>JANRMT010062843.1:15216211-15272926 GCA_026402145.1 Polypterus bichir lapradei | reverse complement strand
TATATATATATATATATATATAGCAAAATAACTGCGCTTGGCAGCAGAGAAGTAGTGTGTTAAAGAAGGAAAGAGAAACAAAAGGAAACATTTTGAAAATAACGTAACATGATTGTCAATGTAATTGTTTTGTCACTGTTATGAGTGTCGCTGTGATATATATATATATATAGCAAAATAACTGCACTTCGCAGCGATGTCGTGTGTTAAAGAAGTTATGAAAAAGAAAAGGAAACATTTGAAAAATAATGTAACATGATTGTGAAAGTAATTGTTTTGTGTATTTGGCGGCAGCGTCACAAAGTTGTTTTCGTCTAGCTGCATTAGAAAATGTACCACGACATCTGACACGCCTCCTTTTTACTGTTTTCTCACAGCTTGGATTGCTGCCGTCATAATGGTTTTGAGTCTATATATATATATATATATATATCTTCATATCTTCATATCTATATAAATATATACATATGTATATACATTAGATATCTACATATACACATATATATATATATATATATCTATCTACATCATACATACACACACACACATACATACACACACACAAATTATATATATATGTGTGTGTGTGTGTGTATATATATATACTAGCAAAATACCCGCGCTTCGCAGCGGAGAAGTAGTGTGTTAATGAAGTAATGAAAAAGAAAAGGAAACATTTTGAAAATAACGTAACATGATTGTCAATGTAATTGTTTTGTCACTGTTGTGAGTGATGAGTGTTGCTGTCATATATATATATATAAATATATATATTTTCACACACACATATAAACATATATATATACATATCTATACATATACACATATATATACACACACACACATATATACATATATATACATATACATACATATCTACATATATACACACACAGCTATTTCGTATCAGTGCAAGACGCTGCTTGTTAAAACGGATAACTCCCGCTGTTACGTGCAAGTCTGCGTGGATATTATGAACTATCATATTTGTTCAAGTTCTATTTAAATTTTAAATAGAAGGAATTTTTATTTAGTCGACAGAAATATCTTTGGTAGGAATGGTAAAAACAGACAGGAATATTATTCCTGAATAAATCAACTCAAACCTTAAACAACTTATAATATTTTGCTCTCCATAAAAATATATCCTGTCTAAATTATACAAGTTAGAAATAAAGTAAACGTTAAAAGAAGAAACATTCAAATTTCTTTACTCTTATGTAATTTTATATAAAAAATAAACTTAGATTTTAAATATCCCAAAAGATTTTGCTCTGCATAAAAATATATGCTGTCAAAATTATACAAATTCAAATATGAACATGCTGCATAACAAAACCTGGAAATATAAATAAAATGTGTTCCTTTCAGCAATAACAAATCAAATCATTCAGTTGTCTTTGCTCATATGTCATTTTAGAGCTGGACGCCTGGCATCTTTTTTTGGCAACAAGTTCGTTTATGTTTGGTGTGAGGTTCTGTGTTGTGGAGATTCTCAGGATGGACTGCAGGTGCTCATTAGTGAGGCGACTCCTGTGTGCTGTTTTGTTAGTCTTTATCACTGAGAAGAGCTTCTCACACAGATATGTGCTACCAAACATGCACAAGGTTCGAGCCGCATGTAGACGGACTTTTTTTGTTCTTCAAAGTCACCAAAGCGCCGTGCAAACTCAGTGCGCTCAGTTTATCAGCAAAGTGCGTATTTGGGAACACCGTAGTGACCACTTGGTTCAACATTACTTGGCAACAGGGAAAGTGGGGCAAGTTGCACTGGTGCATTTGTGTCTCCCATAAAAGCAGCTTCACTTGAAATCACTTTGTGATTGTGCACGGGTAAAAACGTCCGCTGAAGTGTCAGATTCTTATTTAATTGTTCTGCTTTCTGTATCTTCTGCATTGCATTCAGGTCTTTCAGGTTATCTTGATGTTTTGTCTCATTGTGCCGTCTTAGATTAAATTCTGTAATTACAGCCACATTAGCTCCACAAATGAGACACACGGGTTTACCGGCAATGTCAGTAAACATATACTCAGCCTCCCATCGGTTTTTAAAGGCTCTATGTTCAGAATCACCTTTTCTCTTTGGTATCGTGTGGGCTAGCTTCACAATAACTTGCACCTTCATAAGCTAGACTTGATTAACGCGGTAAGTGTTCGGCAAGGCATCTGAAGCGCTGCATTATGGGATCTGTAGTTTATTGTGTTACCAGCGCTTCATATACCCGGGCCATTAATAACAATAATACAGTATATAAAATGATCTCGCAGGCCGGATATAATTACACGCCGGGCCGGATGTGCCCCGTGGCCCCTGAGTTTGACACATATGGACGAAATAGAACTTGAAAAGATATATTTTTTCGTACATCGAGCCCGCGTGCTATTGTGGTTTTGCCTGCATGCCTCAATAAGTGACCCTCCCCTCGCTCTTACTTTTTTACCGTTCATCTAATAAATACACTGAGTATGGCTTTACCAAAACAATCATTGATTGCGAATAAAGTATTCATTATTCGAGTATGTAGATCGGGGTATATATATACATATATATACCCCGATCTACATACTCGAATAATATATATATATACCCGCGTATCGCAGCGGAGACGTAGTGTGTTAAAGAAGCTATGAAAAAGATTCGTTTCTTACTGCATCAATAAACAGCTCGTCTTCTTCTTTATCTGAGACCTGACACACTGCATGTACGGGTTTTTTTTTTAACACTGTCTTCCTTTAGCGGGACATTCACTTTTTCCACCGTGTGCTTTGTTTCTGCAGTAGCTGCAGTTATGAATAATATGCTTGTATGTATCAGACGCTTCATATTTTTTTGCTGCCTTTTCAATTGTGTAATTCGGTTTTTGTTCAGCGCTCTTTGGAACTGTTGCTTTTTGTCTGTGCACTGCATCAGTTCACGTGAGCCGCTCGGTGTACATGCATCGAAGTTTCCCAGCTGTGCTGGTGCCATGTCGTGCTATGTCCATGGCTGTATCTAATGTTACCTAAGTCCCGGCAGTTAAAACTTTCTCTCGCAGTTTCGCTGAGTTTGTGCCAAACACCACCCTGACCATCTCATCTTCCTCTGCATAAGCACAGTCCTTCACCCGTGAATATTTACCCGTGGCAGTGTTTCTATTGGATTGCCTCTGACGGACGGCCTTATATGGGCAGGCACTAAATTACAAACGCTAGCGGCAGCCTGTCTATGAACTTAATTTAAAGTTTAGGTTTACATCGTGCTTTGTTTCCGAAGTAGCAGAACTCATGAATATGGTTGTATATGTCACTCGCTCGCTTCTTATTGTTTCGCTGCCTTCTCAATTATATAATGCATGTTTTCTTCAGCGCTTTTTGGGCCTCTTCCTGGTTTTCTACCTACTGCGTGATTACGTGGGAGGCGTGATGATGTCACACGAAACTCCGCCCCCACGGGTTTCACGCTCATCTCCATTACAGTAAATGGAGAAAAACAGCTTCCAGTTATGACCATTACGCGTAGAATTTCGAAATGAAACCTGGCCAACTTTTGTAAGGAAGCTGTAAGGAATGAGCCTGCCAAATTTCAGCCTTCTACCTACACGGGAAGTTGGAGAATTAGTGATGAGTCAGTCAGTCAGTGAGTGAGTGAGTCAGTGAGTGAGTGAGGGCTTTACTGTTTATTAGTATAGATAAACCACAAAATTCAGATTCTTGCTGTCTTTCAAGTGACTCCCAATAGCATCTCAACCTTAATAAATAATCAGTGGACTTCACCCCAGAGCAGTTCATCACCATATTCCCTTTTCACGGAGACTGCAGAAAGCTGCTATACTTCAATGGCTACACCTCACTATTGAAAGTATCCTGACTGTATACATCACAGTGTGACTTTTCATAACCTGACTTGCCAAGATCACAAACTCATCCAGAGGACTGTCCATACACCTCCTAAAATCAATGGGTCTATCTATTCAACTAGATGTCTGATAAGAGCTGCCATCCAGCTCATCTCCTATTTTCACTTCTGAATTTTGGGAAGCACTACTAGCACCTCTCTACTCACTCCACCCATTTCAGGAACATCTTCATCCTTTAGGCTATAAGGTCACTGAACTCCCAGTAACCTGATTCTACCTGCCCTGCATGGTGAACTGTACCCACCTGAAGGTTTATGTTTATTTGTACTGCTCATTACTTTTCATTTTTTTAATCTCTTACTTTATTTACTGTATTTTTCATGTATACTGCTTATTTACTTATTGATTTATCTTCTGCTTCTCTTAATTATTTGCAGTATTTTTTATACATCAACACAACTGTGGCACATGACTGTCACTATGCTCTTGCAGTGTATGTGACAATAAAAATAAAACAATAAGCATCTAATCTAATCTAATCTAATCTGAGTGATTCATATATATTTCCAGTCACTATTTCTATAAGCAGTGGTTTGTAATTTTACACCATAGCATAGTGTCATGGATTTAAATAGCTCCTTTTAAAACAACAACAACATTTATTTATATAGCACATTTTTATACAAATAATGTAGCACAAAGTGCTTTACATGATGAAGAAAGAGAAAAAAAAACAAAGTAAGAATTAAAATCAGAGAACACTAATTAACGTAGAGTAAAAGTAAGGTCCGATGGCCAGGGAGGACAGAAAAAACAAAAAAAACTCCAGACAGCTGGAGAAAAAAATAAAATCTGCAGGGGTTCCAGGCCATGAGTGCGTCCAGCCCCCTCTAGGCATTCTACCTAACATAAATGATCAGTCCTCATTGTATTCAGGGTTCTCATGGAACGACTTGATGATGACGATTACGTGGACTTTTGGCCTTTAATCCATCAATGGAGGACATCACGGTGCTTTGATTAGGTGGTGATAGAGCAGATCACCACCACTGAAAACCAGAAAAAGAACAGAAGAGAGAGTAAGGGTTAGTACGGATTTTGGAGCCACCATGAATAGTAATGATAATTAATTGAATATACAGAGCATCAGGATTAAACTAAAATGAAGTTATGAGAAAGCCATGTTAAAGTAATGTGTTTTTAGCAGTTTGTTAATACAGTGCTCCACTATATTAGTCTGGCAAATTCCTATTGGTAGGCTATTCCAGATTTTAGGTGCATAACAGCAGAAAGCCGCCTCACCACTTCTTTTAAGTTTAGCTCTTGGAATTCTAAGCAGACACTCATTTGAAGATCTAAGGTTACGATTTGGAATGTAAGGTGTCAGACATTCTGAAATATAAGATAGAGCAAGATTATTTAAGGCTTTGTAAACCATAAGTGGTATTTTAAAGTTAATTCTGAATGACACAGATAACCAGTGTAGTGACATCAAAACTGTAGAGATGTGCTCAGATTTTCTTTTCCTAGTTAGGATTCTAGCAGCTGCATTCTGCACTCGTTGCAATCGATTGATGTCTTTTTTGGGTAGTCCTGAGATGAATGCGTTACAGTAATCTAATCTACTGAAAACAAAAGCGTGAACTCATTTCTCAGCATCTTTCAATGATATAAGAGGTCTAACTGTTGCTACATTTCTTAAGTGAACAAATGCTGTCCTGTGATCTGATTAATATCCATCCATTATCCAAACCACTATATCCTAACTACAGGGTCAGAGGGGTCTGCTGCAGCCAATCCCAGCCAACACAGGGCGCAAGGCTGGAAACAAACCCCGGGCAGGAGTTATGTGATTTAAACTTTAGGTCAGAGTCAATAGTTACCCCTAAACTCTTTACCTCTATCTTGACTTTTAATCCTAATGCATCAAGCTTACTTCTAATAACCTCATTATATCCATTATTGCCAATCACTAAAATTTCAGTTTTCTCTTTATTTAGTTTAAGAAAATTACTACTCATCCATTCAGAAACACAATCCTTGTAAAGCTTGTTAGGTTTACTTGTGTCTGCCTGTGGTGCACATTTGGTATCTTCTAAGCCTGAGGTTCTCAACAGGGGGACTGATAATCTTTCAGGGGGCTGTTACATGAATAACAATGATTGTAAAATAACAGCAAAATATCTAAAATTCAAACTACAGCAACTTGTTAAATGTATCTTTTTAATGCAGACTGCTCCATCAATACCCAAAAAAAATGTAGCATCTCAGCTGACTGCATGGTGGTGGCTGTGCGACATTTGGATTTGGTGAGGGAGGCAGAAAGCGCCATGGAGAGCTGTCTGTCATGTAAATCAGGGCAACATGCAAATCTCTGACACTGAGAGGGAAAAGGATGGCTCCTTGATTGGGTGAAATGAAAATGAAGGGCTGGGCTGAGAAATCTTTTCTTTTGAAGCGTTTGGTATGTGATGAGCACGTCAGGCGGATTGAAATGGCATGCAGTGAAAATAGCAGTAGTGTGAAAACCATGGTGAGTTTAAAACTGGAGAGAGAAAAGGGTGGACCTGGGCCAAACTACAAGCAGAAGACGAAAAGTGGAGTTGGGAAGTGTACATAAGATAGAAAGTTCTGGATAGTAGTTGAGAACTTAGACTCCCCCCCCATTAGCCAGAACAGTAAGGGGTTTATAGTTAGGTGTAAATACTTCCCAGTTCAGTTCTTTTTATTATTGCCTCATACTCTGTTCTTTTTTGCAATCATTAAATAAACCACTTTCTGAAGCCACTTTCTTGATCTGATGTGCCTTCTTCCGATATCATTTACTGGGTTACATACATTGACAGTCGGTTTTCTCAAAGTCCCCCTTTGTACGTTTCATATATAGCTTGTATACAAATATAATTTGGCCAGATTGCATTTGCACCTGCCATTAAACAGCATCTTACATTAATCCTCGCATTGCAACACATCGCACCATATTGAGAGTAATATACTGTAGTTAGAATAGCAATGGGCTGCTCACAATGACCCAACAAGAAAGAAATAAAGTACAATGGCAAAGATGTGACAGTCTCATGAAACAGATGCAGGTCGACAACGGACCTTATCATTGGACTCTCATTTAGAGATTTAAAAAAACAATTTTATATTTAAGGACTTTATTTCTGTTACTTATGTATCTATCTTATGTAAGTGTGCATTATTTATTTTTGTATACTAATTTTATTTAGGTTTTCTTTGCATGTAATCACTTCTTTGACATCTTGTAAAGCACTTTGCGCTACATCATTTATATGAAAAGGTGCTATAGAAATAAAGATTACAGTGGGGATAGTTGGCATCAGGAAAAGCATCCGGCCATGAAAATCACCCTGAAATTACGGTGAAACATACAAATCATTGACCGCTACATAGAAATGGGAAAAAATGTAGAGGAAAAAGAAGTTGTTGTTGACATCTGCCATTGTTGCCACATCATTTGTTTTTAACAGCCATGCAGGTGTCAGGGCTGGCTAGCCTACCACAGTTTACCTGTCTGCTACCACCGTCCTACACAATGCTTTTCTTTTTCTCTGTCTTCATTGTTGTATGAGAGAGAAAACTAATTTGCATTTGCTCTTGTATTAAATGTGGCTCCACTGCTAAATCCAGAGAATAACAAAGTATTTTCTGAAAGTTATAAAGAACTGTCCACAGCACCTAATTGTGCATTTTAAAGATGATTATTTTCAGACATAAGCAATAATTTTATGCATAAATTAAAAAGTAACACTTAAACAAAGTTGAATAGTGCACAGATTTTGTTGTTATCAATACTATCACAGTAACATATTGTGTATGTTGATAATTACTGGCAATTATTCATCCTTAAAAAATACCAACTCATTTTATGTCATGATTAAGAAATTCAGGCACTAGTAAAATAATTTGTATTTAATAAAAACATTTAGGCTGTTTTTGAAATGTGTTCTTAATTTTCAGAATCACTTTATTGTGACTTTGGTTAGGTGCAAAACATGGCATATAAGACATTACCAACTTAAGACAATACAATTTCAACCCACCATTTACCTGACACTGTGCAATCCACTATACAAATACAACAATTTCTTGAACAAACCAATTACAAACTTTAATAGTTAACTCAAATAAATAGTAAAAACTATACAAAATGATATTGAATAATACAAATTAATCAAGTATGAAGTATTTACAAATAGACAAACAACACAGTTACCAGTTATATGTTGCAAAAGTAGTTAGGAGTAACCCTATGTAAGTTTATTTAGGATTTGAGGAAAGAAGCTGCAGAGATGGATTATAGTGTTGGTCACAATAGACCTGTACCTTCTCTGTGATGGCAAAGTAATGAACAGATGGCTGCTGGAGTGGGTGGAGTCAGCTGCAATCTTGTCTTGTTCACTCTGGCGATGAACAGATTAATGTTGAGGAACAACAGCCAATGATTTTCTTAGCTGAACAAATCCCTGCTGCAAATTGGGTCTTAGAAAGAGAGGAGGTAGAAGGAAACCAAAAGGTGATGGAGGAGGTTACAATACTCTCAATGATGACTGAGTGAAAATGTAACAATATACATCTAGATATGCCAAGCTTCTTAAGCTGGCAAAGGAAGAATGATCTCTGCCTGGCTTTCTTGATGATGGAGGTGATGTGGTTACCCTATTTTAATGTATTAATGAAATGAGTCCCCAGGAATTTAAATGACTGAACCACAGACACAGTCTGGCCATTAATTTTCAAAGGTGGACTTAATGGTGAAAATCATTCTTCTTTTCCATCGTCTTACTAGCATTGAGCTCCAAGTTGTTACAAGAACAGCATTCTACAAAAAGGCCCACCTCTCTTTGATAGGTAGAAATGTCATTGCTGGAAATAATACCCACTATGGTCATGTCCTCTGTAAACTTTGGGATTTTTACAGATTTGTCCATGGACCTATATTTATTTATATAAAGTGAAAACAGGATGGGTGAAAGAACACAGCCTTGGGGGGGCATATGCTAATTGACATTGGATCTGACATATAAGGGCCCAGTCTCACATACTTCTTCCTACCTGTCAGGAAACTCATACAACAACAACAACAACATTTATTTATATAGCACATTTTCATACAAACAGTAGCTCAAAGTGCTTTACATAATAAATAGAAAAATAAAAGACACAATAAGAAAACAAAATAAATCAGCATTAATTAACATCGAATAAGAGTAAGGTCCAATGGCCAGGGTGGACAGAAAAAACAAAAAAAAACTCCAGACGGCTGGAGAAAAAAAAAAAAAATCTGTAGGGATTCCAGACCAAGAGACCGCCCAGTCCCCTCATAATCCACTGGCAGACACCACAGGGTACACCTAACTGGATTAGCTTACTCTGATCCAACTCTGGAACAATAGCATCGAAGACTAAGCAGAAATCCACAAACAAAACCTTCACATAGGTGAAGAATATAGTGGAGGCATAAATACCTTTAAAATGCAGGCATTGTAATAGCACTAGCAACAAATACGCTTTTATTAATAAATTTAAGTTAAAAAAGCACCTCAGTAAATGTGCAAGATGCTAAATATCACATAGGGAGGCTTCACATATTCTTGGTTCACTAGGGGGGCTTGGAGCAATAAAGTTTGAGACCCTTTGTTTTCAAGCCACTCCATTTGGTTAGATTGTACTCTTTGCTACAATTTTTCTCTTACTTCTCCTACTGTTTAACCATTTTGTTAAGATATTGACACATTGACACAAACTCCTGTCAATCATGAAGAACCCACTGCATCCACTTAACAGTGTCTTCTCCAGGCAGAGGAGTGGCTTCAGTGACAGACTTTTGTCACTGTCTTGCTCCACTGACAGACTGAGGAGATTGTTCCTCCCCCACACTATGCGACTCTTCAATTCCACCCGGGGGAGTAAATGCTAACGTTATTAGCGGGATTATTATTATTATTAATATTATTAGTCTGTTTTTACATGCATTTTTATTACTTTTTAATTTAATATTGTTTTTTGTATCAGTATACTGCTGCTGGATTATGTGAATTTCCGCTTGGGATTAATAAAGTATCTATTGTGAAGGATGGCCGGCCATTTATCCCGGCCAATACCCCCAAGCCGCCAGGTGGAGCCCTCCTTGCAGCGTGGAGGTCCCCAGAAGACCAGCAGGGCATCATGGACATTGGAGTTTTTATACAAAGCCCTGCTGGATGCCGTGGGGGCCACAGGAGGGAGCTGCAGGGAGGACCGAGGGCTTCTTCGTGCCCTGTGACCCGGAGGTTCATCACAGGAAGAGCGACGGACTTCCGGGTTGAAGAAAAGGACTATTTACCCTGACCCGGAAGGAATAAAGACTTGTGGACTGTTGGGCAGAAACACTTCCGGGTCAGGAGATATAAAAGGACTGTGGGAGCTCCCAGACGGTGAGCTGAGCTGGGTGGAAGGGTGGCAACGCGTCTGGGAGCTGGAGGATTGTATTATTGTGGTTTATTGTAATTTAATGAGTATTGTGGTGGAGAGTGTGCTTTGTGCACTGTGGCGACAAAATAAAGTCAACTTGAGGACTTTTGCCTGGTGTCTGGAGTCGTGGACAGGGGTTCAAGGGAGCGAGAGCGCCCCCTATCGTTCACACTATCTATCTATCTATCTATCTATCTATCTATCTATCTATCTATCTATCTATCAATGTATATTGTAAATCTGTGCTATCATCTTGTTTTTTTTTTTCCTGAGAAATTTCTTGACTTTTCATTTAAACTGCATGGTGAATAAAGTAAAAACACGCCATTATATGCTGTTGAAGAAGATAACAATGCAGGCTTGCCAAATAAAATGAAAAAAGCTGTGAAAGGATGCTGCAATGATGCTGACTACAAGAAATGGCGTAAAGATCCCAAACTATAAGTGTTGAAGGACTTCAAAGGCTATTTTTTCCTTTTTGACATTCTTGTGTTGGCCTGTTTCTTCCCCTACAGCAGTTACATCATTTTCTGCTGCCTTCAAGGAAAATGCTAGGCATTGTAGCTCTTTGTATCCCTCTTGGATCAGTCTTGTTAAAAAGGCAGAAGATGGAGATTACTAGTGAATATTAATATGCCATTATTGCTCAAACTCACTTATCCAATTAAAAGTTCCAAATAAAGTTTGGGGACCTGGTTCTATCCTGGCAGCCTTGTGTGCAAAGTAGGAAACAGCCCTGAAAAGGATTCTGGTCATACACCCAAGCCAGTTTGAAATTATCAGTGATGTAGTATACACATCTTTAAGAGACATGAAAGGAAATCGACGTACTTTTCAAAAACCCACACAGACACAAAGAGAACTCAAGAAGACACAAGAAGATGCTCCATACAAACAATAACAAGGTATGATAACAACAGAGTTATTTTAATTCAATAGAAACAGAGAAGTTTTCAATATAGACATAATTCTGTTATAACGAAACTCATGGGACCATAAAAATATTTTGTTATGACGGAAATTTTGTTATGAAGAATATGGGGAAAATACATATAGTATTGTGACCAGGGTTGCCATCTCTTACGGAAGCGGTGCACGGATAGCTCTGTTGCTGCATCTGGTAAACAGTAAACCAAGGGAAAAGTAATTGGTTTCCCTCTGCAGAATCGCACTTACGGCGTACCGGCTTTGACCTGCTCTTCCTCGCATTCTCCTGATCTCTCTTCTGCTGACAGTGTCTGCCACAACAGTGTTCTTCTAAATTGAAGATGGGAGCTAAAGCAAGATGATCACCTGTTTCACGGCTCCTAACAGCTCATATTTTGAATGGAGACTTGAGACTGTGCCTACCTTCTCTATACAGTAATAAAGTACCTGTATTTACCTTGAAAACCTGGACTCATCTTCTGTTTCTTGTGCAACTCTGTGACCCAAGCTTGCAAAAAACATTTTATTTGAAAATGAAACATTAGATATAATTTCTTTTTTTATAGAAATGCAGGCATGAAAATATAGAATTAAAATGAGAGATTAGATTTACCTTTTTTTAAAATAGAAATACAGGTATGAATACAGAATGAAAACAAGACGTTAACTGTAACTTCAATTTAGTAGAAATACAGGTATGATCACAGAATGAAAAGAGACTTCAGATGTAACTTTTTTAAAATAGAAATATAGGTATGAATACAGAGTAGAACACAAGACATTAGATGCAACTTTTTTTTAATAGAAATACGGGTATAAAAATGAAGAGAGTGAAAACGAGAAGCTCAATAAAGATGAAGGCGTGATTCCGAAGGATTGTTATTTGTTATTTCAGTGTAAACTGACACCGTTTCTCACTTTTTGTGTTCATCTTAAAGAAAACTTTGAGTAGCGCTATGAAGCTCAAACAGTACAGTATCTGCACACGACATAACTACCCATTCGGACACTAGGTGGAGTACTGACTCTGGATTTGACTATAACTACATAATGTCGTGGCTATACTCTCACCGAGACTTGCTGAGACTGGAAATTTCATAACAGACTGTCTCTTTCTTTGAGGCAGCGTGTTGAGGGTTCCAGTATGGAGTTAGATTAGTGCCAAAACTCCAAATCCCTGAGATTGGACTCAGAAAGTATAGGTTCAGCATTAAGTATTTTTTGCATTGCGTTATTATCTTCAGTGGCCATTTTTTGTCAAACAACATTAATTATATTGAAATTTTCATTTCATTAAAACAAAACATGATGTTCTAAGAACGTTTGCCTGGGCTCACAAAAAATATTTGTTATTCTGAAAATTTCATCACTTCGGTATTTGCTATAACAGGAACCTGTATGTAGTTTTGGGGCAGATCTACAATCAGGATGTTCTGGGTGAGCACCCAGGAGCCCATGACAGCAAGGGGCCTTATCATCAATCTCCCTTCCACCTGCTCGATGAAGTGATATAGATCTAAAGAAATCCAAATCATATTATGTGATATCATGTTTTTTTTTATACTGTATTGAGGATTTGTTCCGATTTGTGTATTGTATTGTATTGTATAGAACAGTGCATCAACATTAGCAACGTGGAACCCCAATCCACACCTAGATGAAATGCTCAAGTCACTGAGTACCGAAATCAACACTGCAAAATACCACACTGTATGAAACCACCAGTTGCATTTTTTAAAGCACTATCAACTTTCTGTTAAGGAGAAAATCACCCAGGGCCCTGTGGGAGTCTTGGATTTTGCAGTCTACTGTGAAAACTCTCTTCAAATTCTAGGGTGTTATTCTCTTGGAAAACAATGTTTCTCGTCCAATTACTTGGTCTTTTTCCACTGTGGATTTCAGTATTTGCACATCTGATACTCTTGTTTTTTTTGATTTTTCAGATCTAAATTCATCTCTGGGAACCCAACTCTATGTATTTTAATTGTGACTGGGTGTGAGAATGGAACCCAGGATTCAGGTCTGTCCTCACTGCACTTCATTTTACTTTATAAAGCATCTGATACACAAGCAGAGTGTGTGTGTTAATTTACTAAACTTGTTTAATCCAATTTAGGGTCACATCCTGGCAGGCATCACCTTCAAAGCTGGAGCAGGTCACTTTGCACCCTTCAATTTTGTCACCGCTCACTCCATGTCACACCATCCTCATGTCTCTGCCTGTCTGCTGTTATTGCCAGTTAAACAGCAGTAGCCAGCAAACATGCCAGTAATGGGGGGAAAAAAGATTTAATTCACTTCTCTTATTCTGAATCATTATGAAATATTGATCACCTTCAGTTTTGATCTCAATGAAAACTGACGTGGTGCATGCGTGAAAACTGCATGTGCATGGGTGAATGAGTGTCCCCTATAAGGGTTTGACATCTCAACCTGAGTTGATTCCTGATGCATTTCTTAAGATTGAATAGGTGGGTTCAGAACACAGTTGGATAAGAAGATCATTGACATCAGTATACTCTAAGGTTCCCATTTTTAGGGAAGGGCAACACAACTGAGGACTGAATGCCACTATTGATCAAAGTAAGGTCATTTCCAGGACCCAAAAAATTATTTTATAGAGTATTTAATAATCCCACACCCTGAAGAGGCTGTAGCCACATTCATACTTAGTCAATATTTCTAGAGGTACATCATTTTTAGGTGATGTGCTTCCTGAGGTTCAGACCCCTTAATTGTTTCATTTTTTTCTTAATCAGCAGTCAAACAATAAAAAAAATGCAAAATTGAAAATAATTATGAGGTCTAAATCCTTAAACTTAAGACAAAAGAAGCAGACTCTGTTAGCTGCAATTAGAAAATAAAGTGTCAGGAATAAGACATTGCAGCCACTAGCGCTCCAGTCCTCTCAGCTTGACACCCTTGTTTTTAGAAAAATGAAGCAAATATGGAAATCCTAACCAGCCATTCATGCCAACACAATACCAAATCAGAAACTTGTGGTCTGTGATTTGTGGAGTATGTTTTCTAGGTTTGCTAAAAAACAGAGTGATATTGACCTCAGTTAATCTGGCAAGAGTGCAATATAATATAACCTATCATCAAAAACATAAATAAACAACATATTCTAAAAATAAGACTGATAAAACTGAGAACTATGATAAAAATTATTTTTTGTGGCACTTTGTTGCACTTTTCTCAAGCTAAAGAGTCTCATATACTCCTGTATAAGACACAATTAAGAAAGATGAAGGACTTTGATCTCCTGAAGGGACTGCTCAGTAAAAAGATTGTACTGTACCTTTAATTCTACTGAACTCCTTCTCCTTCATTACTTGCAGGTCTCCTTCATAGCCATAGTGCGGGGAAATACGTTGAAAATAGTGGAAGCTGCTCAGATACTGTAGACTGGAAAGCTGCCCGTGCTGTGCCATTTCAGGTAGTCACTAACTTTGCAGATTAAATTGTTAATTTTTCCAAAATGTGTTTTTAAAGCCACCTTGTTCTATGACTTTTCAGCTTTTTAAACAGCTTTAAAAAGAATGTAAAAGAGGAAGATCATAGAACTTCAGTGGTGATCATTGTGTAGTCTGTGGGGCTTTTCAGAACAGAAAATTGATTTACACCAGTCATCCTCTCATGCAGCAGAAACACTGCAGCCTTTATTTTCTGTCTTATCAGGAGAAAGACGGGTTAATGAATAAATACAGCATGGCTCCGGCATTCCTGTGTGCTAGTCAAATAAAAAGCAGAGCAGAGGCCACGCACTGTCCCCTGTCAACGGAGTGACACAGAGGATCTGTAACTTCAAGGAACTTAGATGTGTTTTTCTGGCAAAGTCACTAGAAACCTCATGGATAGAAATGCGGCTACATGCCATGGACCTGGGGGGGACTGGGTGAAGAAGACATTGTCTTTTGATGACTTCAGGCAATCTGTTACCTTGTGCATGAAATTAACCTGGCAATTTATGGATTAAAGTGCTAAAGGACACCAGAGGGTTCTCTGGGGAGGACAAAATTATGAGAATCTGTCTTTAATTTTCATACACAATTATAATTTTATGTAATTAATTTCTATAGTTATAGTTTCTATTGTATAAAGGTGCTTAAAATATATTTAAAAAATTAAACATGAAAGATTTAGAGCACTACTTGTCTAGATCTTCCAGAAAATTCAAGGTGGGAATCTGATCAGATGCTGTTCAGTCCTCTTCTACATTCTCACATATCATTTAGTCTCAAGTCTAAGATTAGACCAACCTAACCTCAAGGCAACAAAGAGCAAATAAGAGATTTAACTTTATCTTTATGTAATTATTTACATCTTGCCTGAAGAAGGGGCCTGAGTTGCCTCGAAAGCTTGCATATTGTAATCTTTTTAGTTAGCCAATAAAAGGTGTCATTTTGCTTGACTTTTCTTTATGTAATTATTAAAAAATAAAAAAAATTAAACATGCAGAAGAGGTTTGTGAAAATGTAAGCACATCCGTACTTCTTCCATATCAGTTAATCAGTGGTGCTAATCAAGTGCACTCTATTAATTGATGATCAGGAACTTATAACACAAAAGGTGAAACCTTGCCAGCGCAGTACAGACACTTATGGTGCTGAGGACAAAACACATCTGTAATAAATAAGAACATCCACATTTGGGTAAACTAGAGGAGACATTGCAGCCTATCACACTGCTCTAGTCAGTTATTACCAAAAGTCGAGGTCACATTATGTGACTTCTAGTTTTTTTTTTTTTACATTCTTTATTTCGCCTTATACAATTTCTTGTATTAGGAATTTGTTAGTTTTCGCGTAGTTGTGGGGTATATCAGATTTGCTGACCTTGTCACTAGACCCATGTCAGTCTGAACAACTGAAAGTCACTGGTCTTGTCACATTTAGCGATTACATGCTGATATTCCAACATAGTCTTGAGCCCTACTTTTTTGAGGCAGTCAATAAAATGCTGCCTTACTGCGCCAGTGCAGTACAAAGGATCACCAGGTATGGCAAATTCAGTTGTTTTCTTTTTTCCATCCTGGTGTGGCATGTAAAGCATGAGACAGCACACAGACAAGTTTCTCTTCTGTTTGTGAGGTCCAAAGCCCCTGGGTTTCCTATTCCTAGTTACTTCATTCTATGAATTCTACTTCTGGGTGAGCACTCATTGGTTGTTAGTGATTTTTTTTCCATTATAAAATTATAGTTTTGTAGCAAAAAAACAGCATTTCTTTGATTTGTGTTCCACTTTTTCTGGTCAGCTTGGGGGACAGCAACACCTAAATAGACCCAAGAAGTCTTTACCATTCTAGAAAGGTAACAAAACATGTAAAAGGAAACTAAGCAACCAACACATTGATCAGGCATGCTATTTTCAGCCAACGATCTTAAAATAAATGCCTGTAATTTGTTAAATGAAAAGGAAGGCTTCCTTTGTATTGTAATACATTTAGGATAGTGTATGTGTACAGACCATGCATAAAAACTGATACAACAAAGCCTTTACATACTTTATAAAGTGTATTCAGTGTGTAAATCAGACACCCATAGCTGTTCATGCTGCTGTCAGGGATGCCAGGGGCCATGACCCGGCCGGGACGCCATGAGGGACCGGATGTGGGTCTGTGCCCACCCTGGATCACGTGGGGGTCGCCTTCCTGGTTGCTTTGGGGGCCACGGGTACAGGGCATGGAAGCTCCACCCTGTAGGGGCCCGTGGTCACCGCCAGGAGGCGCCCCAATGCCTTGGGGACCTGTTACCCCAGCACTTCCGCCACACCAGGAAATGCTGGGGGGAAGACTTTGGACGTTACCCGGAGAACAGCCGGGAGGACAGCCGGCACTTCCGCCACGCTGGGGCTTGGCCAAGGGAGGAATGCCGGGAACACCTGGTGCTCATCCGGGTACTGAATAAAAGGGGCCGTCTCCATTCATTCAAGGCTGGAGTCGGGAGGAGGAAGGACGAAGCACAGAGGAGGTGTGGAGGCGGCCCGAAGAAAGGCATTGTGAGGCCAGGACTGTGAATTGGGGTTTGTGCACGTGACTGGGTCTGTGTGACCATTTAACTGGGTCTGTGTGACCATAACTATTGTTGTAAATATTGTAAATAAACGTGTGGTGGTGATTTAACAACATGTCTGCCTGTGTGTGTCCGGGTCGGCTCCACACTGCCTACCTGTGGACCCTTTAAGCATATGCAGCTAAATAATTTAGTTGTTTATGGTTGTGATATTTACATTTTACAGCAGTATGTGCTCGTTCACTATAAACTGCTTGTGACTTAAGAGAGAGTTTTGGGGAGAATGTGGGTAGTTTAATAAACTCCTTTCAGAGATAACCCTGTCTGCCCTTTTATTGTACACAACATTCTTCAGGGACTCTTGTACACCACCAAGGCTCCAATGTGAGGTGATTGTTAGCTCTAAACTGAGCTGGGATATCTGAGGATGGGTGTGTAACTTAATCATCCCTTACAACAGAGTTAATTCCTGCCTTCCACATACAGATGTCTGGATAGGCTGTGGACCGCCATCTGCAGCTTTTCCATTTTCTTATGATGCTATTGCTTTGAAAATCTCACTCAGAGCTAGTGATTGATCCAGCTCATTTATACAGCATATGAAGGCTGAACTTGTGCTGTATCTAAATTATTAAGAACGTTATTTATTTGAGACTCATTACTGTTGCATTTTACAGAGTATGATGTTTTTTATTATATTCTGAATATTTTATTCAACAGTTTTTGTTTCTATGATTTTCAAACCCTCTGAAGTATTAATTTCACTAAGCATAGTTAAAGATTCTGTTTTGCATTTTTGACATGCTAATATCTTTTTGCGCCTTTTCTCTTTGTTCACAGCATGAATGGCATCATTTAAGTAGTAATTGTTCAGCCTCTCTTGTAAAAAAAAGATTGAACTCAGCTAGTTTCTTTAATGGAGATCTGTTGTGGCAACCATGCATATTTCCCATCAGGGATAGAGCTGAAATTATTTAATTCCATTATCTTCAATTTTGCTGCTTCCCCCTGTGTGTGGAGTAAGATATTATTCTATCAAATAAATGTGTTAAAAGTTTCCCAGGGTGTTGTACCAAAGATGTTCAGAATAAAGTCAATTTTAGTAAAGAAGTCAAACAGTGAAGATACAATGTAATGTGGACTTGTTGTTATGAGCTCTTGCAATTTGAGCTCCAACTCAAAGATGTGAGAGGCCAAGAATTGTACTACTGTATGTATCATCAAGGATGGAAAACAATTTGATAGGAATCGTAGAAATCGTATGATTTTTCATATATTTGTTACAGCTGTTGTAATTATGTCCTGTTACTTTTGTCCGGTTCTGTGTGTTTTGTGCGTGTAGCCCAAGGAGGCAGGGCCACACTGATGTCACCACACCTGATCTCTCCCTCTGGCTATTTAGGCCAGAGCAGAGATTGCTCAGATTAGGATATCATTGAGGTTATATTTGAAGTCTTGTAAGTATTTTTTTTTGTTGGATTTATTTTGACTTCTTCATTGTTTGTATGTTTTGAGAATTCATATTACTGGATTGTGTATTGGGACCTGTTTGTTGCAGCATTGCCTTTTAGGCAACTCCTTTTTGCCTCTTTTTGCTATTCTGAATAAAGTTGCCTCATTTTATATCTTTTGTCACACACGTGCGACTGGGAGACAATTTACGGGCTTAAATAAGTGCATTTACCTGCCAGACCAGGGTTTGCGCTGCCCTTTATTCTCTTTCCCTCCAGAACTACTGATGAATCCTCAACCTAACAATCATTTCCAGTCCTCGAACAACAACCTCAACCTCAGTTCTGATTCCAATCCTCAAGATCCCTCCTCCTTCTGATGTCACTTACGGTTCCTGAATGCCATTTGCTAATAACGTTGTTTCATTTCTGCCGACCTTATATACAACCTACATTTTTGTTATTCTCAATTCTGTTTTGGACTCCAGTGTGTATAGACCTCATCTGCCTTTTCCTATACTCTACAGTATATGGGGTGGATCCCAAAACCTTTGATATTGTTCTTGTGTTTATTTTACACTTTGTTCAAAACTCTTTATTTATAAAGATTCCTTTATGCCCTTCAGTTGTAGTGGAAAAACTTTCCCTTGCGTTTAAAGAAGTCATTTACAGAGACTAGATGGAAATGCAGAACAATTCTTTACACAGGTGTGCACAAATGTTACAGTCCGAGGAGTGAGCAATCAATGAAACAATTCATCTGCCTTTATGATTTTCTGTTACATTACCTCATCTAATACATCACATCATCTTATTCTTTATATGCATAATATACATAGCTTTATACAATCAGTGAGTGCCACCAGTGCTTTCTGACTTTCCCATTAATCTGAATCTTGCCTTCTAATAGGGGTGATCTGTAGACTCTTCCAATGATTTTAGCACTGCTTCATAGTAGGGAGGTTGTGCTTTTCTGTTAGTTTATTCACACTTTTTAGAGGGGTGTTTGTTACTCATCTACTTCATTTTACCCAGTGAATGCTAGAGCTCGCTGTCGCCCCGTTAAACCAAACAGACAGATGCGCAGACACAGAGTAAAAGCATGAAGAAGATCTTTTAATTATTTTTCCTTCTTCAAAGTGCACTTTAAGCACTACAGCCACCATACACAAATAAATCAGCAATAAATCACTACAATACTCTTTCCACCACACCTCCCAGCAAACTCTGTCCTACTTCTCCCGACTCTGGCTCGCTTGCTGGGCCTCCAACAGTCCTTTATATAGTCCTTGACCCAGAACTGCTTCTGCCCATCTGTCCATGTGACTTGCTAGCACTTCTAGATCAGGTGGAGAACTGGATTTTCTTCAGCCCGGAAGTACGTTGGCGCTCCCGTCCTCGTGACTTGTGAATACTTCCAGGCTTTGAATAAGGAATGGCTCCTTTGGTCCTATTACAGCTCCTCCTGTCGGCACCCACGGTACCCAACCAGGCTGAAAAAACGCACTCCAAGTCCCAGGATGCCCTGCAGGAATCCGGAGCTCCGTTACATTCCAGGGGAGCTGCCACTAGCGTTTTGGGGGAGGTAGTATCCAAAAGACGCTGCCTCTCCCCATCCTTCCATCCTCAGGGCATCCCAGCCATCTATCAATTTGAGCGCTTTGAGCAGTAAGAAAAGTGCTATATAAATGCAAAGAATTATTATTATTATTTATATCACATCCCTTAGCAACTATCTTGGTGGCTCCTTTACGATGAGACAAAAGCCTCATGTGCCTAAGCTTAAACCAACATTTAGTTAACCCTTTAGTTACATTCAGTTCTTATCTTTATGTTTAATAATTCATTGTTATAACTTTATATAAGTATATACGTGTATTAAATTGTAAAATTATATCATGTATTGATTAAGAATGTTGATTAAAATTCTATACTGTCTACAAGCTGGGAGGGTTTATGTTGATCTTCCCTCTTGTTGTGGTCTTCCTATATTTTTGGACATTTCTATTTTTTTTTTTTTTTTTGCCAGCTGTACTTGTTTGGAGCTCATTTGAGCAAACCAAGCTGACAGCAGTTAGGAGTAAGCTGGACTGGGGAAGCTTCTTCTGGACTGGCTAGTGAAAGTCCTGACATGCTTTGTGGCTATATTTTGAAGGCCTCACACCCGTTTTGCTATGTTTGGGACTCCATCTCACAACAGCATAATGGTTAGTGCTGCCGTTTCACATCTCCAGAAAACTGGGTTTGAACTCCATTCTTCCCACTGAGTATGTATGTTATGTATCTGTTACAAGTTATGCTTTTGGCTTATTCTGGCCTTCGTTAATTTTGAGTTATTATTTTTCATGGCTATATGATATTTTTGTTGGTTTCATATGTGATTTTGTAATTGTTTACTTTCACTTTAAATGTTGTTATGTCCCTTGTTCTTTGAGGGTACAGACTCAGGAGGTGGTGACTCCATTACATCACCACTCCATGAGCCCTTCCTTAGGTTATTTAACTCTTTTAGGGCTAATTTTTTTTGTTTCTTTTCTCCCAGGGCTGAATATTTTTCCAAAAACTAACTGTTTTTAAAAAATTACACAAAGCGATTGTTTAACATATCAATTCAACAAAAAATATTTGCTTTTGACAAATGTTACTGTCTTGCATGTTGTATGAGCCTGTATATTCTATGATTTCACATACTATGATTTCACATACATATCACATACATGTTACACAGCAAAGTCCTGCAAAGTATGATCTCGCTCAAAGCAGCCAATTGCATGATTTGCCACATTCCACTCCTTACAATATGTGTTGCACTGGTGTTTCCTTTTCAATTGTCTGTTGCTGCACTTTCTCACATATATTGTTAGTGTGTACTGTAGAGAGACAAGTCACCCGTTTGACATTGTGCCATGCCACTGCCACCAAGTTTTCTGCCCGCATGAAAACCGTATTGTCACCTCTTTTCATCTTCAGCCTGCCTGGCTTCAACTGTGAAAGCCTGTATCTCCTGTTCACCCTCACTGTGCCACAAGCTCCTATCCCCCTGCTCTGTAGCTCCATGAACAATTGTGGGTATGTATAAAAATTGTCCATGTACACAACATGACCCAAATGTTCATAGCCCTGAAACAGCTCCAGCACAACCTGACTTGTCAAGGGACAGTTTTCTCTTTGAAAGAAATACTTTCCTGTATATGTAATTACTTTCAGGCAGAAACGAGTGTTTGCTTCTGCCAGTAAAAAATCCTTTATGCCATACTTTGTAGGCTTGTCTGGCATATATTGGCAGAAAAAAAGGCGTCCCATTTATTTTATCATAGATTCATGCACAGACAAATCACGGCCAGGCTGATAAAACTGTTTATATGTTGGTTCCACAATGTCAAGCAGGGGTTGAACTTTATACATGGGGTTATAGCTTGGCTCACCCCTTGGGATTTGCTTCTGGTTATCACAGAAGTGAATAAAACTTTGCAGCAGCACGCACCTATCATCACGTGGCATAACCTGTCCAAAGCCACCAGGGGACAAAGCACGTTTAGACCAATGCTCCCTGAAGTTATATCACCAGTCTAGTCCCATCTCTATTTGTAATGCCGCCGCCACAACGCCCTTCATCTCATCTTTTGTTGTGGGTTTCCACTTTGAAAAACAAGAATGCGATGCAAGTACAGCGCCCCTCGATTCAAAAAATTGCTCTGCATAACTGTTTGTCTCGTCTAACAGTAGCTAAAAAGCGGCATCAGGAAAGAGCAGCCTGAAGTAGTCCAGCGGCTAGTAATCTGTCGTGTCCAACATCAAGCCATGCCGTCTTGTGAAGTCTGGTAGCCAGTTCGGCTCCCACGGATCAATGTCTGGGTATTCCTCCCACGCGAACCTTGCCGTAGGTGCATCAGCTTTGCGAATGTGCTCAGCTGGCAGCCGATCAGCTGGGGTGGCATCGACTGGTGTCTGGTCAGCTGATGCTGGCTCCTCCTCTCTTGCTCGATCTTCTGATCAATAAAATCCAATTCTGAAAAATCAGAGTCCGACTCAGTGATAATGCGCAAAACATCGTCTGTTGAATATTTTCTTTTCTGAACTCGCTTCACTCCATCATAAGATATCAATGCCATCTTGCCTTTGTTTAGATTTGTTTACATTTCGCAACTCACGTACACGCAAGGATTAGTTGCCAAGTCAATGAGTCTAACATTCCTCCAAGCACAGGGGGAATGCCTGTGACGTGGCAGTGAGTTTTGTTGCCATTAACAGCTGATTGTCGCCCTCTATCCCAGGATGACGACTTTTGTCGACATTCGCCCTCAACTCCTCCTATCGACAAACGTCGACATCCGCCCTAAAACAGTTAAGAGAGCTGAGAAGGCTCAGGATTTGGGAATCATGCATTTGTTGGAATTTCAGTGAGTATGTGTTTTCTGTATTGAATTTTCTGGTTTTTGATTATATCTCACTTTATCTTGGAAGATTCTAATTTCTGGATATCAAATTGGGACTTGATGCTGTGGAATGCCTTTTAGGCAACTCCTGTGTGCCTCTTTTGGCTGCTTTTGTTAAAAAATCTTTCATTAATTAGGATTCTTCATTTGCCCTTTTACCGTAAGCAAAGCATATATGATTGTCCCTCCTCTTGGGAGCCTTTTGTTATATTTTAGTGCTATATTTAGTTGCTCTGACAGCTCCCCTTTTCTTAGGCCTGCTTGGCTGAAACCAGAGGATAAATTTAGGGGCTACTGTAAGTTGGGTAATGCTAAGGCTCTGCTGGTTAAGATCAGTGAAGATCCCGGCCTGGTTGAGTAGCAGTTTTCAGAGGCCTCCCATCTATTTTGCCTTGGAGGAAATCCCCATTTCATGACAATGTGGAGTTTGAATGTTCTGTACATGCCTGTGAAGATTCTCCTTATACTAATGGCATGCATTAAATTAAATAAAAACTTATATAAATATACAATAGTCAGTGCAGTGCCTCACAGGTCTAGAGGAGTGAGTTTGAATTCCAGCCATATCATTGTGAATGTCCTCCCCATGTCCATTTGTCCATCGGCTAATATTCTAGGTTCCTTTCTCAAATTCCAAAGACATGCTGCGTAGGTCTGTAGACAGCTCTGTATCAGCCCAGTATAAACTGGTGTGCATTTCCACAGTAAGTTCTTCTTGGATGCTATCTGGATTGGCTATCACCACTGGTGGCACAAGCTTTCCTGATACATTTTCTCACCAAGAATCTAATGAATTTCAATTGTTATTTTTTATTTTTATAATACTGTTTCTTTATGTTGTGATCTTCCAGTAAAAGTATTGGTTTACAAATATTAGTGTAAATGGAATTAATTCATGATTTTAGTTAGCATTTCACACCAAGTTTCAGTTGAAGTGGCAGGAAATTTTACTAAAAGACGTGCCTAAAATATTTTATGTGTCCCATGAATACTTGTTATGTAGTCTGACATACTTAGCAACTCAATCAGACTCGTGTTCAACTTAATTCACGTGGGTGGGTTCTGTCTGTGTGTCGGTTGACAACCAAAGAGCTCTGAACCAGAAGTATAACACAGCTACAGAGAATAAGGAACATGTGGGGTTGGACTTCACAAGCACAAGAAAGTCTCTTCTGTCAGATGTCTCATTGTTTAGGTTCCAACACAGATTTAAAAAAAAATAAAACAAGAGCAAAGATTAAAGCGGCACTTGCTGTACCTGGAAAGGCTTTGTCAGGTGGCACATTACTGGCTGTGAGAAAAAGAGGCAAGAAAGTTGTTATGGAGATATATAATTTGTCATGTCCTGTGATATCATGCCATTTGTAATCTGAAATCCTCCAGAGGCCAGGTCAGCAAATGCACTTGTAAAGTCTAACCCCCCAACTGGAAGTTGTGTAATGTGACACAGGTTTCATTCATAAATGGAAAATTTGTTCTACACCTTTTGATATTTGAGGACAGTCAGACATATTGGCATCAAACTATTATACTTGCAAAAGGAGGCACAACTTCATATCAATGCCCATGGCTTTGGAATGGGATCTCTAACAAGCTCATTAAGGTGTGACAGTCAGTTACATTTGGCCATATAGTGTATATAAAGAATACAGCTCAGGATCCACAAGCAGAAGCCTATGTGTTTTGAGGGGAATCCCTCTAATTCAGAGTCCAATTGTTTCAACTTATAATTCACTAGTCGTGCACATGGCTCCGCCCGCTTATTAGTAAGAAAAGACAGTGAGGAGGGCCCCGCCCAGCTTCCCATTCCTAACGTCCCGCTTCACCCTGCCCTCAGCCGGCAGCCTCTGTCTCGGATTAGTGCGAATATATCGCTTTTGCAAGCGAATGAGAGAAGTCACAAAATAAACCAGAAGGTTCAAACAAATTATAGAAAAAATCCCAATCTAAATCCGTTAAGTACGTAGTTCCAGACATACAGACAGACAGATGTTGGATTTTTATATATATATATATATATATATATATATATATATATATATATATATATATATATATATATATATATAATTATATAAATAATTTAGTAACTTTGTATATCCCAAAAAAATAAAATAATAAAGACAAAAATAGTAATTGGTAAACACCAATGATGATATACACTGGAAAAATGACATGAACTAAATCAAAAATAATAAGCTGTAACTGATACAGGAAATCAAAGAGAAATATATTGTAATAAAAGAATCTCACCTTCATAGTATGGTCAATATATGAACATTGAAACTAATAAACCAGTAACAAAAAGTGTAAAACTAATGTAACCTAAAGAAAGTATACATGGTTAACAGGATTATATTTATGTTTAAGTTTTTTGCATGATTTTACTGACAGACTGACAAGGCCTGCTGATTTGTTTTTGCTTATTGTTTCATGTGTACTGAAGCAAATGATGAAAAGATGGTCTCTGTGTTGTGAATGTATTTTTAAATCTTAGAAAATCTAAGACATGACTCCTACTGTGAATTTATGAAAATGCTCATTACTTTAGGGAGGCTGCTGCAATTTATATTAATTTTATTGACAAGGAGGAATATGAGGTAAATTAGAATAAATTATTATGAAACGTTTTACTTTAATCATGAGGAAGTATCAATACACACTACTTTATTGATAAGAAAATGGAAATAAAAGATGTGTTAATTACGTAATGGAGTAATTCTTAGTGCATACATTTAGTTAGCAAGAAAACAGATTTTACTTCTTAGTGGTGGTCAGCTGATCTGTCCAAGTGTATAGCAATCCTCCAGCAGTCATTTCTGCCATTCTTACTCATGCCTCTAAGACGGCCGATAATGACTGAGTATACTTTAGACATGTTCCAATAGTATGCCCTGCAATGAAGTAGCATCAGTTTCAGGAAGTGTTTTCACTTTGCACTAAATATAACCATAAAACTCAAGTGAATGAACGTTATTGCTACTTCATCAGTTTCTGACCTTCAGAGGATTATGGGACAGCAGCAGAAGAATTGATTTAACTATTGTCGAAAAAGGGGACTTGTGGTATTGATAAATCACACAAGCAAAGCACTTTTCAAAATCATTAAAGATACATGAAGTTTGTGGTCAACTTTTTTAGTGGAGAACAAGTTGGTTTCAGAGATGAGAGATCGATGATTGAGCAGATATTTAACCTAAAAATGATAGAAAAAAAAACAATTGAACATAAACAAAAACTATGCAATTGTTTTATTGATTTAAAGAAAAACCTTTGACAGCATTACCCATGTGGGAAATTTTTTAATATAACCAAGTGCTAACAAATTTAATCAAGAACTTATATGACCAAGCAGAATCAGCAGTATTTGTAGATCAGGGGTTCTCAACGTCGGTCCTGGGGACCCCCTGTGGCTGCAGGTTTTTGTTCCAGATTCCTAATCAGTGACAACATCTGATAGTACTGATCTCATTTAATTAGCTGGTATTTTTTTTCTTTCATTCAACATTCAGAAAAGCATAGCAGCATGATTTTTACATTTATAAGACATTTATAAATATTTCTGCTTTTGCTCTTGATTTAAATGCTTAACTCTCTTTTGTTGATTTCATTTTACTTTGCCCTTTCTCTGTGCAGTTTTCCCCCCTTCATTGTATCTTAATAATGACAACTTAAACCGAGCAGAGCAGACACACAGGCAAACAACACTGAATAATCAAAGGCTGCAGCTACTTTATAGTCAGACCCATTAATTAGGAAATAATGGATTAATTAAACAATTAGAACACCTAGAAAAGTAAAATGAAAATCAAGATGAAAATACTGTTAAAAAGAAAAAAAATACATTATTCCTATATAACTGCTTGGTACATTTTAATATATATATTTTTTTAGAAAACTTAGTTTTCTCGTTAATATATTGTTCCTTAAACACAGAACTTGGGAAATATCAGATCACTTAATTAGCCCAGGAGTTCAATTAAAAACAGAAGGTGGTTGGAACAAAAACCTGCAGCGACAGGGGGTCCCCAGGACCGATGTTGAGAACCCCTGTTGTAGAAGGAAACCTAACTAATTTCTACCGATTAACAGCAGGCTGCAGACAAGGTTGTATTCCATAGCCATTTTTTTATTCTACTTGAAAACAATTAAGACTGGATAAATGAGAAGATCGATAACAAAGACAATGAAAACAAGTGACACCGTAGGACAGACTGGCATTATCCATTTTGCCAGGCTGGAATCCAAATCTTGGCTTAGCAAACTGTTGCCAGACACTCTTATCACCAGCTAAAAATCTCAGTTTGTCTGAATGGGCCTTGCAATGGAATGCAGCATCTGCAGCCTCATTTGATAAGATGATCGATACCAGACCATGTAAAAGCCAGAGCATGAAACACACTCAAGTTATGAACAAAGGACCATAAATCCAGGAGTAACATTAATGGACAGAACTTTGTACCAATGGTCAACCATGAGGATGTGCTTATGTGCCCCCAAGAAGCCAATGACAAGAACTCTTTTCCTTCCTATTAAAAACAATTGTAACACCCTAACTAACTATTCTTCTCTAAATGTGCTACAGCTTGACCTGGCCATAATATGGTTGCCCATAGCCAGAACCCATAGCTGATAGGGTGCGGCTGCAGGAGAGGTCAAAGCAATCCCTTCACTCCATGGGGCAACTGTGCTGGACTCAAAGGAAAGGGTGGAATACTCATCTGTATTGAGGGGGCTGGGTGGTCTCGTGACCTGGAACCCCTGCAGATTTTTTTTTTTCTCTAGCTGTCTGGAGTTTTTTTTTTGTTTTTTTCTGTCCTCCCTGGCCATCGGACCTTACTTTTATTCTATGTTAATTACTGTTCCCTAATTTTAATTATTTATTTTGTCCTTTTTCTCTTTCTTCGTCATGTAAAGCACTTTGAGTTACATTGTTTGTATGAGAATTTGCTATATAAATAAATGTTGTTGTTAGAATTTGGATGAGGTTGCCATTAGTCCAACCTTGCTGAGGGAAAGCAAGGTCAGGAGCAAGTGAAAGAGACTGGACATAAACCACGCATTGACCATGCTAACAGTCACTAAGTGATCAACAGTTGACTTAGGAGGCATAACTTTGCTAGTATCCGAGGACAGTTTGTGTAAAACCTTAAGTATAAATTACATTGATTCTGAGAACTGTTAACTGTAATTTAATGGACAGGACAAAGCCAGCTAATGTACTGCATTGATGTTAACTATAACTAAAGATAATAACCTCGCGCTCCCACACCTCATTTCCTGCATTTATTTGCCATCCCAGGGGTGGACAAGTTGAAATTCATTTTCTCTATTCCCACATTAATGTGGCACCCTTGGATGGGTGTCTTGGATATAAATTTACTCATGATAACAACTGCTGGATAGAAATGCTGAATAAGATAGCTTTGGCTATGGCAGTCTATTCAAAACTGAAAACAAGCATGCATATTTTTGATCTTGTTATATGGCTCTGAGCTATGGACAATGAAGGTAGAAGACAAAATAAGATCAGGGCATTTGAGAAGAAATGTTACAGATGGATGACTGGAATCAGATGAAAAGAGAGAGAACATCCCAGAAACAGTGAGAAGAACCAGTAAAACAGCGGACATAGTCTATATAATTATAGGTAGATGAATGGTTTAGACGTATGAGCGGGATGAATGACAGATGGGCCGAACGTTTAATAAACATTCATTATGGGAGGAGACCTGGTGTAGGTAGACCTAGATTGAGATGGACTGTTAACATCAAGTTAAACTTAGAGAAAGACAGGTTTTTATTCAGAGAGTTAGTATACAAGAAGTAATATGGAATTCTTTAGAAATAGAAAGTTGGAGAGAATAGTGCAACTCATTGGTGCTTTAACGGACGGCCGATTTAAGGTGGACCATGAGTTATGAATGATTATGGTGGTGACCTTTATACTCAGGTAAGAGCTAAATGAAATAACTAAAGACTAACTAACAATAGACACAACATACAAAGACATACTTAGGGAGGTAGTTTCCTCTTCTGTTCATTTCTAAATATATTTGGTGACATGAATTCCTTGCATGCATTTTTTACTTTAATGGTTATAAAGATCATTTAACTTACCTGGCACAACTTCAAGTTGTAGAAGATATGAGTTGGTGTAGAGTTTTGCGCAATCCATGCAAGTCTATGTGTATGACTCTTATAGTGTTTCAGTAACGTGTATTGGGGGGATGTTTTGTTGTGTGCAGCAGCTATCGTATACAGAAAGAGAAATATATTCACTACCCAATCTGCACTACCTGTCCAATTTGCATTGTGCATTTGCAGAGTTCTCAAACATGCACAGATCTTTCATGTGTACATACTGTAAGTACATTCCACCTCATATTTTACAACACTGCTCAATTCATTTCATTCAGGCACAAATAATCAGGCATGTGTGATATCACTACCCACTCAATACTCCAATTGGATTTGCACCCTGCATGACTTAAAAAAATTGCATTTTTTTCATTTGAAGGGTACATTAGCAAACCATAAGTAGAATATATTGAAAATACTTTGTTGATCTGCAAAGAATCATTAAGCATGTGTGGACTATGGCCGGAAACTTATCCCGGCCAATACCCCCAATTTGCCAGATGGAGCCCTCCCTGCGACGTGGAGATGCCCCGAATTCCAGCAGGGCATCATGGTATTTGGAGTTTTAATGCACAGCCCTGCTGGATAAAGTCGGGGCCACCAGGGGACGCTGCAGGGAAGCCCAGAGACTTATATTTTCCATACAACCTGGAAGTACGTCACAGTCATGAGGACAGAAGAAATAAAGTACTTCCGGGCTGAAGAAAAAGAGGAGTTTTCACCTGACACTTCCTGGCCAAGGAATATAAAAGGATTATGGTAAACCCCACCGAGTTGAGCTGAGTTGGGAGGAAGGGTGACAACACGTCTGGGAGTGGAGGATTTGATTATTGTTATTATTATTGATTGTTTATTGAGTATAGTGGATGTGGAGGTGCTTTGTGCACTGTATTATTGTAAAAATAAAATTATTGGGACATTTATCTGGTGTCTGGTCTGAGGGTTCAAGGGGACGACAGTGCCCCCTATCTGTCATACATGTTATGCACCTCACTATGCAGTGTAGACTGGGGGGCAACAGAGACAGGGTTAGAGCCTTGCATTACAGGCACTATGGGTGTTAGTAAGTCACATTGAAACTTGGGAGCTACAGAGAGAAATAAAGGACTTGGAGTATAATTTCATCTTAATGCTTCGCACTGCTGTCTCACAGCTCAGGTCACATTTTTGGCAACAATAATCGGTCCAACATAGTTGGCAGGAACTTGCCTAGACCTCAGGGACACTAAGAAAACCACTGCACCATTATAATCCACTCAACGCTAGACCAGATTCTCCTTCCCCATTGACTTCAATGCAATTTGCTGAAATTTTCAAATATTTCCACATTTTTCCTGTACTCGAGGCAAAGCTAATTCAGGGGGTATGTATTTATATCAGTCTTTTAAGGCATGTACTTGCATCCTGTTATCACTATAATTTTTGAATAGGACTCTTTGTTACAAAAACAGTTAATAAACAAAAATGTGGTAACTGACTCTTTAAGTAACTAAAAAAAATGTAAAATGCTCCCATTTTCAAATCAGTTAACTAAGTCCCTGAATGCATTTGAGTATTACGCCGTGTGTACATTTTCTAACTGATTTTCTTTTGGTGCTACCTCAGGAATGAGAAATCAAATTGTCATCTCACAAATACAGTCCTAACGCCTCAAGGCTGAATGATAGAACACTATTATTCAGTTATGACACAATGCACATACATAACAACACTGCTGACAAAAAAAGCAGATATAAATTTGCCAAATTCAGAGATGGCTTTCAGACATATTTTGCAAGTAAGAGTGAATAATACTATTGTAATATTTACATTCATGACGCAGCTGACAGCAGAGGAAGCAAAGAAGGTCTTTCTTCTGTATTGGATTATCTTGTGGTACAGACTGTTATGATTGACAATCTTGATTCATTTTTCTTGAGTTCTCCTTAAGATATAAAAATTTCGTTACACATCTTTTGTGGGGTTTTCTGACCCAGCGATTCTTATTTCTGACGTCTGTTTTTGCAGTTGGAGAGTTTATCGTACATTCAAGTCACATCATTTTTTTGTTTAGCGATTGGAGTTGCCATTTTGACAGTTTTTCTGTTGACCATTTCCTTGGTGGTGCATTATTGGCATGGCTATGTAAAGGTCACCTCTCCCAGCTCTAATTAATCCAAGATTGGATTAAAACCCCTTATCGTTTAAATGCTTTTTTCATATTTTTTTATATTAGAATCTCAGCTTTTTTTTGTTTGTTTAATCTGAATTTTTTGGGTAGCATTAGTGGCTTTGATGGTCATTCTTTTGACTTCTACTTTTAATCTTTGCTTTGTTTTTCAGGCTACGTCTTTTCTCATAAAGTCTTCACTGACAATCCTTCTTCTGTCAGTACACAGACTACCAAGGTAACCAGCACACATATATCCTTATACAGCAGTCTAATATGTCACACTTTCAAAACATTTCAAGATAATTGTTGTCTCTTGGAGTATAATGAAATACTTCTAGCATAATGTCATATAAGAATATATTAGATTCAACTAAGTTATTAGCAGATAGCATGAAAGGTGAAACATTAATCAGATGAGTTCACCAGTTCGCAGAACACTGCCAGTATGACATTCTTCAACAAAAAAAATGAGACAGGACCAAAAAGGTGGCTGACATTAGGGATCACTGCTTGTCAGGAATTCAGCAGCTAAACTCAAAGGTAACACTCACTAAAGGCCAAAACACTGATGAAGGCAGGAATTAAAAAGAAGTAAATGATTGTACTTGGATGTGAAAAATGAAAACATTAATAAGTTATTCTATACATTTTTTAAATATTTAATTCATTTTTGTATAGCACTCTTCAGAGAGTACAGGCTTAGAATGCTTATATACAGTTTATTTACAGTTTTAACATCTTAATAGTGAAAATACAAAAATCAGGAGTGGTCACCCCTAGACTTTCACATATACTCAGATATAGGGATGGACATATGAGGACTAAACCACACAACAATGATTATATTTTTATATTATGTACATTTAAGAACCATCAAAAACAAATCAATTCAATTAATAATATATTGAACAATTATTATAAAAGTAAAGTTGAATGTTTTGGACTCTGCAGCTGCATAAATTAAAGGTAAAGTATTTCCAGTTAGCGGAAATAGCCCAAAAGTTGATAGAAATCTACATTTTGTACCTAACACTTGTATGCAGAATTTTGTTGACCTAACTGAAAGTGTACTCAGGTTATCATGTTTACATACACACATACTTTATTTCAAAAATGGTATTTTCGAACTCAGGGAGGTCTAAAACATTGAGATTCATCAAAATCTCGAAACAGAATTTTTTGGAGATTCCAATACTTTCCCTAAACTTCATATACGAGAAAGTCAGGGAGGTCTAAAACATCGAGATTCATCGAATTTTTGGACGATTACCATACTTTCCCTATACTTCGCATATAAGAATGTGAAAAACAAACACGGTTATCTCGAGGAAAAGGAAAATGGATGAGAAAGTTGTCACATAATGCAGGAAGAAAGGTACAGACCTAAGTGTCCAAGTCGAAAGCCACGAGGTGTGGAAGGCGTGAGAAGTTCTTTACATTAGTAAAGCTGTCACCTGAGAAAAGCACTGAATAAGAATGTGTTGACTTCAGTTGAAGTAGCATGTCCACTCACTCAATGTGTCCAACAAGTAAGAAAAGCTTGCTACAAAAAAATGCCTTAATAGAGGATGTTTTGCTCCACTGTGCAAGCACACTGACAAGAAAGAGTGGTGGATGACTTCACTGAGGGGAAGGACAGCACTGTAACTGGTCAGAAGATATTTCAGGAGTTTTGAACTGTTTTTGGATGTTAGTGACTTGAAATAATGAAGCAAAATCATTAGGAAGGTGGAACCTCAGGGGCGTCATAACTTATGGGCACAATGGAAGCGCCTTGAGCATGGGAAAGGCACTATATAAATAAAATGTATTATTATTATTATTATTAATGGGCACTGGCCAGGGGCCCACAATGTTTCTGATGCCTATTGTAAAAAAGACAAAAAGGCACAATATAAAGGGTTCGGGGCACCCAAAGGTAAATCATACATATTAATGTACACAAAAGGCATAAAAAGAAAACTTGTGGTACTGCGCAAGTGATGATCTTATCTTAAGAGGGTGTCGATCCCCTTTATGAAGAATTCTGGGAGGAAGAGGTGGGTCAGGTGGTCTGATCCTGGAAGTGATGTCAGAGTGGGAGAGGTGTCAATCTTCCTCTCTGCAGAGGGAAAGGGGGAAGAGAGATAGTTATTAGACAGTGCCCCCTTGTGTCTCAGAGGTAAATCACACTTACCTAAGCCCTTAGTTTGCTCCCCAAGCACACGCGTGTGACACTGTGTATGTTTCTGTTTTGCTATCAAAACAGGGGCCTCAGCACACTGCTTTGCCTAGGAACATAAAATGTTGTTAAGACGGCCCTGAGGAGGATGATGGTTTTGGAGCAGCAGGAGGAGTCGAGAGAGCAGAAGGTTGAGAAAAGGTGGTGAGCATTTCTTTCAGAGGATGTAATCAAGTTCCGAAAGAAAGATTTCTGTTGAGATAGCAGAAGGGATGGTTGTTTCTTCTTATGCCAAGCACTTTCAACAGGGTGCAGATAATTATAAGTAGATATGGTCATTCTGTTGGTTATCTTAAAGTTGTAAAATGCTACACATATTACATTTAAGACTTTAAAAGTATTAAACTATGCAAATTTAACTTTAAACCATACAATAAACAATACAAGCAAAGTTGCAATAGAAGGAAGGAGAACGAAAAAAATCATCGTTAACAGCATGCATCTTCAAATGTTATTCCAGCCCAACCATGAACTTGCTAGAAAATGTCCAGTGAGATATTTAGTATTGAAGCCATGGTGCCATATGTATAATAACTCTGTTGTGATATTCTTCCTGTAAGCGAGTGATAATAAGTCTCACTGGTTTCAATTGTCACTTGGCTAATAGTAAAAGTGGTGTTAAAGATCCTCCGACAAAGCCATGAAAAAGTGATGGGCTCGTTACACTCATTCTGTCTTTCTTGTGTTCTTGGTGTCATATTTTGTGAACAAAAAAAACGGAACACAAAAATAATAAAGAGCAAAACTACATAATCCTTTTTAAAATGCTTATTAGTAACAATAAATTAGACATTTCAGAGAAGTCTTTTCATTCCAGTATTTAATCAGTGTTGGTTAAATCAGTATCATAATTAATGACACATATTGCACTGTTCAGCAGCTTTGAATAACACTGCGTTTTGTGTTTTTTTTTTCTACTTGTCAAAAGAAAGAAAATGTAATAGAATATATTAATGCAGATTTGCTCATTAGTAATGGAGCAATAGACATCAGCCACAAAAAAGGAAATGTCACATGAAGTGTGGAGTTTGTGTTGACAGTTGTAATTATTTAAGTGCAGCAATATTTCAATTGTTATTTAAATCTTTATATTTTTTATTTTATGACAGATGACAACTTTGGCACTTCAGTATTAACAAAATAACAATTTTATATGAGACATTTAAAGCCAGCACAGGTAATGTTGATAAGTTCACAGTGTGCATAGTATTCCTACACCACCATACTTTAGGGAAAATCAATTTTATCACTTTTATTATTATTTCTTGGCAGTTATTTGTGTGTTATATTATATTAACTGATCTGCTATTAACAGATGAAGCAACCCAACTATTCCACCATATCTTGAGTAGCTGAGACTAATAAAAGGAATCCGCTCAACAGACTCATGATAGAAACATGAGAAAAGGTCATCAGACAGCTTGTTCAAGACACCCTGTAATTAATATATTTTAGAAATGTTTTAAACTTTTTAAGGAACACTTTTGTTGGCTGCAACAGAACATAAACTCCTTGACCACTTTATTAGGAACACCTTTTCTAGTAATCCTACATTAAGTTGTTCGAAGCCTGGATTCAACAAGATATAGTGGAAACATTAGATGTTGGTCCATGCTGTCTTGATTGCATCACACATTACTTGGAATGTTTCAAGGCATTCATGCTGCAAACCACTTTCCCTACCTAATCCCAGGGGTGCTCTATCAGACTAAGTTCTGGAGACTGTGCAGGCCATTGCGGTCAAATGAAGTCACTGTCATCTTATTGGAATCAGAATCACTTTATTGCTACCATATGAAACATACCAGAATCGACTTTGGTTAGATGCAAAACATAGGATACAAGACATTACCAACTCAAGACAACACAATTTCAACCCACCATTTACTTGACACTGTGCAAACCACTACACAAAAGCAACAGTTTCTTGAATAAAAATATTTACAATCTTCAATAGTACCCTCAGTTAAATATAAAAACTATACAAAATAATATACATATCAAATAGTACAAGTATGGAGTATTTACGAATAGACAAATAAAAAATAGACAAATAAACAGTTAAAAATAACTCTATGTAAGCTTATTTAGGATTTGAGGAAGGAAGATGCAGAGATGATGAGTAGTTTGGGCTGCAATAGACCTGTACCTCGTCTGTGATAGCAATGGGGTGGTTGGAGTCAGCTGTAATCTTCCCTGCTTTCTTTTTTGCTCTGGCGATGAACAGATCTTTTAATGTTGGAGACAACATCCAATGATTTTCTCAGCTGAAGAATTTACCCGCAGTAATTGAGTCTTATAAAGAGAGGTGGCAGAAGGAAACCAAATGGTGATGGAAGAGGTCACAATACTCTCAATGATGGAGTCAGTCTACACCCATAAAACAATATTTTCCAACCCACAAAAGCCAACCCAAGAAGGCTAGACAGCTAAATACACAATTATACCAAGTGGTATAATTAACATTTCATATACTGAAGGGCGATTCATGAACAGTTTATTCTTCTCTGTGAATTATGGGAATTGATTTGCAAGCTCAATAGGAGTGCTAAAGTGTATGTGTGATTCCATTGGCTTCTTTCGTTTAGATATTTAAAGCGCAGGTGCAGGTAACACCCGTGTGATTCATAATTCTCATTCACTAGATGGAAGTAAATCATTATCAGCCAATTAGAACTCTGTCATTGATCATTTTCTCATTCATCATACAAGTACAATACAGTTATTATTGTAATCTATTGTTATTAAATAGATTATATAAACAAAATACTAAATCAATACGGTTATGTCCCTTTGTATTTTGACAAATCGGTCACACAATACTGAACCTTAAAAAATATTATACTTGTTTTAATTTCACATTAGCACATAGTTTTTATGGCTCATTAAATGCACCGAGTATGTATCATTCACTACTTTTTCGAATTTGAACAGAATCATTACTTAAGAACGAGTCACATGATTCTCATTCATTTGACTTACAGACAAGTCACATGGTTCTTGTTCATTTGACTCACAAAATGAATGATTAATCAAGATGGGTTGCACAATTCTTGTTCACTTGTGATGCTCTAATTTAGTGTCTTATTTTAATTACATATTTTCACTATTTTGTCATGCTTCATGTTTTCAAACATATTAATATTATACATTATGAATTATCAACATGTTTAATATATAATTTAGTAATTAATGTATTATATACACTGTGACAAAGAAGAGACTTCAGACATTATAAAAGTTTGGGGCAGCCACCCATATATTATATCCTGGCTGCAAAAAGTTTGCAAAAGTTTGAACAGAGATATTCACACGACTGTGTCCAAAATAGAACTGAATACTTGGAGGTAAAATGGCGGTTTTAAGGGCTGGGTAAGGAAATGATGTCATCTATGCCTGAACTGGTACCGGAGCTGGAAGTGACGTCATCAGAGGTGCCGGGACCTGGTGAGATTTCCCAGGAGTGGTTTGCAAGAAACTGAGAAAGACAGTCAGCACACTCTGCCACCCCTTGGTCTGGTGTAGTATTACATTTACTCAGGCACTTTAGCTGTCTCCTACTTGCACATGTGTGACAATACATTAATTATTATATTATAATATTACATAAATAATTTGTAACTCATTCAAGGGAGACCAAGAAAAGTTTTGCTTTTGTATTATGAATAAATCAAATTAATCAGTTCACTTAATTGAGTAGTTCATGTTCTGACTTCAGCAAGAGATCAGAGTAATGTATGAGAAAAGATTGGGAGAAAAGTTGAGGTGTGAAAATAAAAAAATGGTCAAAAACAAATATCAAAGAGAGAAATGACAGACCAGGACATGCTAACCTAAAGTTCATAGCCAAAGTCAATCAAAAAAAAATTCTCAAAATAAAGCATTTAAATCTCAAAGAATGAATCTAATCTTGGATAAGGTGAAACTGCCCAAGTCAACTTTTAAGTGGTCGCACCAATTCCAATTCATTGTGTGGCTGTAAGCAAGTTAATTAAACCGCACTGCTTAAAAATGGAAACAAGGATACTGTGATGAAATCTATTGAAACATAGCATTTTAGCATGTAATTTACCACCAGAGTATCATTGATAGCCACAGTCAGTCACAGCAGTAATGGGAATGAGTGAATAAACCCACTGGACTTGCTGTTATTTAATCACTGGACACATGCAAGCCTTTGGAAACACACATACTGTGAAAGTCCACCTGAACACAGGGAGAACGTGTGATCTGGATGTAGTAATCAGAATGGGAATTAAGCCCAGGACAATGGAGCTGCAATAGAGCATGGCTAACACTTGCACCACTACATGGTAGAAGATTAATAGATAGATAGATAAGGCACTATATATTGTGGTAGATAGGGGGCGCTCTCGCTCCCTTGAACCCCTGTCCACGACTCCAAACACCAGGTAAAAGTCCAAAATCTGCCTTTATTAAATCTCCACAGTGCACAAAGCACACTCTCCACCACTATACTCATAAATCACAATAATAACTACAATAAACAATCCTCCAGCTCCCAGACACGTTGCCACCCTTCCACCCAGCTCAGCTCGCCGTCTGGGAGCTCCCACAGTCCTTTTATATTCCCTGACCCGGAAGTGTTCCCCAATTCTCAGTCCATGTGATTCTCAATCACTTCCGGGTCAGGTAAAAGTTCTTTTCTTCACCCCGGAAGCCCGTCGCTCTTCCTATGACGAACTTCCGGGTCATAGGGCATAGATGAGTCCTCGGTCCTCCCTGCAGCACCCTCTTGCGGCCCCTGAGGTATCCAGCAGGACTGAGGATAAAAACTACAGCGTCCATGATTCCCTGCTGGTCTTCGGAGCACCTCCATACTGCAGGGAGGGCTCCATCTGGCGGCCTGGGGGTATTGGCCGGGATGATAAGCCGGCCAAATATCACTATATATATATATATATATATATATATATATATATATATATATATATACTGTATATATAATACATGATATATATATATATATATAATACATGATATATATATATATATATATAATACATTATATATATAATTACAATATATATAAAATACATGATAAATAGATAGATAGATCTTTATTTGTCCTCAGGTAGAATGAAATGATCAAGTGAACAAATGAATGTACTGTAAAGTAATGCCAGATATTTGGTATCCTTACCTTTCCCAATAAGAAATATTTTTCTAGTCAATTTACTAAATAAACATACACAAAAACACTGTCATAATTAATATTTATTTTGTTCAACATCTCTTATAGAAAAAAATAATTATCAACAAAAATGATCAAAGCTGGATCATTTATATTGGAAAACATCTCATGAAATTTATTACAGGAAGCTGACATGCCTAATTAAAAACTAGCATATGTCATATATAAAGAAGGCATCATTTCTGAGTGCTTCATTTCGGAAAATGATTCTGTAAGGTCACAAGCGCTCCAGACATAAATCTCCCATCTCCTTGTCAGTCACCTTCTCCCAGCATGTAAAGGTATGTCCGCTTCCTATCTCCTGACCCCTGAGAGCTGAGCCTCCACTTGGTTGCTTTCCTCCTGGCATTAATTAATCAGGCTTAGTGCAATAAAGCAGCTCTGGCTGATTTTCATATTAATATCTGAAAAAGAGAAAAGGTCATAATAGAACGACTTTATTAGGAGATGTGCTATACATTAAATTGTGTAAATCAGCCCTAAATCACATTTTCATTATGGCAGAGCACACTATCTTTAACAAGTATTTAGAAAACTAGAACATTTTCAGATTTTGTGAAATTAAGAGTACTGAAATAGTTTGCCCAGAAATGTTACTCCAAGTCACTGCTAAAACAGGAATTTATACAGGTGAAATGATACCATAATTACAGTAACATGTCGAACCATCAAGACAGCAGTGTGAGGCTTATAGTCTGGTTCCAGGTGTTTTTCTGTTATAAACAGGAACCCTAAAATAGACATTACTTGCACACGGAAAATATCAGATATAAAAGATGGACTTCTGTGAATTTGTGAATGTCTTACAAAATTCACAAACTATCAGGAAGAACAACTTGACCATATTGGATGTTTTGATTTGCTGTATCATAACTTGAAATTCTTCATTAGCACAATAACACGAGCGTGGATATCTAAAAGTGGAGTTTCTGTTTCCTTGCTTAAAGTCCACCGCTTGTGTTGTTTTGTTTTAATTGAACTTTTTCTGTGGATTATATATTCTACATTATTAGGCCAGTTCTTTACTTACAGTAGTTCCGGTGAGATTCCTTAGCTGGTTAAGGATACTTCTGCAGTGTTGTTTGCACTTTAATATGTTTTGTGAGGCAGATGAGATTTGATTGTCTTCCAGGATCCAAGATGGCTGCAGTGTTGTGATGTGAATACACAAAGATCTTTCTTTCCTCTGATTACTTTCATAAAGTCAGAATCCACGGTTAATTTGGTGTTCCTTTTAGGACTATTCCATTTTCTTGTAGAGGATTTAAACTTTTTGCATGTTGTTTTTGTCTTATTTTGTTTCTCCTTTAATACAATGTAGTCTAATTTGTGCTATGTTAAAGTTATTTATTATAGGGAGGTACTCACATTTGACCTCAACCTCAACAATTAAGACACTATTGTAGTTTAGGACAGAGAAAACAGAATTTCTTGTAAGGCAATTCATTTGGAGTTTTTCTGTGAACAACTATAACATTTAGGACCTGCTTAGTTTTTGTTGATTTGTTCATTGTATACTATATGTCCAAAAGTATGTGGACAGTTTTTTGTGTAAAATAAGATAGCTGTATGTAATAAATGTTGAGGAAAATGCCAAGTAAAGAAGAGTCTTGAGCCATCGTTATATGTGAAATTCCTTTATTTACACCATCTGGTGGAGGCAGGAAGGACTCTGCTCTCCATAGCAAGTCTGATTAGTCTTAAGAGAACAGCTCCTGTGATCACGGAGGCTTGTGGAAAAATAAAAATACAGGTCAATAACTTGTGCTTGACAAATCTGATGTACGTGACAGAAAGCATGTTCTATGGTGTACTTGGCAGGAGTCATGCAGACCCTGCATGCTTACTTCTTGTTTCTGGGCGTCTACATGGAAGGCCACGGGACTGGACTCATCGAGCCCCAAACTAAGGAAACTAACAGATGTACTCCACCTTTAGATTTTTGGTAATGCTGATTCAGGCTAATATTTTGAAATACTTGTGTAACTAAAGTCATAAGACAAGAAACCCTATAAAAAACCTGGGACACCAACCCCTCGTGGCAGATGAAGGGCAGGTGTCCTAGGACTGTGCTTCTCTGTCATTTAACCTTTGCCTGGTGTGTATCAATAAAAGAATTTTACTAACTTTAATTATATCTCTCTGTCTTCAGTCACAAGAAAAACGACACTATAGAAAAAGTGTCCACAGTTTCATTTACATATGGGAGCTGGTAAACATTTTAATTCCACCAATGAGCACTCAGATCAATTGTACATTCTAGCAACACCCGTCTGCCATTAAGTGACATTCAAAGGTCCCAAAAATGTTAATCATTAGAAGTCTTGTCTAAACATTTAGTTTACAGAATCAAACTTTTTTATATTTTCCCTTACATACATTGTTTAAAAAGGTACGTAGTTTAAGCTGGATGCACATTTTTTTTAGCTTCCGGTCATGAGCAGCATTCATTGTACTGTATTTGTTTAGTCTGATAAAGAAATACATTAATTAAGTTGTTGGCATGTGAATAGTTTAAATAAAGATCTGCTTTAATAATACATTTTCTGTGCACTTCAATACATACAAAATTACATTATCAGATAAGACAAAATAATTATATTGCACAATATTAAGCTGTGCTTACAGGGTAATGTAAACTGAAAATTTACAAGCTGATCATTTTTGCTCACACTGTTTCAGTCTTTAGAGTGAATATTGCCATTGACTACCTTTCTATATTCTATATAGCTATGTAGATGAGCATAGGCAGAACATGTTTTTGAGCATGGACATACAACGTAAGCAGAAATGTCCTGTATGGGAGTACAGAGGCACCACATACTCCAAACTTAATTTGTTTCAGGAAACTGTTTGAGCTCTGAATTGTTTGATAATCTCTTCTATCTTCCCAGTGAATTTTGATAAATCTAGTAAATCCATTCAGTAAAATCAATGTTTTTGGAACAAAAAAAGAAAAACTATATAATAAGTGGCTGAGACCATATAGTAGGAAGAACTGAGATGAGTACATAAAAACAATCCTTGTGAAACCTACTTGATGCTGAGCACCAAGAAATGCAAATGGGGTGATCAGTATGGAGAGAAAGCAGCACTGATCATAAGACTTTTTAAAAACAAGCAGCAGAAATGAATTATAAACACACAAGAGTCAAGGCAGACGTAGAGACTCACCCGCTCATTATTCATTCTGTGATGTGCATACCTCAGGAACAGAGGGGGAGTGGAGAGTCTGTCTACGTTAAACTACTGAGTTAAAACCCTTAGACCAGTGGTTTTCAAACTATTTGATGTCAGGACCCTGTTTTATCTAATCTTGTTCATTAATGGCCTTTAATTAGCAGTAATTTTAATTTAAACTAGCCGACATATCCCGTGAATGGCACACATCATCAAACAACAGTAAGTACATATTCAACATTTAAATGCAGTGTATGTGATAGATGAAACATGACGTTGGTTACTCATCCAGAAACAACTCAACACATGGTGTTTAACACTAAATCAAATTTAGTGTCTATTTCTCTTATTTATCGGTAACGTGGGCTTATCTGATTTTGTCAAAATCAGGGGTAACAGAATAGAGTGCAGAGATGAATATGTTGTAGTTTGCTGGCGGGCAACTCGTCTAAAATTTCAGCGCACATATCTATTGCTCATATCTATTGCTCAAAGCAAGATGAGCTGTTCTGCAATACTGCAGAACTGTTCAGCAATTGCGTGCTTTCTTATATTTGGCATTTCTATGTGCAATGACATGGTGTCACGAGTGCCTGCTGTCTTGTTGTACAAACACGTTAGAATGTTATGAGCCTCAAGAGTTTTATTTTTTCATTAAAAAAAGCTGAACGATTTACCTCTGTGAGCACACAGAAATTCTTGTACATAGAAATTTTGTGACCACATAGAAATGCCCTTGTTTTAGCAGGCCACATCACACAGATTAATAAACACTTTACTGATGCTTTGAAAGTGTGATTAACACCAAAAATGTCTTTATTCATGTCTTGTTACCAGGGCCGCCTTAACATCATCATAGGCCCACAGGCAAAGTAGTGCACTGGGACCCCTGTTTTAATAGCAAAACAGAAACATACATAGGCATCAGAAACATCATGGGCCTCTGTGCTCCTGGGGCCCCCGGCCAGTGCCCATTGTGCCCATACATTAAGACGGCCCTGGGAATAGAATGCCTTTATAGCTGAAGGCTTTGTGCTTTTGTTTGGTAGTACCACATAGCAGATACTGTATATACAATGGTATCTCCATGCTGCAAGGTTAAAATCTTTGCCTCAGAAATTCTGGGTTCTAAGCTATTTTAACTTTCCTTTTGCTTCAGATTTTTGGGAAGAATCTTGTGAAGTTCAAAACAGAACTTGAAGAGTTCAGGGTATTTGAGGATCATGCCCATGTTTGTTGACTTTCTTAATGAAGCATGCAGTGTATAACATGGCATCTGCTCAGAACTGGACTTAGCGTAAGCTAGTAGTTTATATTCTCCAGTATACTGGAGCAAAATGTCCCATGGGGGCAGAACTGAAATCTGCAAACAGTAGCCCCCAGACAGATTTAAGTGGTAGCAACCCATCTAGGGCATCCATTGTCCCACATTTGGATCAAAACACATGGCCTGCAAAACACTAATCTAGACTGCTACTTCAATATATGACATTAGAGAAAAACTTTAAAAAAAAAGTCAGTATAATAAGAAGCAATATGGGAAGCTGGCATTATTTATAAAAATCAGGAGTGGTCTCCCCTAGACTTTCTCATATATTCTGTCACACACGTTTAGGGGACAACCAAATGGGTCTAAATAAATGTAGTTCCATGCTGGACCAGGGGGTGGCGAAGTGTGCTAATTCTCTCTCTCAATTCCTTACAGACCATTCTTGGGAAATCCCGCCCTGTTTTGGGGTAGCCAATGACATCACTTCTGGTTCCGGTCTTAATGACATCACTTCCCTCGTGAAGGTTTAAAAGCCGCCATCTTAAAGATGATACTTGGCTCTGTTTTGGACTCAGTTGTATGAACATGTCTTTGTCTTTTGACAGATTTTGCAGCTGGGAAATATTATACAGGTGGCTGCCCCAAACCTTCCCAGTGCCTCTTGGTTATTCTTATAACAATTCAGATATGGGGATGGATATTTGAGGAGTTAACTGCAAGCCAATGATTATATTTTTATATTACATACATTAAAGAACCATCAACAACAAATCAAATCAAATTAATAATATATTGAACAATCATTATAAAAGTAAAGTTGAACAAATTGGACTCTGCAGCTGCATGAATAAAAGGTAAAGTACCATTTCTATTTAGCGAAAATGGCCCAAAAGTTGATACAAATCTCAGAAAGGTGTAAAATGTTGAGATTAATCAAAACCTCGAAATTGAATTTTTGGAGGATTCCAATATTTTCCCTATACTTTGTATATGAGAAAGTCAGGGAGGTCTAAAATGTTGAGTTTCTTTAAAATCTCGACATCGAATTTTTGGACGATTACAATACATTCCCTATACTTTATATACGAGAAAGTAAAAAGTGAAGAAGTTCGGTGTAAAATTTCCTTGATATTAAATACAGTTTATCAACCATGCTTTTGCATGGAGTGTTTAGCTTAATTAAAATAAACTAGCCAACCCGCGACATAGCATACGCCGCATAATTATTTATTGATGTGTGAACACTTCCTGAAAGACACAGTTGTCCAAAGGGGGAGGGTTTGAGGATACAATTGTCAGTGAATGAAAAGATGGAACTCTGGAGAGAGTAACATACAATTGCCCTGTGCTATATTAATAGTCATTGCAAACGCCAATGTAACAGGAAATAGTCTGCATGTAAAAGTAAAAGGCAAATTTGAATCTGATGGGGTCAGGGAAATCTGGGGAATAAGAACAGTTTGTGAGGTAGCAGATGTGATAGTCTCACACTCCAGTACATTGCGATGAATGCCAGTAACAGAAAGTCTAGTGCCATCACAGAGACGGATCTCCTCAACCATGTGCAAATCCATTTAACATAAACATTTGTCTGTAGCCACGCTGATGTGACGTCACCTTCCCACTATCCTCTTACTGAAAAACATTTACAAATGCATTTCACACCGGAATTTCAATGCAACATTTGCTCAAAAACCTTCATGCTCCAGACATATGTCAAAGCACATTTAAACACACACTCCACTGAACAAACGCATGCCACACATGTGTTTCAATGCACTATTTGTTCGAAAATGTTCCGACTGCAGAGATATCTCAACGCACATTTAAAATCACACTCCTCTGAATGATTTATGCAATGTGAACATTGCCAGCAATGCTTCAAAACAACTCGTGTTCTGAAGAAGCACTTACAAACTCATTCCAATTCCTTTCAGTGTCAACTCGCAAACCCCATGCACAGGCATCGCATTCAGTTTTACGCTGCTTTTCAAGAAGATACCGCCATTCCCGTCGAAGAACATAACATTGGCCTACCTACCGCAGTATGTACTTCTTGCAATGCTCTTCATTGGCCATCAGAGGAGTCGGCGAGCCTGGCCCTGTTGTGCATATCCCATGGTCTTACACTTGGCGGGCGGGGCTGTCTGTCTTGTGTGCGTCTTGCTTGCCCTTAGTTAGAGTTGGCGGGCGGGGCTCTGTCATGCATATCCCACGGTCTTAGAGTTGGTGGGCGGGGCTCTGTGAGTTGGCGGGCATGGCTCTGTCTTGCTTGCCATGGACTCACATGCATCTTGCTTGCCATGGTCTGGTCTCTGTTTTACATGCCATGGTCGGCTGCTTAGTGAACTGTGAGTTGGCGGGCGTGGCACTGTCTCGTGTGCGTCCTGCTTGCCATGGACTTGCATGCGTCTTGCTTACCATGGCCTCCGACTTTCGTTCTTGATTAATGAAAACATTCTTGGCAAATGCGTTCGCTCTCGCTCGAATTGTTGGTGGGCGGGACTCTGTTGTGCATATCCCATGGTCTGTCTTGCGTGCCATGGTCGGCTGCTTAATGAATTTATGGTGGGCGGGGCTCTGTCGTGTGTATCACATGGTCTGTCTTGCGTGCTGCTTCTTGCGTGCCCTGGTCGGCTGCTTAGTGAGTATCAAATGGTCTATCTTGCGTGCTGCTTCTTGTGTGCCCTGGTCGGCTGCTTAGTGAATTATATATTCTTGATTAATGAAAACATTCTTGGCAAATGCTTTCGCTCTCGCACGAATTGTTGGTGGGCGGGGCTCTGTTGTGCGTATCCCATGGTCTGTCTTGCGTGCCATGGTCGGCCGCTTAATGAATTGTTGGTGGGCGAGGCTCTGTGAGTTGGTGGGTGTGGCTCTGTCTTGCGTGCATCTTGCTTGCCATGGACTTAGTGAATTATATATATAGATCATTACTTTCAAAAGAAGAGGAAGCCTCACTTACACTGGAGCTGGATTATTAGGCTCCATCTTGGCCAAAGCTGATAACACTTCTATAAAAGATATCCTGGGCTTGTCGTCGACAATAATATATAATTACATAATTATATATAATTATATTACAATTACAATAATTACAATATAATAATACTCTATAATACAAAGTGCTGGTGCTCCGAATAGCTCCACATATTGTATATTCCCAGGTGATTCTGGTGTAACAAAAGAGATAAAGACTTGAGGGACCAATTGGCAAAAAATTTAATTGTTGGCAAAACAACAAACACAAATTCATCATAATCATGAGAAAGCCGTCTCAGACATGAGTCTAAGTATGAACAGATTCAAGATGGTGGGTCTTCTGGTTTTAAGCCCTTCTGGCAGGAAGAGACGGGTCCAGGTGGACAGACACTGGAAATGACGTCAGTGATGTTACAGCCATCAATCTTCCAGTCTGAAGACTGAGAAAGAAAAAAGGCATTAGGACACAGCGCCACCCCCTGGAGTGACAGGAAATTACAACCATTACAGCCCTTAAGCTGTCCCCTATCCACCCACACGTGACACCAGAAAAGATCATAATACAAGAAATGAATGTAAAAATCATAATCATTGGGGTCAAAACCCCCATGTGTCATGTAAAATATGTACTCAGACCTTGCAGGGAAAGCAACAACAGCTAAAGAAAATAGAACTTTATTATGACTCATTATGACTGTACCCTTCTGGGGTCTCTGTGTTTCCTTGATTGATGCTGACCTAGGATTACAGATTGGCTTTCCTTCTTTGTTGCTAGATCTGGGATTGCCACGTATTTTCCCCAGCGTCATGTGAGCTGGCCCCATCAAGTACCCACTGGTAATTATTAACAGGGGCAATGACAGTGATAGTATTCCTTCTATGGGGGCTGAAAAGGAAATCTGCTGTACCATACTTGGCTTGTTGCTTCTGTGAGTCAACAGAATATGTGATTTAAAAAATGTAAAAATGGATGGATCACAATTGCATTGCTGATGCTCATTTAACGTTTTTTTTCAGGAAACAATAGTTATATCTCAAATTTGGGAGTAACTTCATTCTTGGTACATGAATAATAAGGAACTCGGTTGAAAGGCTGGGAAATAAGCTGTAATCTGCTAGCTATGCCATTTGAAGTTAACGCAACACAAAGATAGATAGACAAACACTGGATCCGTCCCAGGGTGCTCCTGGCCATTACATGCATGACCTGTGTGCAGATTCCCCCATCTACTGGGAAGCAGTCCAGTTCCTGGCATACTCACTCCCTCAACATGTCTCAGTAATCAATTTTAAAAGGACAATGACAATCACATTCTCCTCTGCAGGTGGACATATTTGTTTCATTTTTGTTTTCCATTTGATTTGTTGAGACTTCCTGTAATGAGGCCTCTGGTGCTTTTGAGGAGGTGTGATGTTATCAATAACTGGAGAGATTCTCAGTTAAGAGCTAATTAGATGTACTATAATAAGGCAGTGCTGCACCCTGAAACAGCGAGCTTTATCAAACATCTGTGTGATACTTTTTCTGGGGCCAGTGGGGTCAGTCTGGTGTCAGAGTATTTTTGGACTGGCACAGCCTTCAAACAGCAGGGACTCATTTTGCCACGCGTGATCTTCCCTGAAACAGCACTTATTAAATACAACGTGTGACCTGCAGCTGAGGCGAACTACAGCCGGCTTTGTGCTGCGTATCCAAGGAAACTGATTTTATAGCTTCTGCTAACTGACAACTCCCAGCAACAGTTTCTGCTGCTTGGGGTTATAAAGAAGCTGGTGGCATCCTGATAATTAAACCCAGAGTAGCTGGTCTGAGCAATTAAAAGTGATGGCAGTGCAACATTACGGATGAGCAATGACACGCTTTGCTTTCAAAGTAGGCCACCTGACATGTCTTTCTGGAGAAACTTTAGATAAGAAATTAGCAAACTGCCAACTGGCAACTTAGTGGAAATTAAATGATTAAGAGAAAGTCTCCTTTTGTGGAAGTATCAGAATGAGATACGGCAGTGCGAGGCTGTGAATGTTCACACCAGTCAAGGCGGCTTATCCTACATAAGCCTCACTGACAATGTGGCTTCTCTGAAGCCAGCATTTGAGTGATTCACATGTCTCAGTATTCTGAACAGGCCTCTCTTCCGTGACATTCCTTAAGCCGTGACACTTCATTTACTTCTTTCTGCCTTGTCCTTGCCTATTGGATGCATTGTCCTACTGCTTTGATTGGATTTATGTGAACACAATTTGTTATTTCACTTGTGCTGCTATGTGAACGGCTCTGTAAAGTGTCTCATAATAATGTTGAGTAAAAAAAGTGCTGTATTTAAGTCGACTGATTGGTTGAAAGGACTTTTGTATCCTAAATTGTACCCTGATATTTCTGCCATTTTAATCCAATTTTAGATCTTCATATATAATCCAGGCTGTCAGTGTTATTCTTTTATTTTAATATTACAGGATGATGCAGTGATTCAGAGGTTTGTGCTTTAGCTTTACATTTTTCGGAGTTTTGGTTTCAGATCAAAGCCCGGTCACGGTGTATGTGGCATTTGCATGCTCTCCCTGTGCCTATTTGAGTTTTCATTCTAAACCAGAGTCATGTATGTTAGGTTAACTGGATAATTTAAATGGCACCATTATGAGTGAACATGGGAGTGTATTTGAACATTGCCTGTAATCTGCTGGTGCCACATTCTGGGATGGTTACCAACCATAAGGATAGCTTCTATCCAGCATAACCCTGAACTGAATTATGCAGGCTTCATCATGGAGTAATGATAGTGATGGGAAATTGAAGCCTCAGCCGCAGTATGAACAGCGACATCAGGGGCCTCATGCATAACGCCGTGCGTAGAATTCACACTAAAACATGGTTTAAGGACAAAAGCAGAAATGTATGTATGCACAAAAAAATCCAGATGCATAAATCTGTGCATTTGCCAACTTCCACGTTCTTCCACTCCATAAATCACGGTCAGTGTGAAAAGTAACACACGTGCACGCACCTGCTGCCCCACCTCAACCCCTCCCAGAATTGGTTTAAACAGTGGTATAAACAACAAGAGGAATTTGATCGAGTGACATAGAGTGTCGGAGAAATTCAAAAGCTCAACTTCACAAAGTCACACAGTTCCTGAAATAAAAAAGAAGTTGTCAGATATCAAAGTCGCCGTGAAAAAGTAAGTCGTTGCAAACTGTCTGAGTGTCATATGAAACAGAGAAAAGAAAATAAAATATGGACACAGTGAGAAAAAAGCTCGAAATGTCAACTTTAATCTTGAAATTTCCACTTTAATCACGTAGTTTATTTTGTCATTAAAGTAGAACATCATAAACTTAATCTTTAAATCATTTAAGTTACTAGTTTCTCAAATACTATCGTTAACTAAAGTAGCACATTAAATGCTTTGTTTTGTATGTGTTCTTCTATGTGCTCCGTGTGTGAATCACTACGTGCTTCTTAAACGGGCTTTCTCTTCCTTTGACTGGACACAGAATCCATTACATTCTTCATATTACAGCTCTCTGAATAATTAAAATACTGAGATGTATACAGTACTTGATATCATTTTCATGATGATAGGAGTTAAAGCATGTTATTAAACATGGGAACACAGTGGCGCAGTGATAGTGATGAGCCGGCGCCCTGTCCAGAGATTGTTCCTGCCCCCCTGTGCGACCTTTGATGCTTGGATGCTTGGTGCGCCATGTGCGACCTTCGATGAAATGCTTTATTGCAGCAGTATTATCTCTTTCAAATGTACTAACCGCCAATTCCTGTCCTTCCTTTTCTTTCTCCAAGTAACCAATTGCCACACAATCAGCTCTGTAATAGATGTTAAGCCATCTGTAAGCTTAGAACGCTGATTTTTCAAAACTTTGAAGGAACATTGAAATATCTTTGTAGTGCATGTTTAATTATTCTATCCATCTATCCTTCCAGTGTCGTGCCAGACCCAGTAAGAATACAGAGCAAGTCAGGAACAATCCCTGAAGCGACATCGTGTCCTCACATGTTTAATTATTAACAATATAGATTATTTAAATGATGTTAACATTTTATCTGTATAATGTAATAAATATATTTTGCTTCATTTCTTCTTAAAAATGATATCGCCATCATATGTAAATACGTGCTTTATAAAGTGGCTCAGGTTGTGCAATATAATAACTGTATCACAAGTTTACAGTGAGGTGATTGTACTTATAAGTACAAACAGTTCTACAAGGAGCACTTGATGGACTGATTGAGTGCGTTTATAGTTCTTGGGATGAAACTGTTTCTGAACTGCAATGTCTCTACAGGAATGGCTCTGAAGTGTTTGTTGTATGAGAGCAGATCAAATAGGCAGCATGGCTGAGGCAGCGTGTGCTTGATGCTGTATACTGATAATTCTCTTTCCAATCAGCTTTTGTTTGAGCTGTGATTCCACACTCAGATACAGTGGGATAAATAGTCTGAGTGGTGCATTGAGAGGAACAACGCTAAAGCAGCTATGGTATTTGGAATAGTTTGGCCATTGGACCATTATATTGTTACAGATTAATTACAATCAGATGCCTTAAACTAATAAACAATATGCAGTTAATTTCTGTGTATTTATAAAGCCGCGTCTGGGATGTGCATCTAAAAAAGAAAGGGAAACCACACTTGAACAAAAGCATTGTTTTGACGCTGGGTGGTGTCAGTTAGCAAAACCGAGCAGAGAACATCTATACGCTAGCGTGAAAATGTGTGTGGCTATTTGCCAAGTTTAGGTTTTATACATCGCGATTTGAGCGTGGAAACGGGAGTATGCAACATTTTTGTGCATACACACCGTTTATACACGAGGCCCCTGGTGATTAACTGAGGTCAAGGAAAGCTCTCAAGAACGCAAGTGAAGCAGCCCTCACTGTTTCAGTCTCATGTCATCAGTAAAAGGTCAGAAAAGTCTGTGTTCATTTTAATCTGCTAAGGTCTCTGTCCATTTATACTATTTAACTTTTGAACGCCATTTTCCACTGTTAGTCACCATCTGTCACCAAAGCTCTCCAAATCTCTTTGTCCTCACAACCCAACATTGTTGAACGAGAATGATGCATTTTATATAGGCTACCTTTTAACCTGTTAATTTAGCACCAAAGCTGTCAAACCGGCGAAACACTGTCAAACCAATAAAGCACACTGTGAAGCACTGATGACGTTCAAAGCTTCAAACGTCACGTGTCACGTGACAGTGGTGTTTTGACACAAGTTCCGAGACAGTGATTCGACTTAGTACACAGATTGACTGACACAAGATTCGGTGCTTCGGTATCGTTTTCCCATCTCTAAGTAATGGCTATTGTGGACGATGGTCCAGACACAGACAGGTAGACATGGTTTTAAGCACCACACACACGTTTATTTACACTATATAATATTTACAAAAGTGCACACACAACCCTAAAGACCCTACAGACTCAGAAGTGACGTCTCTGTCATTTCAGGACTGACTTCGTAAAATTACTTTTGGAAGGTTTCGGCAGGTCTAGTCAAAGCCCGGAAAGTAACATTGGGTGAAGGACACGTTCAGAAATTAAGCGATAAAAATGAGAAGGAAATCAGTACATCAAACCAAATAATACGTATCATTGTAAAGTTCAGAGGATTTCTTCCATCACGTCGTGTCACGTGTTCGGGTCTGTGGGAACCATTTAACTTGTCGGCAAAACTAAAATCATCAAGATCTTTGTTAATTGAAAATAGTTTTTCTTTTACATTCATGAAATGAAATTTACAATATAATTACAATGTTTGCACCACGTTAGAGTTAAGTGAAATGTTAATAATAAAAGTGATTATGTTTTTTAAAATGCACCATGCATGTGTACAATATTGTTCTAAACCAATTTAGGAATAAACATTTAAGCCAATCTAATATTTTTAAATATGTATATGAAGAAAATGGCAATACATATTCTACACTGAATTATGCTATATATTAATTGCATTATATAGAACTACTCTAGTTTTTGTCACTTTTTATTATAAATGATGGGCCAACAAAAGAAAAAAAAATACTAATAAGATCACAATTTATTTATATAGCACCCTTCCTATGCCCAAAATTCAGAAAGAACAACAGGACCTATATAACATTGCCTGCAAATAATATCTTCACTAAATTAAGATAAATACAGGATATACAAAACATTCAAATAGAATAAAAGACAATAATTCAGACTAAAATACAACATATAATACTACAAAAAAATCTTGAACAAATAACATAAATTGTGATAAAAATTCAAACTTTGAGTACCTGGACAGATAGAGGAGGTAAACTGAAAGAAGGGGCAGAATGTCAGGTCTGTTTCATGTCTTCCTAAACAAATGAATGGAGTCAGCTGATGTCATTAATTTTGGGAGGTCATTCCACAGTCTGGGTGCTATATACAGCTGAAGACCCTACTGTCACCCACAGAGCACAGGTTAGTGAGGGGCAAAGAATGAGAGGACCTTAGTGGGCAGGTCAATAACATAATTTGATATTCAATCCTGAAAGGCACAGGGAGCCGTGAAGGTGCAACAGGATGGCTGTGATGTGCTCGTTGTTACCAGTCTGTATCAGGACTGTTGCAGTTGAGTTTTGAATCAGCTGGGGCCTCATGTATAAATGGTGCGTACGCACAGAAATGTTGCGTTAAGAACGTTTCCATGTTCAAATCACGATGTATAAAACCTAAACTTGACATAAAGCCACGCACTTTTCCACAGTACCTCATACCCTGTCGTATGCAAGTTCTCTGCTTGGTTTTGCAGACTGGCGGCACCTAGTATCAAAGCAATGCTACTGGTCCTGTGTGGTTATCCTTTCTTTTTCAGGTCCACATCACTGACGCGGCTTTATAAATACACTGAAATTAACCGCATATTATTTATTAGTTTAATGCATCTGATTGTAATTACCTGTAACAATATAATGGTCCACAGAATGGTCATACTATTCTAAATAAAATAGCTACTTTAGCGTTTTTACTCTCACTGCACCTTCTTCTTCTTTCAGCTGCTCCCGTTAGGGGTTGCCACAGCGGATGCTCTTTTTCCATATTACTCTCACTGCACCACTCGGAGTACTTATATCACTGTATCTGAGTGGGGAATCAAAGATCTACAGATGCTGAGAAAGAGAATTATCGGTATACAGCATCAAGTATCGGTATACTGCTTTCACACAGCAAACGTTTCAAAGCCTTTCCTGAACGGATCTCGCGGTTCAGAAACAGTTTCATCCCAAGAACTATAAACGCACTCAATCAAGTGCTCCTTGTAGAACTGTTTGTACTTATAAGTACAATCACCTCACTGTAAACTTGCACTACAGTTATAATATTGCACAACCTGAGCCACTTTATAAAGTGCGTATTTACATATGATGACAATATCATTTTTAGTGCGTATTTACATATGATGACAATATCATTTTTAAGATGAAATGCAGCAAAATATGTTTATTATATTATACAGATAAAACTTTAACTTCATTTAAATAATCTATATTGTTAATAATTAAACATGTGAGGACACAGTGCCGCTGCGTTCACGGATTGTTCTTGCCTCGCGCTGTATTCTTTCTGGGGCTGGCGTGACACTGGAAGGATAGATGGATAGAATAATTAAACACGTACTATGAAGGTATTTCAATGTTCCTTAAAAGTTTTGAAGAATTGGCGTTCTAAGCTTACAGATGGCTTAACGTCTATTACAGAGCTGATTGTGTGGTGATTGGGTATTTGGAGAAAGAAAAGTAAGGACAGGAATTGGAGGTTAGTACGTTTGAAAGAGACAGTACTGCTGAAATAAAGCATTTCATCGAAGGTCGCACATGGCGCACCAAGCATCTTGCGTAAGACATGAATAATCACTGCGCCACCATGTACATCTCAGTATTTTATTATTATTTATTCAGAGAGCTGTAATATCATGAATGTAATGGATTCTGTGTCCTGTCGGAGGTAGAGAAAGCCAGTTTAAGAAGCACATATGACTCACACACATACAGCACATAGAAGATCAAATACAAAACAAAACAAAGCATTTAACGTGCTACCTTAGTTACGATGGGATTTGAGAAACTAATAAACAATTTTATGATGAAGTTTATGATGATCTACTTTAATGACAAAATAAACTACGTGATTAAAGTGGAAATTTCGAGATTAAAGTTTACATTTCGTGCTTTTTTCCCACTGTGTGCCTTTTTTTTCTCTGTACCCTAATAAGCTTTCATATGACACTCAGACGGTGGGCTACGACTCACCTTTTCACGGCGACTTTGATATGTGACAACTTCTTTTTTATTTCGGGCACTGTGTGACTTTGTGAACTTGAGCTTTCGAGTTTCTCCGACACTCTGTCACTCGATCAACTTCCTTTTATTGTTTATACCACTGTTGAAACCAACAAATAGTATGTTTTTCTTTGCCTCTACTTGGTATTCGCTGAAATTCTTCTATTTTCCCCCGTACTTTTCCCATTGTCTTTTCACATAACGCTGAACTTAAGGGCTATTTATATTGATTTGCATATTCAAAGAGGCGTAATTCTGGGAGGAGTTGGGGCGGGACAGCAGGCGCGTGCACGAACGTTACTTTTCACGCTGACCGGGATTTATGTAGCGGAAGAACGTGGAAGTTGGTGAACGCACAGATTCCTGCATCTGGAATTTTTTGTGCGGAAGCATATTTCGGCTTTTGTGCTTACGTCATGTTATAGTGCGAATTCTACACACGGTGTTATGGATGAGGCCCCTGGAACTGTGATATAAGATTATATTATTATAAAATTATCCATCCATTCATCCATCATCCTACCCGCTATATCCTAAGTACAGGGTTATGGGGGTCTGCTGGAGCCAATCCCAGCCAACACAGGGCATAAGGCAGGAAACAAACCCCGGGCAGGGCGCCAGCCCACCGCAGGGCACATACAAACACACACACCCATACATCAAGCACACACTAGGGACAATTTAGAATCACCAATGCACCTAACCTGCATGTCTTTGGACTGTGGGAGGAAACCGGAGCGCCCGGATGAAACCCACACAGACATGGGGAGAACATGCAAACTCCACGCAGGGAGGACCCAGGAAGCGATCCCAGGTCTCCTAGCTGCGAGGCAGCAGTGCTACCACTACGCATCTGTGCTGACCATTATAAAATTAAGATAACTTAATTATTATATTATGAATTAAGGCATGAGGGTTGCCCTGGACATTTAAGCTACATAGTGTCTGACAATGGGTCCAAGGATTTCATCCCGATACCCAATGGCAGTCAAGGTGCCATTGTGTAGCCTGTAGAGGTCTGTGTGTCCCTCCATGGATATGCCTCCCCAGACCATCACTGGCCCACCACCAAACCAGTCATGCTGAACAATGTTACAGGCAGCATAATGTTCTCCATGGCTTCTCCAAACCCTTTCATGTCTGTCAGATGTGCTCAGGGTGAACCTGCTTTCATCTGCCAGTGGTGGACCTGCCAATTCTGGTATTCTATGGCAAATGCCAATCGAGCTCCACAGTGCCCACTAGAGGATGTCGGGCCCTCAGGCCACCCTCATGAAGTCTGTTTCTGATTGTTTGCTCAGAGACATTCACACCAGTGGCCTGCCTGTTGGAGGTAATTTTGTAGGCTCTGCCAGTGCTCATCCTGTTCCTCCGGTCCTCCTGATGGGATAAGGACCTTCTATGAGACGCCCTGTCCAGCTCTTCTGGAGTAACTGCCTGTCTCCTGGAATCTCCTCAATGTCCTTGAGACTGTGCTGGGAGACACAGCAAACCTTCTGACATGGCACATATTGATGTGTCTGTCATCCTGGAGAAGTGGACTACCTGTGCCAGCTCTGTAGGGTCCAGGTATGGCCTCAGGCCAAATGTTAAAACTGAATAATTTCATTCCTAAATCAGTTTTCCAATCACGGATTTCAGCTTATTATAAAGATGTGTGTCGCTGTTATTTAGGCTAGCTGCTCCAATTCACTGCTGCTCTATTCATTGTTGCTCCAATGTTCTTATTGTTTATATAATATTTTTATGACATTTTTTTTTTTTTTCTTTCGTAATTTTGTTTATATTGTATATGTGTATCTTTCTTAATATGTTATATATATATTTTTTTTTTTTTTTTCCCCCCCCCCCCCCCCATTTCCCTCTTAAGGCTTTGCCCTTTCCAGGCCACAGTTGTAAATAAGAAACATGTTCTTAATCTGTTTTGCCTGGTTAAATAAAGGTAAATAAAAAAAAAAATAAAACAGGCTACCAGTAGTGATACTGACCATAGCCAAATACAAAACGAGTGACAAAACAGATGAGGAGGGAAAAATGTCAGTGGCCTTCCTCCACCTGTTAAACCATTCATTCCTGTTTTTGGGGGTCGTCTCATTGTCGC
>JANRMT010062843.1:15202879-15216111 GCA_026402145.1 Polypterus bichir lapradei | reverse complement strand
CCCCTCTGCTACTTCACTGAGCAGATCAATAGCCTACAAGTGTCATTGACTTGATGCTATACTCGGATTAAAAAGGGTTCCTTTAATTTTTTTGAGCAGTTTATTTTAATGTAATATTGTGGTTTTATAAGTCACTACATAAATTACTGAAATACACTCAATGATAGCTTTGGTTGCCCCACACTTCAGTCCTTCACAAATGCAGTAGTTTACAAACATAGTATTGTAATTTCTCTTTGAGAAGCATGAAAAATAATTGTGTTGAATCTCAACTTATGATTACATTTTTGCTACGTATGTACTATTGAGGGGCTTTTTTTTTAAATCATGTGGTCACTTTATTTTAACAAGCAATGTAAATAACCTGTTTACTCTTTACGCTCAGATCACATTCTATTTGTTTATCAATCAGAAATGAATATTTTCATTTTCTACACAATACTGTAATAATTGTACAGTTCGCACAGTGAGACACACAAACAAACTCACCATGCATACACACTACAGGTGCTGTCATTGGTTTTCCTGTGGATTGGACTGTTGAATCGACACAATGGCTGTACATGCTGGGGTCTTTGGCACATGTTGTCCCAGTAACATGCAAGGTGTTACCAATGGTTTACCGTGCTCTTCTCCTTCTCCCTGTTCCAGTCTCGGTTCAAGGTTGTTGAGATGACAAAAGTATTTTTTTCTGAGATGTTCAATATGTTGAAAAAATTGCCTGTGGCCAGCATCCAGCGTAATGTTTTGTCTAAATTCTCCACCCTTCTTTTTGTAGCATTATAGTCCATTATCATTTCTGGCCATGGCATCCCCTATCCCTGTGCAGATCACATTGTACTCCAAAGACGTGTCATTTGTTTAGACAAAGTGAAGGTCTTCACTGGCCTACTCGTATTCTGTGTGGCCAGCAGTTGAGATGGGAGCTCTGACTTATTTGTCTTTATTGTACTAAGCATTGTTAATTTCCTCTTGAGGATCTACTGTCCCACTTTGTGTAAAAGTAAAAGTTATTGCATATGGTGTTGTGGACATGCAGCTTATGTCATGTCCAGGGCAACCCTCATGCCTTAATTTCTCAGAGGAGTTCCTCCATCTGACTTCCCTTTGTTAATGAAATGACATCCTCTGCTCTTCTGTATCTCTATGCTTCCCCTTGAGCAAGTTATTCATAGCTTTGGACTGGCTTATCTTTTTTATGCAGATGATGTTTAGATCTATTTCAGTGTTAAAAGTGACACTTCATCACAGCTTTCTCAGCTCACAACTTGCCTCAGTGAAATTAAGTTAAAATTAAAACCTGAACAGAGCAAAACTCTTTAAAATGAAATTGCAACAAAACTGAACTCCTGCAAAGTGGCACTAAAGTGTAACAAGAAAACAAGCTCCTCTTCAGCCATTCTGGATGATGATCTCATCAGACCTTCTTTTAATGCAAAGAATCCTGGTGTCACTTTGATTCCTCCTATTCTTATTTCACCCATATAAGCCACATTAAGAAACTTCCACCTGTGTCACATTTCTTATGTTTGCTCATTCCTCTCCTTTTCTAATTCTGAGAATCTTGTCCCTGCTTATCACATCCCACATTGATTATTGTAAGTCACTACTGGCAGGTGCCATTTCTAATCTTATATCACAGCTCCAGCTGATTCAAAACTCAACTGCAAGAGTCCTGACACGAACCAACAACAGCGAGCACATCACAGCCATCCTGCTGCACCTTCACTGCTCTCTGTGTCTTACAGGATTGAAAATCAAATTCTGTTCTTGACCTGCCCACTAAGGTCCTCTCATTCTGTGCCCCTTACTAACCTGCACTCTGTGGGTGACAGCACGGCCTTCAGCTGTATATAGCGCCCTGACTGTGGAATGACCTCCCAAAATAAATGACATCAGCTGATTCCATTCATTTGTTTAGGAAGACTTGAAACAGACCTGACATTCTCCCCCTTCTTTCAGTTTACCCCCTCTATCTGTCCAGGTACTCAGGGTTTGAATTTTGATCACAATTTATGTTATTTGTTCAAGAATTTTTTGTAGTATTATATGTTGTATTTTATTTTATTTGAATGTTTTGTATATCCTGTATTTATCTTTATTTAGTGAATATATTTGTAGCCAATGTTATATAGGTCCTGTTGTTCTTTCTGAATTTTGGGCATAGGAAGGGTGCTATATAAATAAATTGTGTTCTTATTAGTATTTTTATTTTTTTTTCTTTTGATGGCACATAATTTATAATAATAAGTGACAAAAACTAGAGTAGTTCTATATAATGCAATTAATATATAGCATAATTCAGTGTAGAATATGTATTGTTGTTTTCTTCACATACATATTTAAAAATATTAGATTGGCTTAAATGTTAATTCTAAATTGGTTTAGAACAACATTGCACACATGCATAGAACATTTTAAAAAACATAATCACTTTTATTATTAAGATTTTACTAAACTCTAACATGGTGTAAATAAATAAATAAAGTAAGTAATTAATTAATTAATTAATTATATTGTATACTTTGTTTCATGAATGTAAACGAAAAACTATTTTCAATTAACACAGATCTTGATGATTTTAATTTTGTCGACATGTTAAATGGTTCCCACAGACCCGAACACGACGTAAATGTTACTAGTGTATTTCACAGAAACGATCCGTATTGTTTAGTTTGATGTATGACACAACGTGATGGCAGAAACCCTCTGAACTTCGCAATGATACGTATTATTTTGTTTGAAGTAATTTTTTTCCTTCTCATTTTTATCTCTTAATTTCTGAATGGGTCCTTCACCTGACGTTACTTTCCGGGCTTTGCCAAGACCTGCCAAAACCTTCCAACTGTGGTGATGTATGGTGCTGTGGCTCTACAGGTGGATAGTATTGACACAGACAGGTAGACATGGTTTTAAGCACCACACACACGTTTATTTACACTATATTATATTTACAAAAGTGCACACACAACTCCAAAACTCTCCCAAAAGAGAGGCCTCAATACAATGCTTCACTCTCTTCAGGCTGCCTCCTTTCCTCACCTCCCGAGCTTTGTCCTTCTCCTCTCCCGACTCCATCCATTGAATTGAGGGAGGCAGCCCCTTTTAAGCTCACCCAGATGTGCTCCAGGTGCCGATTAACTTCCGCCGGCACTCCCCAGTGTGGCAGAAGTACCGGCTGCGCACCCGGGTGTCCCTGGTCTTCTTCCCCCCAGCACTTCCGGGTGTGGCAGAAGTGCTGAGGGCCAGGGCTCCTCAGGCATTGGGGCGCCCCCTGGCGGTGATCATGGGCCCCTATAGGGTTGAGCTTCCAAGCTCAGTTCCCGTGGTCCCCAAAGCCACCAAGATGGTAACCCTCTCGTGGTCTGGAGGAGGTGTAAACCCTCCTCTGGTCCTCCTGGGCATCCCGACTGGGTACTACCACTCGCCACACTATATACACATATCAGGTGGCAAATATACTGGATTTTTAGTTTCACGTGAGATTTTACACAACAATTCTGATTCCCTCCTAATTTGCTTTTACTGGTGAACGCGTATACGTGAATATGTGTTGTGATAAACTCTCACTCCATCCTGCATGCTGCCAAGAGAGCCCTGGGATCTCATCGACTATGTGGTGGAAAAAGGAAAATCTGTTTGCTTCTGTTCAATTACTCTTGGAATATCGCTGGCCTGCACCAAAATCCTACCACGCAAAAAAATCAGAACGCTGTATAAATCTGAGGGTGCCAAGTCCATTTCTGAAATTGAACATTATCTGCCAGAAAATGTTTCCATGAGATTTCAGATTCAGTAAAAAACACCAATTTTGAAAAAAAAAGTATGTTTATTTGATAACTTAAGTATATTTTTGTTCAAAATGTTATATTTTAGGCTGAAGAATGGCAGTCTTTCTCGCTCTTAGCATTAGTTGAGGTCGAAACAACCCCAAATCAAGTACTTGCTATACATTTATTACTTTAAAATGGTATTTTTAATTTCTCTTCTTAATTTCCTCAAAGTATCCAGGGATTTATATTTAGAAGGTTAAAAAGATACCATTTTATTGTTCAGAAGACAGAAGGTTGTTAGCTGGAAAAAGAAAATCTGAGTACATCTCACCAGTTGTAGTGCCGTTACATGGTGTAAAATAAGAAGCAGAGACACAGCAAAAAGATTTGGGGTAGCCACCTCATATACTTGACAATCAGGTAGAATTATTGAAAACGGTCTTTACAGACATGAGTCCAAAACAGAACTGAGGTAACAAATAAACACAAGGCTAATATATAGTTGGGTGACAGGAAACGGTGGGCTCAGAGAGCCTGGAGGAGGAAGTGATGTCCTTAGGTGGCAGGTTGATGTGACCAGAAGTGGAAGTGATGTTTCTAAAAGGCAGGGTCTTCTGTAGGTCTGCAGAGGAACAAAAGGAGAAAGATTTAGAGTACAGTGCCAACCCCTGGTCCAGCAGCGAAACACAACTTTTCGAGTCTTTAAACTGTCTCCCATGAACACGAGTGTGACAATGGGTTACTCATATCATTTAGAGTTGACTTTAAAATACTTCTAATGGTGTATAAAGCCTTAAATAATCATGCCCCGTCCTACATTTCGAAGTGCCTGTCCCCCTACACTCCAAGTCACAGCCTTAGATCTTCAAAAGGAGGGCTGCTTATAATTCATTGAGCCAAGCTTAAAAGAAGTGGTGAAGCAGCCTTTTGCTTTTATGCATCAAAAATCTGGAATACTTTACCAATAGAAATTCAGCAGGCTAATACTGTGGAACATTTTACAAAAACCGCTAAATACTCCTTTTTTTAATTGGGCTTTTCGTAGTGTCACACACTTGCGCATGGGAGGCAGCCGAAGGGCTTAAGTGATTGTACTTCTATGCCTGGCCAGGGGATGGCGATGTGTACTAACTCTCTCTCTTCCCTCTTCTCTGGACCCTCCAAAGAAGGACCAGCCTGACATGACTTCCGATTCCCTCTCTACAAGCACACCCCTTCCAGTCTACCCTCTATAAAAGCCTAACTGTTCTCAATGTACAAGTCAGTTCTGATTGGACTCTGTCCCTAGTGGAAACTCGTTGCTTTATGTATAGCACAGTATAAGGGGTGGATATCCCTAAACCTTTTCCTGCCTCTTGTCCCTCTTTTACTGTAGCTACATTTTAGTTGTACTCTTAATTAGACTATATAGGCATAGAATTATATTCTACAGGGATTTGCAATCTTTACTAAGTTCTTCTTTGCCTTTTTTTCTAGCTTTTCTGTGGTGTTATTTTGTGCCGCCACCACCTGATCAAGGCACCATGCAGTCCCCTGTGACGATGGAGTGAAGGTAGATGCCTCAGCTGTCCTTGAGACCGACTGCATTGAATCCTCTCATATGAACCCTGGAAACAAAGAGGAATGACTTAATTAATATTTTTACTTGGGTTTTCCTTTCTTGTAGCTTTTTCTTTGACATCTTGTAAAGCACTTTAAGCTACGTTATTTGCACGAGAGTGAGCTATATACAGTATATTAATGCTGTTCTTTTTCTTCTTTAATGTTTTTATAGAAATATGCAAGGTTGGGTTGATCCATCCGTTGTCTTGACAGGGTAACAGGTAAGCAAATGGTAAAAGAATACACACCCTTCCTTTATATGTCACAATTTCCCTCTCTTCCTTTCTCTTCTGTCTCTCTTTCTTGCTAGCCCTTGGGTGCAACATGTCTTTAAAAATACATTTCTTTCACTCTCATTTAGATTTTTTTTTTGGCAAGAGCATGGAAGCAATCTCTGGTAAACACTGGGGGAGATTCCACTAAGACATCACTCGAGATGGAGATACATTATAATGGAAGTGGAGTGAGTTGACGTTAGCAGACATCTGTTGGTCATTCCACTGTGAAACACATTCAGAGGTTTAGAAGATGACAAAAAACTACCAAGTGACTACTTTTTGTAGGTAATAAATATATTTAAAACAATTATATGCATCATTAACTTTTTAAAGTCTAAATCATTTTAAAAGTTATTAATTTTTTTCTCTAAAATAGTAATTTTTTATTTTAAAGCTTCATCGCTTCAAAACTGTTGCCATATTTGGATTCAGCATCCTCAGATTTTTTAATGAACACCTACAATGTTTGACGGGAGCAAAAAAAACATATTTTTTTACAGCCCAGTGTTTTTTTTTTCCCTTTTCTTATTCAAATTTTCCTGCACTGTTACTACATTTATTGTGCGATATATCCAGTGCTGAATGTATACATCACACAAGTCTCTAAAACATAAAGCAAAGGTACACAAAATAACCACATTTTGTGTGACTTACTATTCAAACTATAAGGGAAGGCAAGCAAAGGAGGAAAACAAATTGTAAAAATGATCAAAAAGGATTTGTGGACCGATCGTGACTCAGCAAAAAACAGAATTTACACTTTGGGTGGCTGCTGTCTTTTCTCAGTTTGCATGACTTTTAGTCAGAGGGGACGTCAAAGTTGCCAACTGCCGCTGCCAAGCTTGTTGCATGAGTATGTCCATTTATTCAACTAGAAATCATAGGGATGTCATATTATGTCACTGCTGTGGTTAAACAGTAGTGAAATCTGGGTTCATGGAAGAAATGTTAGGACACCAACTGAGTTATCCTGTTTAATTCTTCTAAATAGAAAAAATGCTCAATGGTGTTTCGCAACAGAAAATATAGGTGGTTGCCTTTTTCTTGAAGGTTATTGTAGCTCGTCTGAGCGGGTCCTTCCATTTCATTGAGTTCCATCTCTCAGGTTAGCTTGGATTAATGTCAGACACCTTCTTCCGGAGATGTATATCTATATCGGAGTTGCCTCGGAAGGTATGGAATCAATTGCCCTCAGTTGACATTTTCTTAGAGCTGTAGAAGCAAAAATAGGTGACAAGGCTAGTGAAAGTGCCCCTTTTGCTTTGGGGTAGTACTACCGTATCTCCCCAATGGATAAGCTTCCCACACTGGAGGCTGCCCAATTCTATAAGCCACAGAAAATGCTCATTTATGTTTTAAAACTCTAAGATAAGCCGCCCATTGTTATTAGCTGCAGCGTTACTGAATTTACCAATCTGAAGTAAAAGCATCTAGTTTAGCACGCCCCTGTAGGCCTTTGCTACTCTATAGTGACATTATAGTTGAGTGTGAACAATTAAATTAATAAAATTTTGCACTTACCGATATCATCCTGCAATGCAAGTCCTACACTGCAGAATTTAGGCTCCAGGTCGTTGCTTTTGCAAAATAAAATGGCAATTGTTCAGCTGGACGCCACTTTGAAGTAGATGAAAAGCAAATGAGAAACTGGCGGAAAGATGAGGAAGCTTTGCACGCGCTTCCACTGTGTAGGTGTGCAAGGCGTACAAGTCAAGCAAATTGGGCAAACTTGGAGAAGCGAGTTAAAGAATGGATTCTCACGCAGCATGAAGACAATTGGATAGTTTCAACAATAGCCATCAAAATGAAGGCACGAGGAATGTCGACTGAAATGTTTTTAGATAAGCCGCCCCATTTAAGCAAGCCGCACCCAATACGCAGGTTTGTAAAATTAATGTATAAGCTGCGGCCTATCGTTGGGGAAATACGGTACATACCTAAGCCAAGCCTGGAAGATGACCCAGTGACACACATATGTGACAACATTCCAGCACAGTGTCACATTTCCAAAGTAACGCAAACTAATTTCTTTTTCTGAGAGTCAGTAATGAGCTGGCTGACAGAGACATTACAGAGTTTATTTGCAATTGTGCTTCTTTTTTTTCTTCTTTCCATTCTCATGGCACATAAAACACAAGACAGCTTTTGTTCACAAGATCCAAAATATCCCATATTCCTTATTCCTCGGCACTGCATTATAGGAATTGTGCTTCCAAATGAGAGTTCATTGATTGTGTGCTTTCAGGCACACAGATCCCAACGTTACAGCTTAAGATAAAGTCAGACCTGTTCAATTTAATCAGGGCGAGTCACAGACTAGTTGGACTTTGCCACACTACATGACTGAAGGTCACAGGACTGCCCCCGACTCACTAAGGTTAAGTCTATGGCTGAAATATGCTGAGAAAATCATATAATGTGACACAGCTTTCAGTCACCTATTCAACTGAGCATCTGTATTTTTTAATATGATTCTATGATTTTCCTTTTTAGTTTTAGCATGCATTTGAATTAGTTTATCTTATTAATTTAGATTATATTATTTAAGCTCTTTGTAAAGTGATAATGTATTCTATGAAAGACATTGAAATAAGGATTTGTTACTTATGGCTGAGCATATACTCAGCAGATGTAAAATAAAGAAAAGATAAGCAATAATAACTCTTTTCTGTAATCTCTCACTAAGTGAATAAAGCTTCAAACCTGAAAAAGACACATTTTTGCACATCTTAAAATGCCCTATGGTGCCCAATACTGCATTAACACTGTAATAAACGGAAGTACAACTAGAGTCCCAAGGAAAAGTTGAGGTGCCAAGCGGGCCACTAAGTATAATACAATTGTCCAAAATACTGAACACAGATAAATGCTCTGTGACACAACAGAAATCAAGCTCCGTAAGCGCCATCTTAGCCAGCTAGACTTGGTAGATAAAGGGACTCGTCTGAGCAATTCAGTCACACGGTGTTGCGTCATGCAAAGGCTGCTCCCTGAAGTGAGACGCCCTTCTCTGGGAACATCTCAGTTTTATAGTGTCCCATTCCAAATGGGCGGGGCCTCTGGGATGCTGGAAGTGGAGTTCAGTTGCCCTCAAGGGGTGGTTTCTCAGCGCTGTGGAGACAAAGAGAGATGACATGGTTAGCGACTGCACCCCCTCTCCTCCTGGGGTGTTATTACACACCACAATAGATTTTGGATGGTGATCCTCGGACATCAATGCATGACAACATGAATCCTCTGTAATCACAAACCACACTGTCCTATTTTATCACATTTGTCTCAAAACTAACTTTATTTTTGAGTTACGCATTTGATAATTGTGAAGAAAAACAATAATATTCAATTGATAATTAAACAGCTTCTTGGACATTGGTGGGTCTTATGAGTATGTGAACGGTTTCAAAGCACTGTGGATCTTAATGCTCACTGCTTGAGTGGACCGAGTGTTTTCTCATTGTATGGAGCAGCCATTGGTGATCCAGGACAAAAGAAAAATAAACAGCACAAAAATGAATTGCTCCCAAAAATAATACAAATTTCTAATCATGAGAAATATAGTGAGTATCCCAAAACTAATCTTAATAATGACTGACACAAATTTTTCTTGTTTGTTCTTTTGTCTTTGATCTGGTACTGGGATAAGAAACTACTGGACAGTCACATATCACACATGACAAGCAAAAGACATAGTACTGGCAAACAATATGGCTGTGGGAATGTAGTGAATGACGCAAAATAGTAGTGAGCATACAAAATAAAATGATATCACCAGAATAATAATGAAATAAATAAAAACAATGAAAAAAACCCTAAATTGGCACAGATTAAAGCAGGCAAGTCAAAAATGTGGATTCATTGCAAAGGAAAGGCTAGAAGTAGAGACATTAATGTTACACTCCTCTGATATTGTATTTCTTTGTGATGTGGCAGTTGTCAAATTAAAATGACATCTCCTGTGCCAGTAAACAGCTTTACAACAATCGTCTGTCTGTTACCATCATTTACCTGCCAGAAGACATTCAGGTGTTCACTCACAAGTGCCTACATTAAATATTATTTGAAAGTCAGAAAGGTAGAGTGACATCTGCTGCCACACGTCCACCAACTGCTGCTAAGTGCTGAGATCTGGTTAAACAAAATACCAAAAGAAAAAGTATAAAAGTAAAAAAATGCCCTCAAATATCTCTTGGTCACTGTCACATACGGCAGTCAATGTGCACGCAGTGCATATTGTCCATTGTCAGATAGAGACCAGCACTGTACTGGTGTGGACATTTGAATATCTGTAGAAAACTGGCAAACTGGTAGAGAAAGGCAGACCAGTATCTTTGCCAATAATTAAAATTAGTATTTAATTGAGCTCAGTTAAGGACATTGGAAAAGATTAAATTTATCCCAGAAGGAAAATTCATAGTGAGATATTAATTGGAAATAAAAGATAGACTATTGAATGAGGCACATGAATGTCCATAATCACACTAGAGCACCTGATAGTATGAATGGGCACGTGCGTGTGATTATAAAGTAAATGCAAACACCTCAATGAATGAATGAATGAAAATGTACTGCGGTGAGCTGGCGCACTGCCCGGGGTTTGTTTCCTGCCTTGCGCCCTGTGTTGTCTGGGATTGGCTCCAGCAGACCCCCGTGACCCTGTGTTAGGATATAGCGTGTTGGACAATGGATGGATGGATGAAAATGTATTGTCATGTGCATCGTAAACAACCACAGTGTACAATGAAAATCTTACTCTGCATGCTCTTCTGGCCACGAGTATACACAAATTAAATGCAAGACAATAAAGTACTAATATGCAATAGACAAAATTCTACAATAAATACAACAATGCAATGTAACCATATACAGTATAGTACAATTACCACAAGTATTACGTGAACGTATAAATCAGTGTTTGAGAGTGGAATATAAAACCTAAAAAACAACATATAATGCAAATAATCATAATTCAGAAGCAGAATAGAGCACTAACTGGCTGGACCAATGTGCCTGCAAACTCTGATATTATGAGGGTGTAACCAGAATTGAAAAATAACTATTTGATAATTGTGATTTGTGAGCCTAATTATGTTAGCATACATTCTGCTGAAATAAGGTCAGTGCTTTCAGGCAGGGACTTTAAGTGATTAACGGTTTGTGTCACGGTAATTTCCCACCAGAACACAGGATGGCACTGTTCACTAAACACATTGTCTCTTTCTTCCTCTGCAGACTGGAAGACGGATGGCTTTACCACGCTTGATGTCACTTCTGATGTTCTTTTACCTGGACCCGCCTCTTCCTGATAGATTTCCTTATCACTGGAAGTTCCACCATCTTGAGTCAGTCACTCTTTAGACTTGTATCTGTAAAGACATTTCTATTTAATGAGCATTTTGTTTTCAATTATATAGGGTTTGACTGCAGGTGCCCCAACTCTTTATGATTGTTTGTGGTTTTTCTTGTACTGGTCATTTTCACATACAGCTCACCGAATATGCAAAATGTGTGGGTATTTATGATGGTCAGAGCACTTCCGAAAGTCAGAATCCATCTGCAAGAAGAATGCCACCTACACTGCACTGAACCTGAACTACAGCCATCAGCGTTCCCCAGTGAAGAACTGAACAATGATTGTTCTGTTCCAATGGCTTCTCTTCACTGTGGAATTATATGTATAAAAGGTTATACCACAGTGTATATTGGGACTGAAAACTGTAGTTTAAAGCAAGCTAAGGGAAGCCACTATAACTCTGTATTCGGTTCCTCCACAAATTCCACTTCCGGCCGTAATCTCAACCCTCCTCTGCCATCATTTTTAGTGAAGCTCAGAAGACAAACCTCTTCCTCCTTCCTATCTATAAAACCTCAGTTTTGGACACAGTTCCGATTGATTACTCCTTTTTTTTGCTAAAACATTTATCCTTTTGCCTTACTTATTTCAAGTATATAGAGTGGATCACCAAGACATTTCACACATTTGTTGTTCTTTTATATATATATATATATATATATATATATATATATGCCATAATATGCCATATTTCTCTTGTCTTAATATTTCCACCATAGTTACTGAAGGGGAATATATACAAGTTCATAGTCTGTCCTAAAAAAGGTACACATTCCCAGGGAGCAAGCGCCACCTGCTGGATACAGAGGGGAAGAGGTAATGGATGGGAATCACTCACAAGCCTAATTACCTGTGAATAAAAACTGTTCTGTTGTCTAGTAGTCCTTGATTTCACACTCCTATCATGTCTGTCTGATGACAGGAGTGTGCTGATGGTGGTTGCTGTTCTTTACAATACTGTGAGCCCTCCTGAGGACTCTGGCATGGTAAATGTCATCCAGAGATATAAGAGCTGTTCTTGAAGTGATTTGAGTAGCCGTGACCACCTGCTGTAGGGCTTTGTTATCCTTTGGTGTGGTTACCACACCAGACTGGGATGGCATTGGTAAGAATGCTCTCAATATTGCCCCTATAACAGGATTCTAGCTGGCAATGCCAAATGTCTTCAGCCTTCTCAGGAAGTACACCTACCTTTGAGATTTGAAAAGTGTGGAGGCCAGGTTAGATCCTTACTAACATAAATGTCGGAAATGTAAATATATTTACTCTCTCCACCTCTGCTTCAGTTATGTACTGTGGTGTGTGCTGCTCCCTCGTTTTATTTGGGTCATACAATTTCATCAATGAAAAGAATGTAAAAGCAGCATACAAAAACAATTGTTTATAATGAACAAAATACAGTGCACCTAAAAGTTCATCCATCCAAATGGTGTGACTCAAACCACCTATTCCTGAACACCAGCAAAACCAAGGAGCTGGTGGTGTATTTTAGGAGGCCCAGGCCTCTCCTGGACCCCATGATCATCAGACGTGACTGTGTGCAGAGGGTACAGACCTATAAATACCTGGGAGTGCAGCTGGATGATAAATTGGACTGGACTGCTAATACTGATGCTCTGTGCAAGAGAGAACAGAGCCGACTATACTTCCTTAGAAGGCTGGCGTCCTTCAACATCTGCAATAAGATGCTGCAGATGTTCTATCAGATGGTTGTGGTGAGCGCCCTCTTCTATGCGGTGATGTGCTGGGGAGGCAGCATAAAGAAGAGGGACACCTCACGCCTGGACAAACTCGTGAGGAATGCAGGAGCTGGACAGTTTGACATCCGTGGCAGATCGACGGGCACTGAGCAGGCTCCTGTCAGTCATCGAGAATCCACTGTATCCACTGTAGAGTATCATCTCCAGACAGAGGAGCAGCTTCTGCAACAGATTTCTGTCACTGTCCTGCTCCAATGACAAACTGATGAGATCGTTCCCCCCCCCACACTATGAAACTCTTCAATTCCACCCGGAGAGGTAAACGTTAATACGATACAATGTTATTGACTGTTATACCTGCCTCACACTCTCCACCTTGCATTTTTTAACCTCACTACGCTTTTATTGCTCTTTAATTATTATTGTTTTTATCAGTATGCTGCTGATGGAGTATGTAAATTTCCCCTTGGGGATTAATAAAGTATCTATCTATCTATCTATCTATCTATCTATCTATCTATCTATCTAT
>JANRMT010062843.1:15184284-15202869 GCA_026402145.1 Polypterus bichir lapradei | reverse complement strand
TATCTATCTATCTATCTATCTATCTATCTATCTATCTATCTATCTATCTATCTATCTATCTATCTATCTATCTATCCATTTTCTAAACCCACTTATCCATTGAAGGGATGCAGTTGGGCTGGAGCCCATTCCAGCAAGCACAAAGTGCAAGACAAGAGCAAACCCTGGACAGGGTTCCACTCCTTCACAGCATGAATACACAAATATGCACACATCAGTGCCAATGTAGCCTCACCAATCCACCTAACATGCAGGTCTTTGGACTGTGGAAGGAAACTGGAGCCCCCAGAGGAAAAGGGAACACCTGGTACTTGAATCCGGTTTCCTTGGTGCCAGGTAACAGCCCTACCACTGTGCCACCCTATGGAAACTTCATGAGTTCAAAAAACCTGACAAAGTGTTGCAGCAAGTACAGTATTGATCGAAACCTATGAACATGCTATGGTCACATCTATGTCCTCATCAAACCAGGCCTGTTTATTGAGGCTTCTTCTCTATGAAGAGTCAGACCACTCATGCAAGGAGTTATCTTTATTTCTGAAACTATCAGAACTGTTTTTTTTTCATTGAGAAATGACTATTGGTGAGAGAAGTTCAAAAAAATTATTTTTTTATTTTTGAATATTTTGAGTACAGTATTATTATTATTATTACTATTACATGCCCCATGCCAACTTTAATGTATAGTTACAATGGAAAAGTGAAATCACACTGTGAACATATTATCAAAATCTCATGTTAATGAATCAATAACATAATACAAAGTACATATAAAAAAAGTTAACTGCAACTAGTTTTATATCATCGAGCACTGACAAAGCATAAGTTGAACAACTCTGAGTATGTGGTTCATAGTCAGCAGGGTTTAAAATAACGAACTCCACTTCTTTAACACTGTGTGTGTCCATGTGTATTGTAACTGCTTGGGGGGAGTGCCACCGAGACACAGTTTCAGTAGCAATACATCCATGTGCAAAACACCAAAATTTTATTCACAGAATGCCCTTTCGCAGATTCTTAATACTCCACAGTCTCTTATTATTATATCTTTCTTTTCCATTTCTTTTTTTCTTGTACTCCCAGGTGGGTGTTGTCCATCTTCTCCCACCTCTGACTCCCCGGGTGAGATGAGACGGCCTATTTTATGCTGGATCTAGGAGTACTTCTAGTGTTTGGAAATTACAAGGAGAAGGTACTCCAGGGTCAGGCAGGATATCCCTTCCCTGCAATTCCCCCTGGCAGCACCCATGGAACCCAGCAGGGTTACCCCACAAGAGTTCAACTCCTTGCAGGACCTGCTGGCGCATGAATGGGTATACTGACACAGGAATGCTGCCATCCAGTATGTCTGAGGAGCATGCGATTTTTAAAAGGCTGTCTCCCTTTGTCCATTCATTTTTCTGACCTCTTAGCCAGCTAAGGGACTGGGGTTTACCACTCCCTGACATCCATCACACTTTACATAACATACCTAACAATTCTCAGATCTGCTTAATTCAAATGAAGGCCACTGGGACCAGACTATACCCCACCAGTTTTGGGCTTACAACAGGAAACAGACATGGATACTGTCCCAGGCCACCACAGGGCCCATACACGTTCACACACATCCTCACACTAACATGATGCCAATTTAGAATCCCCAATTAACTTAAAATACTCACAAATCATAAAATGACAGAACATGATCATAACTTTATCACAAATCAAAATTTACAAGTGTTGTCATTGTTTTAAATTAGTGAATGCAGTGAGCAAATTATACAGGTAAGGTGTCACACACGTGCAAGTAGGAGGCAGCAGAGTGCGCTGATTATCTTTCTCAGTTCCCTAAAGACTTTTCCTGGGAAATCCTGCAAGGTTCCCGCGCCTCAGAAGACATCACTTCCAGAGCCGGCCCCTGTGCTGACGTCACTTCCGAAGCCGGCCCCTGTGCTGATGTCACTTCTGGTTCTGGCCATTTGGATTGACATCATTTCCTCTATGGGCCTTTAAAGCCTCCATCTTAGGCTATTGTAAGCAGTTCTGTTGTGGACTCTGTTCTATGCACATCGTGCTTCAAAACATAAACTTTTGCAACTGGGAAAAACAATATCCGGGTGGCTGCCCCAAACCTTTATGATGTCTTTAATGTATTCTTATCACAAAGGATATATGGATAAAAAATAACTATTTTAGTCAAAAAAATTGTTATTTTTTAAATTCTAATTAAGTTAAATTAAAATGAATTAAAAGCGACAAAGTTAATTTGAAGCAACCTTGGTAAAATTTCACAGCATAATAAATCTGACAAATGAGAGACCACTCAGTCCATCGAGCCCGTTTGTTTAGCTCATAGCTAAGCTGTCCCAATGTCTCAACCAGATTCTTCTTAAAGGTTTTAAGGTTTCTGCTTCAACTACATCTCTCAATAGGTTGTTTCAGAGTCTTACAATTCTTTGAGTGGAGAAGAGCTTCCTGGCTTAAATGCATTTCCCCTTAATTTCTACTGGTGTCCTCACGTGATTACCAGTTGTACTACAAACATTGTAAGTTGAATGGATAAAGGTGTCAACCAAATAAGCCAATGCTCTTCTCTGCACAGCTTCAAGTGCTTCTGTGTCTTTTTTTGTGTAACCAGGTCAGCAGAACTGCACACAGACGCATTTTTATCAGGGGCGGAGTTAATGGGGTAACCAATGAGGGAAGAGGAGCCTGGCTCACCCTAAAAGATGCACTATGGTACTAAAAAAAACTCAAATAGCAAGTACTGTATTTCTCTTCAAAAGTTTTTTAAGTCCATATCTCATGTAAATATGTTAATAATCAAGGAATACAATAATCAGATCTGTCCTGTCCTCAGCAAATCTCTGTTGCACGTTGTCTATCCTTACAACATCAGAGAAACTTTCTGTATGATTTCACTAACAGATTAGTTTACTGTTTCAGATTTATCTTAAGAGAGGTCACTTCAGCTTACATGATATTTCATTTTTACATGTCCAGTAGCTATTCCTGTCGGCAAACAAGTCCCCAGTGGTAGAAAATCTCAGTCACACCTCACACCGCCCTCTGTGGCAAAATATTTAATAAGCAAAAATATCTTTTTGATGAAGTAAATAAAAAATTTAAAGCACTCCAACTTTCAAATCTGCTCAGCCAATCCAGGAACGTACGTGAATATTACGCCATGAGTAAATTTTCTAAATTAAAAAAAAAATAACAAAGTGCTTATTTTGCCCACAATTACAATAAGTAGACAAATAAAATAAGGGCAGAGTGGTGGCTCTAAGGCTAAGGATCTGTGTTGGTATCTAGAAGGTTGCCTGTTCGAATCCCCATCACAGCCAAAAGAGATCCTACTCTGCTGGGCCCTTGAGCAAGACCCTTAACCTATAATTGCTCCAGGGGTGCTGTACAATGGCTGACCCTGTACTTTGACCCCAAGGGGTATGCAAAAACTAGCAAATTCCTAATACAAGAAATTGCATAAAGAACAAAAAAAAAATAGCAACATTTTCCACCATTTAAATATCATACTTGTGTACTTTCTCAAGTTTTAAATATGTTAATGTGAGACTTACATCAAATTGTAACTTATACTTACACATAAAAAAATTCAATGATATTTTATGGTTCGTCTGCCTCCCACTCAGCCTAATGTCAAACTCCATACGTGGGTCTCAGAAGTGCATCACATAGTCTGAGCGTAATCCCCGACGATTTAAATTCAGCAGTTTTTGGAATTCAGAATTGCCTTTATTGGCCAGACACACTAACATCTCCTAGGAATTTGTCTTTGTAGCACTGACGCAACATATAAGGACAACATAAAATATAAAAAGATAGAGTAGAATAAAATACGATAAAATATGAACAAGTGCAAGGTTTGCAGGCATACATACAGTAGATACTAAGTAGAAACTCAAACCTGATTAGTTAGAATAATTGCACATAATAAAAAAATTGGTTATGTTGATGAGTTGTTTTAGCTTTCACCACACAAATGCGTTTTCTGGAGTGTCTAGAACAGGTGGTACCCTGAGTGAGTCGGGTCAGCAATAATCTTTTCAGCACATCTTCTTACCCTGGACACATATAGGACTTGAATGGATGGTAACTTACAGCCTATGATCTTTTCAAAGGTTGTGATGATTCGCAGATTCACGTTAGCCTAAGCAGATGTAGCACCAGATGGTTAAGATGAGGTCACAATGGACTTGATGATGGCTGTGTACAACTGGACTGATATTGCTTGGGGGAGATTGATTGGTGCAAATGAGCATTTTTTGGTGGTCCTTCTTAATAATACATGCAATGTTTTTGTGCCACTTAAAGTTCTGAAACAGCACAGTACCCAGAAACTTAAATGACTCTGTCATTCCAATGACTGAACCATTACGAGGAAGTGATAGGTATTATTATGGCTACACCAAGCTGACTTTCTGCTTCTACGTAGAGAGAATAGCAGGAAAAGAACACAGGCCTGTGGTGCACCAGTACTATAGGATTTGTCACACACGTGCGAGTAGGGGCGGCTAAAGGGTCCATCGTGTCGCGTGAACCCGCAAGACAGGGGACAAAAGCCAGTGCACTAACCCATCTCTCTGCTCTCTCACAGAAAGGATAATCCACAAAATCCAGGGCCTTGAGATAACTTCCTATTCTACAACCAGACAATCAAGCTCCTTCTGCATCGCATAAGTCACATGGTGTCCCTCCCCGATGACATCACCTCGCTCCCAGGATTCCCTGTTGTTCCTGACATCCCTTTTGCCGTCCCTGCCTCTACAAATACACCATCTTGCCACCAGAATGTTGTCTGTGCTGATGTATAAAGCTAGGCTGTTTGTACTGAGCCAAGAAAATACTTACTATATGGGGACAGTTTCACCAACACTTAATCTTGCCTCAGTGTGCTTACTTTTACAGATTAAAGGGTCAGGCTTCAGTTTGGCCACCTGCCATACAGTTTCCAATCTGTAAGATTTACTACATAACCTAATATTTTATTTGTCTTTTTAATTGTATTTGAATTTATGAGAATTTTGTGTCAGTAGAAACCCCTAAATCATTTTCAGAGGTTGTGTCCTGCCAGACAGCATCTCCCATCATGTATTTAGAACTGACGTTCCTTTTACCTACGTGTAGCAACTCCATTTTTCAAGTGTTTGCCCTGTTTCGAAGACGTGTAGCTTGGAATAGGAAGTGGGCTAAGAAATACAATTGATGAAAGTACCTTAGCAGAAATGCCTTACTTTCAACTAAAAATCATTGCATGAATAACATATATTTTCTAAAATGAGTCATTTTTACTTTGGATTGCATTTCAATGAAAAAAGAAATGGTTATGTCTTGCTGTTCATTATGAGAGAAAAATAAAAGCTAGGTGCCTTGCTCTGAGGAAAACCAATCAGCTCTGTTTGGCTGTAGTGATTAACTACAGAGATTTTATTGCAAAAGAGAGAGGGTTATTTGATAAATGTAAAAAAAAAATAATAAAAAAAACAAAAAATCCAAATCACTAGCAGTTACTGGATTACATAGATGAGGAAAGTGGTGCGTTTCAGAAGTGTCCTACTTCTTTCTTCCCATCCGGAGTTGCAATTGCAGTTCTGGTTTTCCTTTACTTTTTGTCTGACATTAGCAGTACAACAAATGTGAATAACAGGTCAGCAATGTGAGTGTAGTAAGTCAACAAAAGGAATTCCTGATGTTCACCTCCAATGAACAGGTTAGCTACCTCCTTGAAGGTATGACGTTTTACCTTTAAGGATTGCTGTATTCTTTGTAATATGGGCGGATCGATCAATAACCCCACCTTAAACAGAAGTGTGTTAGGAGGCACACCACAGAAAAGAAAAATCAAAATCAGTGACAGGTAGGCCCATCTCCACACCTATGCTGTACTTTCCACGTGAATGCTTATTCCTTCCTACCGATTTTTTTTTTCTTTTTTAACTCCCAAGACAATCGGAAGAGTAATTCCCTCAAGTCTCAAGTCTGAAATTCAATTAACAATCTGCTTCAGTGCTAGGAGACCTTTGAAAGTTGCTGTGCAGCTCATTAATTAAAAGCCCCAGGAATGCTGATATGAAGAAAGGCTAAAGGTAAAGGAATGAAAAAGAGAAAGAAAAGCAGGCTCAAAATTAGACTTGGGATATGGAGCCAGACTGGAACAGACATTGGTGGGATTTTTCTCCGAGGAGTGTGACTTCCATCCTGCAGATAAAGATCATTTGTTTGCCTGTTTGTACATTTTCAGCACAGCATCCCTGCTCGATTAAAGCATTCCCTTTAATTAAGGCTCGTGAATGAGAGTGTGAAGCAGAATTCTGAGCTTACGACAGTTGCAAACATTCCTTTGTGTTGTTTGGTGAATATAGAGTGAATAGGATTTTTAATTATTTAGACTGATTAGTGTTCATTCATTCGTATTTTAAGATGAAATATGATGTATTATTTGTTTTTTCTCTCAGCACCCAATCCTTATACTGTATTAAGGTGGCCTAGCAACTAAAGGTTACACTGTAATGCTCATGGATGCTATTTCAGTCCCTACCCATGACTGTCTGCATGACCATGAGTGAGTCACATAACCTTCCTCAAATGAACAATGGGATTCTTTGTTATCATACATTTAAGCTGTTTTGCACATTTTGTTCTCTATCCTCTAATAATATCATTCTTACAGTTTAAAGGCTTTGCTGGTCATCTAATCCAATTTGGGAGCTCCCACTCTCTGGAACTCTCTTCCTGTTCCTGTTCATCATTCATGTGCTGTGACATTAACATTGTATCAGATGACTTGCCTGTCATCTCCTCGGTGCCGTTCGAAGGCCACTTGAAGCCCTAGGCGGAGTGAATGGACAACACCCCTCGTTGTTCATAGCAGGTAGGCGGTATTATTAGAAGTCAATGACCGGTGGGGTAAAGGAAGGATCCAGTCCCCCTCAATGTCTGAAACACATGCCCCTTCAGTAGCACAAATGGCTTCCCTTTGTACGTACATTGCAGATTTTAAAGAGCATGTGCCCATTGGTGTAGACACTATTATTTTCATAAACTTCACCCAACATGTAACAGTGCCCATTCAGTATCTTCAGAGTTATGGGGGACATAGAGAAGGGTTCCCCCTGGGTGTCTGGAGTGCACACCACCCTCAGTAGCCCAAATAGCACCCCTTTGTGTCTGTATCACAGATATCTTTGGAGCCACTTAAAGTTTACTTTCATAAACAGTTCCCACTCAGTATCATCAGAGCTTGACAGCTGGAAGGGGGGTTTCCCCCGGGTGTCTGGAGAACGAGCATCCCTTCAATAGCATAAGTGTCACCCCTTTCTGTGTAGATTGCAGACTTTAAGGGGTATCTGCCCCTTTGTGTATGGAGCATGCACATTTTTACTACCATAAACTGTGCTCAGCGGGCAACAGCACCCACTCAGTATTATTAGAGTTTGGCAACAGTGTGTGGTGTGGGGGGGTTCCCCCTGGGTGTCTGGAATGTGCAACCCTTCAATAGCACAAGTGTCACCCCTTTCTGTGTAGATTGCAGACTGTAAGGAGTATGCGCCCCATGGTGTACAGAGCATGTGCACATTTACTTTCAAAAACTGCATCCACTGGTTAACAGTGCCCACTAAGCATCATCAGAGTTCGACAACTGTGAATGCAGTTTGGTGTCCAGGGCATGCGTCCCTTCACATTCATAAATGGCGCCCCCTCAGATGATGGTTTTCTAAGTGCCTGTGTCACCTAATGGATCATCTGGCTCTGCATCTTCTTTTTTCTATAAACCTTCTTCTGACTTTAATAATCTGAAACTGACACTCCTGTACTGCTTTGCTAGAAGACTGTGCTTCCCACTTTTATTATTACCGTATATACTCACTTTAAGTTCTCCCGTGGATAAGTCAGGGCTTGATTTTACAGTATAATTTCAGGTATTTTATAATGTCAGTCATACAAGTCGAATGCGGAAAACTCATGCCATTGATCCAAGAGATTATGATATGCTAATGCCCACTTGAGAGAGTAACCACGGAGCACACTGACATTTTTTTCTATGTATCGTGCCTACGTGACCACACAGTAATACCGAACTATTCCGAAGCAATATTTGCACTGTTTTGTGTTTTTTGTATCTCACACCCTCATACACCTTTATTGTAAGACCATCCCTTATCTACGATGGAGCGCTCAATCAGAAGAAAATATGCTGGTTTTAAATTAAAAGTCGTTAAAGTGGTAACTGCAACAAAATTCAATGTGTCTGAGAAACTGGTGTAAGATTGAAGGAAGAAAAAAAAACTTTAACTGTCGTATTTTTGAATGGCCGTATAAGTTGGGGTCTGATTTTATGATCGATTTTTCGGGTTTCAAGACCCAACTTATACGCGAGTATATACAGTAACCAACTTCAAATATGGTGGTGCAGTAATTAACTTCCTTTTCAACTTACATCTAGGATGCCTTTAATGTGGAGTGATGCCTCGAAGTTCATGATTTTCCCCCATTAGTCTAAATAAATGCTGCCACCTGCCTCTTCTTCTTATCTTGTACTTGATGATGTTGGGGGTCCAGCTCCGCTTAACCCTCTAGAGAAATAAAAAATGTTCAGAAAACGGGTCGATATTCTTGAAGGCTCACTGATGTCACTAGATTCTTAAATGGTGGTCTCGCATGTGCCTCTGGCAGAGGTGAGATGGACCACTGGCAGTGAGGGACAATAAGGTGCCAAGCACAGTTGCCAGGATTTAACCCCATGGATGGAATTTTCATTGGTATCATGTAAACAAAGAACAAGGGTAATATAATGAGTTACTTTATTCTTTTTATGGTTTAATTAAAAAAATGTATTTTATTGTTCTGGGGCCTCATGTGCATAGAGTTCAAACTAAAACATAGAGTATGAGTAAAAGTGGAAATATGCATATGCACCAAAAAATCCTGATGCACAAAACCATGCATAAGCCTACTTCCATGCACTTCCACCCTCTAAATCCCAGTCAGCGTGAAATGTAATGCACGTGCACACGCCTGCCACCCCACCCCAACTCCTCCCTGAATTTTGCATATTTTAATATGCAAAATCAATGTAAATGGCCTCTTCCATTCAGTGTTCGGTTAAAAGACAATGGCAAAACCATAAGAAAAAGAAGAATTTTAGCGAATTCAAAGTGGAGGCAAGGAAAAACTTACTATTTGTTTGCTTACACAGTGGTATAAACAACAAAAGCGTGACTGAGACACTCGAAAGTTTAAGTTCAGAAAGTCACACATTGCCCAAAATATAAAAGAAGTGGTCAGATATCACAGTCGACGTGAAAAGGTGAGTCGCAGCCTGCCGTCTGTTTATTCTGTTTCAGACAATACAGGTATTACAAAAGCTGACCTCTGTGCCGATAACATGATGGTGCTGCTGTGCCAAGTTCTTCTTAGGATAGTGGCTGCACACACACCTCTGCCTCAGAAAAAGCTGGGAGGCCATCTGGCTCTGTGCAGACAGATGCTATTCTGGAGTCACAAAATGTAATTGTGGATGCTATAAGAGATTTGGCCAATGAACTAAGGAAAATAAGGGTTGTACTATGTGATATTGACCACAAATTAAATGAATTGATTAAAAAATAAATTCTGCATCTGATTACCTGTTTTTACATTCTTCTTATTACATTCAAACAAAGTTGTAACGCTCTCTGACTTGGCTGATCATTTGGTAGGTCAGGGTCAAGTTCATCGTAGCGCATCTCTTCAGGTACAAGCTTATATACTGTGACACACTTTTTGTGAACTATAGAGCAGCACGTTAATAGAGTGGAAATGTGTTCTATTTACATAAGCAAATTCTTTCTCTGACACTTTACATGGCTATTTGAGGTGACTAGCTATCTTTCAAAGGACTACTTGCCTTTTGTGTCACTAGTTGGAAAAAGCACATGCAACTGTGCAGAGCTGCCGTTTTTATAGGTTCTTCAGCTATATATGATGTAATGGCAGCTCATTCTTTTGGTGATTCATCACTGGCTGATGTAACTTGCCCAGTACCCTTTAATAGCAATATGCATTCAGTTGACCGCTACACAAAACACAACATTCTTAAATCAGCTTAATCCTAGACACACAGAGTGCAAAGCAAAAAATGGCCCTGGATATTAAAAGAGCAACACACATATTTCCACTCTTGCCTAGGGCAACTTTAGAGACATAAATGAAACTAACGTCTAATATCTTTGTGGATTCAGGAGGAAAACCAAAGAACCTGGAGGAAACCTACCCAGACATGGGAAGAATCAGTTACTATTTATTTGCTTAGCAGACAATTTTATCCAAAGTGACTTACAAAAGAGGCCAACATTATCAAGTGAATATTAGCCTGAAGGACTGTTAGGGAACAAGTGTTACAGGACAGATAACAAATTGATCACCACAAGTGAAGCGCTCAGAGCAAAATACAAGTGAGTTACAGTTCCTAAGTGACAAAACCTAAAAAACAAAACAGCTACAATCAGTTAGATGGAGATTCACCAAACAAGAGAACCTTCAAACCCTTCTTAAACACATTAATGGCCTCAAAGGTTCAAATGAGGTGTGTAGCTCATTCCAACAGCTAGGAGCTCAACATTAAGTAAGAAGAGTCTGGATTGAAATTTGATAGCACACAAAGCTGGCATCACCAAACGCCAATCATCAGCAGACCTGAGTAGTTGAGAATGAGCAGAGGACCTCCCAAGTGTGTCCATATGTATAGGTGCAGACCCACTGACTACTCTGTAGGTAAGCATCAAGGATTTGAACTTAATACCTGCTGCTATAGTGGTCAGAAAAGAGGAGTGACATGTGCCCACCTCAGCTGATTGAACACCAAACATGCTGTAATTTGAATCGTGTGCAGTGACTTGGTGACACATGCCAGTACCTCTGCCAGTAGAGAGTTGCAGTATTCCAGATGTGACAAGACCAAAGCCTAGACCAGGAGTTGCATACTCTATTAGATATGGTCTGATCTTGCGGATTTAGGATAGAGTGTCTAAGAGAATAGACAGACCACGATAAAGAGTTGGGGCATGAACCTGGTGACCCCATATAATTGAAGGGAAATAATCACAAAAATAACATGCAATAATTATGGAAACATCTTTCCAATTTCAAGTTCCCAATTGAACTGTCTCAAGATTGCAGATCTTCGGGTCTTAAGTGCTTCCGGAAGGAAGATGCGGGTCACAGTGGATGGGCACCGGAAGTGACATCAGTGGTGTTATAGCCATCAGTTTTCCAGTCTGCAGAGGGAGGAAGAGAAAAGGTCATTGGGATACAGTACCTACTTCAGGAGTGGCGGAGAATTACAATCACCAGAGGCCTTAAGCTGTCCCCTATGTGAGCACACATGACAAGTGAAAGTGAAAGGCCGAGGGACTGTAGCAACATAGTCCTTGAAAGACACCTAGTCATCGTCACCAGGGTTGTGTAAAGATTTGATGGGTGTTAGTGATAATGAGCCAAAATGAACTGTGATGGGGTTCTCAATAGATGGATGCACCTAAACAACAACCAGACATGGGATTCAAGCCTAAGAGTTGTGTGTGTGAGAGGCAGCAGCACAAACTACTGCACCAATGTGCTGCCTTTCTTGCACAGGCCAAACTCCAATCCAATGTTACTAGAGTAAATAGTCTGTACCTAAACAGCTGATGGTGAATTCACCACAAGTGAAGTGCATGGAATGTCTTGTGGACGCTAGAGGCGCTGTTGCCCTGTGAAACCCACCAGACAGACGTCCAGGACACACGTGTAAAAGCACCAAGAAGATTTCTTGAATATTTTTCTTCAAATAAAGTGCACAAAGCACCACACTCTCCACAATTCTCCAACAATAATCAATACAATAAATCAATAATACAAATAAACAATCCTCCACTCCCAGCAGCTTTGTCACCCAACCTCCCAACTCCGGCTCTCCTTTCTGGGTTTCCCAAAGTCCTTTAAATAGTTCATTACCCGGAAGTGTTCCTTCTCTGTGTCAAACGCCACATCATCCTCCTCAAGTAGCCCGGAAGTACTGCAGGCTTCAGTCCTCGTGCCTCCGAAGCACTTCGTAATAACAGTAGGAGTCCCCAGGTTCTTTGTGAGCTCCCCCTGGCGGCACCCACAGCACCCAAAAGGGCTGAGGAAATGGACTCCATGTCCCATGATGCCATGAGGGAATCCGGGGAACCATTTATGTCCAGGGGAGCTTCCATCTAGCGTCCCAGGGGAGGCAGTTCAGGGACGTCCCGGCCAGACTGAAACGCTGGCCATCCATCACAGTCTTGAATAATGAAGTATAGGACATTTTTGACTATAAAATACATCAGAGAGAAACACTCATCCCTGTTAGTTAGGGTCACTGCTTGGAACGTTCATTACAAAAGATAATGATAGAGCCCATGATAGACTGCCATACTGATAAATTGTCACAAAGCAGTAGACCGAAATGCCAGCTTGGGGTTACAGCAGTGGGCACAGGTAACATTGAGTAGCTTTATTTTATCCACATTTTTTTAAACATGTATTGTATTATGTTGACATTTAAATACCTAATGAAAAAAGGAGAAATAATTATGACTTGGGGTCCACCAGGAGGCGTATAGCTCCTTCAAGCCCGACACAGACAGGCTGAGACACAGGTTCAGCACAGCATGTTTTTTATTCTTCAGTTGGGAAGTGTTTTTCTTTTGCTCCTCACTACACAGCACAGTACAATACACCAAATACAAATAAATACAGTCCTTTCTTTCTCTTTCTCTTTCTTTCTCTCTTCTTTGCCTCCACTCCTCCTTGCAAGCTTTGTCCTCTACCACCGACTCTCGCTCTCTGACTGGTGGTGAGGTGGCTCCTTTTACAGTACACCCTGAAGTGCTCCAGCTGTTTCTTGATCTTCTTCCAGCTGCACTTCTGGGTGGTTCTTCCAAGGACCCAGCTGCACCTGCAGCACCCACAGAGCCCAACAGGGCTGCTCCAAACTACAACTCCCGACATGCTCTGCGGGGATCCGTGGTGCTGCAGCCACCCAGGGAGGCTGCCCTCTATTGTCTTGGGGAAGATAGTGACTCCAATGTGGTCTCTCCCTCGGTCCTTCCATCCAACTGGCATTCTGGCTGGGTAATGGTCCGGGCCAACTGTCACAGACCACATATCCAATTATCATCCCAGCAATTGTATTTCACATCATGTGGTATATTTGAAAGTATAGGTATTTTGAATAGGGCTTACACTGTAGTCGAGCTGTGCCCTGCACTCTGAAGTAAGCCTCTCGCTTATATATAGACATAATGCCTTACTGCATGTAGACTTACTGAATTATATCATCAGCCAAATGCAGGGTGGATGTAAGGTTAACATCCTCCCCCATCCAGGCGGGCAATGAATTGACTAGTCCAGTGCTCAACTGCTCACATTACAGAAGGTCAGACACCTTGAAATCATCTCATCATTTTCAAGGCACTATTGACAAAATGGCAGATCCATTAACGTAGCGTGTTCCATGGAGCCCAGTAACACTTTGGTCTCCAATAATTTTAATAGATGTCCTGACCCTGAACCACAGCACGAGGCAACAAGCGGTCACAACATCCTTTCAAGTGCACAGCTCTCTGTCACCGCTGACAACACCGCACTGTTATATTTTTAATGCATTCAATTATCTAAGCTGATTGAGAGCAATAAAAAAGGAAAAGAGCTCAGAATCCCAGCTGAAAGCCTTCAGAGCTAGAGCCTCATCTTTTATGTTAGGGCTTCTTCCTCATTTTCTTTTATGTTCACTCCTATTCACAGTCATAGCAGAGATAAATGAAGATGTTGGCATCCTTTGCACAAAAGCATTGTAGCCCACGTGATGACTGGCCTGCTGTCTATGTGGGTAACCACAAGTGAAGAGGACGTAAGAGCCAATTCACTTCTAATTTTGATACTGGTCAAATGGCATTTATAATATTGTCAATATTTATTTTTAATGTATACATTGTTTACTTCTTAATTTGTCCTCTTTATAATACGGTATGTGTCTTCATACGGTTGAAGTTTGTTTTTGTCTAGGGTGACGCCATTGTTGTAAAAAATCAAGCATTGACACACAAAGAGGTTTGGGGCAGCCTCCTGTATTTTTGAGAATTGGCTGCAAAAGTCAAAAAAAGGTTGAGAAAAAGGTCTTTACAGACAAGAGTCCAAAGCAGAACTGCCCTAATTTAGTTAATATGGCGGCTATATAGTGGAATAGCAGGAAGAGGAGAGATCTTGGGACCAGAACTGGAAATAAGGTCATCATTTCGGGTTGTCACTTCTTGGAAGACGGAATTGGAAGTGACATCTTCTGGGACTGAGCTGGAAGTGGCATCTTCTGGGCCAGAACCAGGCGGAATTTCACGTATTTGGTCTGCAGGGAGATAAGAGAAAGGATTAATGCACTCTGCCACCCCCGGTCTGATTGGGAATTACTTTCTTTTGAGCCCTTTAGCTGCCTCTTGAGAAAACGTAGATGAGATCCAGCTAATGACCACGTGAGGAGATAACTGAGGAGGATACAAACAGAAAAAGTCGCTGAACCAAATGGAGTCAATCCTCGTGTGCTTATGTACAGTATGAGGGGCTAAAAAGGCCATAAATCATATATTTTTGTGCAGAATCCATTGGTTTACATGTGAACACTATTGGTTTATGAATGTTTACTATCGGTTTGCGTGCATACTTAATTGGTTTGCATGTGTACAGTATTGGTTTCATTCATACGAACTTTATTGGTTCGTGTCCGTATATTATCGGTTTGTGCGTGAACTATATCCGTTTGTATATGCATACCACTGGTTTGCATATGAACTACTGTATATTGATTTGCGTGTGTATATCACTGGTTCCAGTACGTTTGTTATTGGGTTGTGAGTGAACCGCATCGGTTTATACTCGCATGTTTTCATTTTTCATATGGCTTGTGTTCTGTGCCGCTCTAACAATGGATTTGTGTATGCACTATATTGATTTCAAGCACTTCTTATACTGGTCTCATGTGGGTAACATGTTGGTTTTGCGCTTGAACTCTCTTGGTTGTATGTGTGTACTATGTCGGTTTTGCATACAAAACATACTGGTTTTGCGTGCACACCCTATCGCAGTTTTGTGTATGAATCGGTTCTGCGTGCGAACTATATTGGTTGTTCACGTAATCTTCAGCAGAAATGAGAGGGGCAAGAAAGAGGAACTCAAGGGCCAAGAGAGACATGGACTATATGAGTCCTCTTGTGAAAGACCACTTGGACCCACTGGAGTTTGTGTATTAGACAAAGGCTGGAGTGAAAGATGCAGTTGTCTATCTAATATCATCCTGGACGTAACACAACTGGCTAAATCCCTAACTAATCACAGGGTTGGCCTATTCCTGGGTCACAGAAAACCACACTGCATCTCTTTCCCCTTCCTTCCATTCTGTCTTTACTTTCCTCCAGTAAGTCTTACCCCAGTTCAATATTTTCCTGTCACAGGATGGTCATGTTGGTGTTGCTTCTCTAGATCAACCCAACAGCTACTTCCAGAGTCAAAGGGAGGAGGGAGGTTGGAAGCATGCGCTGATTACAGCACGTTGCCGCACCCACCACATGAACCCACAGTCTGAGAGTTAAAGCTAGCTTGTAAAATCTCATGACTGCCAGGGCACAGCACCATCTGATTTACACAGCTCAATGCTGTTTTCTTTCAAGGGACGGCAGCAGCTAGAACTCCTGCCACTAATGTTGTGTTCTTCCCAATTCTCCTCACCGGCCTCTTTATGAGTCTCATGTTTTCTTCTGGAAACCCCTCTGTAGCTGCAGTAGTTATAGTACCCAGCTAGGTTTGCTAGATACCCGAGTAGTCAAAGAAGGACACAGAAAGCAGGAAAGGAGGACAAGGAGGACACACTGAAAGTTTCATTCAGGAGTCATCTAAGCAATGCTTGAACTGGAACCCAATCATTTCCTACCTTGCTTGTTTTTGCTGGCTTCTAAGGATGTGGAGTTGACAACACATATTTATATGTTGTAACAACATGCTATATAGGTGCCTGACCCGACACAGACTCATACCGGAGGCACTTGTAAAAACAAAGAACTTTTATTTTTCTTCACCTGTGGGGCACATCTTCCACGTGATCCCCACAGGCACAACACAGTCCCACAAGTAAACCCACAAGCATAAAACACTATTTTTTGGCACCACCACTCCTCCTCCAAGCCTCATCCTCCTCATTCCGACTCTGGCTATTGAGTGGTGGCTGCTGGCCTCTTTTATAATCTATCTGGAAGTGCTTCAGGTGGTTGACTGCCAAGTTCCGGCTGCACTTCCAGGTGTGGCAAATGCACTGCCCATACGGGCTCAGAAGTCTCCTTGGAATTTTGATCACGCTGACATACCTTTAATTGTTTTGAAGAATTAATGAATTTGGAGGGTTTCCCTCTTATAGTTTCAGGCGCACTGGTAGACCAGGGTGGACTGGTTCTGGTTCAGATCAAAAGGTACCAGTATGCAACCATTTACTGCAAGTACTCAAGCACCTTAAGTAGAACAATGCCGGTATACCATGCCAACCACCTTTAAGCCCTGACACATACTACAAACATGCCAAAGCTGGACATTTTCAAGGTTGCTAGCTTTGCCTGCCAGATGGAGGACAGACACCTGATAACCCTACACCTTACAGACCCACTCTGATTGTAAAGGGTGATTTTTAACAACTGGTGTGGGCTTCTCTTTATATAATGGCAATTTCTGTCCTTTTCACTTCTCCATGGAACCCCTGGGCCTCTTCTACACAGGAAATAATTTGCCAGTTTGGCAGAACATCACGTTTTAGATCTACCCTCAGCGTTATTTAATTTAAATGACACTTGTATTCAAAGTAAGTTAGAACTCCCAGTACAAATTTCTGCAGTGTCAGCACTAGGTGGCAGATTCACTTGCTCAAGATCATACAGCAGGTCTGTTTGTGGAGCTGAATGTACAGTCTTCCAGTTTTATATAGCTCCTTTCATTCTGTACTTTACAGGTCCATGCATCAGTTTCTGTATTTCTGATGTGCAACTAGTGCATTAATTGAACTGCTCAGGATCACACATTGCAGCAATACAGGTGATTCTTCTTTATGCTTTGCATTCTCACAGTTTTCCCACTAGGGGGCACACTTCTTATGTTGTTCTTATTTTACCCCTAATGCCTTCACCTTTCTTATGTTTTGCCAGCTCCTCTCCTAATTTTGGATTTTTCTGCTGTTCTTGTCCTCCCTAATAATAAATATTCCTTGAAATTTTACTTATTTTCTGGTATCAAATTTTGCAAAGCTTTTGCTTCAGCAATAATGCAGTGCTTATCTGAAGCTACTGTACGTGTCGCTCCAGCTAAGCCAATTTATTTTTAATGCTTCTTATTTTTTCAGCCAAGCCTTAGGATATTACTTCCTCCTGCATTATTTTCATGTTGACATATATTTTTCTAATACATTTTATATTGAAAATCTTGCTGCTTTTTGCAGGTTCTAATACTATTGTTAGTGAGCATCTCTCAAATATTTTTAAGAGGACTCCATACACAGTAAAAGTTTTTGTGTAAGCAATCACGGTTCACATACTCATTCTTGCCAGTTTTCTTTTTGTGATTTTACCTTATTAAAAACCTATTCTTCATTAAATGTTACAATCTGGTAGAACTACAGCGACTCCCTCCTGGCACAACATCTGATTTGTGTCATCAGACCAGTGCAGCACATTCAGACTGTGGCCTTCTTCTTGATTTACAGCCTTTCATCAGGTTCCCAAGCCATGCCAATCTTCGCATTTAAAATCATTAGTCTTTACCTTACTAGGCTGCTAACTCATCTGAGCCTAAATCCATTGTGTGACCACTAACAACATCTTCTTGAGCAAGATTGTATTGCTGATAGATTTATTTTACCTATTTATTTCAGAGAAATCCAAAAATCAAAAGCCATATTAGAAAATTAGCTTTGATTGATTGGGTGAAGTTTTGGAATTGGGCAAAGCCAAACATCACATTCTGGAGTACTGGATCTGTAATTTCTAAACAAAACTGTATTTTATTTTTTTCCTTTTGAAAACTGTCTTTCTTTTATTTTTTAGGTAAAATACATTGCAGCAATTCCTTAGTTTTAAATGGGTTGGTGCTGGGCAACAGGAAAGCTTCTCTTAAGGCAAACTTTGACATGACAACATAATGTCATCACCAAAGTGACACAAATGAATGTAAACAATAATATGAGGGCACTTTCAAAAGCAGACAAAATGCAAGATTCTCCATAACAGAAAAAGTATTCTAAAATGAGGAGTGATCATCACAAGTGGTTGTAACATGATTGGCCAATTCAATTATTTTGTGCTTTACATTTGCAATTACTTTAGACCACTCCTCTTCTTCATTAAAGAGTCTTCTTCTTTTGATCAGAGTCAAAAAAGCCAGACTAAATCCATGGTGATTCAATGTTGTATAAAAACAAAATCTGAAAACTTCTGAAGGGGAGATTACTTTTTTGTAGTCATTATATATATATATATATATATATATATATATATATATATATATATATATATATAT
>JANRMT010062843.1:15157569-15183989 GCA_026402145.1 Polypterus bichir lapradei | reverse complement strand
ATATATATATATATATATATATATATATATATTGTGAACTGGGACCCAGACACAGGCAGACGGACAACATAGTTCCACCACACACCGTTTATTATACACACTATTTACAATTTAACGTCAGTGCACTTCCCAGTGCCTCCCGCACCGTTCCCCCAAATGTCCAGGCCTCAAAGTCTCTGTGCCTCTCCCTTGGCCGCCTCCCGTCCTCTCTCCAGCTCTGTCCTCTTCCACCCGACATCCACCACTGACTGGAGGGAGGCGGCCCCTTATATGGGAACCCGGATGGGCTCCAGCTGCTTCCCGGCAATCTCCTGCGGACACACCCCCGTGTGGCGGAAGTGCCGGCTGCGCACTAGGAAGCCCTTTGGGTGTCCCGTCTTCTTCCCCCCAGCACTTCCTGGTGTGGCGGAAGTGCTGGGCTCCAGACTTCTACAGGCACCGGGGCGCCGCCTGGCAGTGGCCACGGGTCCCTACAGGGCTGGGCTTCCAAGCCCTTTACTTGAGGCCCCCAACATAACCAGGGCGGAAACCCCCTCGCGGTCTGGAGGAGGCACAAGCCCTCCTCCGGTCCTCCTGGGCGTCCTGGCCGGGCTCCAGCCCCGGCCGAGTACCACACGGGATATTCCGGCACCGGGGTGGCCACGGGTCCCTACAGGGCTGGGCTTCCAAGCCCTTTACCCGAGGCCCCCAACATAACCAGGACGGACGCCCCCTCACGGTCTGGTGGAGGCACAAGCCCTCCTCCGGTCCACCTGGGTGTCCCGTCCGGGCTCCAGCCCCGGCCAGGGACCACTATATATATATATATATATACTGTATATATAGTAAAACAATGAACACAGATAAAGGTTTTAGACATTCTCAGGCAAACCCAGCAAATTTTGAAGAAAAAAACAATAAACACAAGTTAACATGTGGAGAGAGTAACATCTTTACAGACACAAGACTGTCATTAGGCAGGAGAAAAATGGCGATGGTACCAAGTAGTGAGGCAGAAGAGGCGGGTTCCGGAGCCCCGAAACTGGAAATGATTCAAGCACCGGCAAGATGTTGCTTTCTGGATGGAAGGAGAGGAGAAAAGTTACAAGACAGCACTGACCCTTGGCTCAAGATGAAATTACAAGTTGACAAGCCCTGGAGTTGTCTCCCAGGCATGCATGTGTGACAAAAAATATACTGTATACACACTGTAAGGGACGGCGGGAAGTTTATCCCGGCCGGGACACCCCAGTAATGGAAGGATGGGGGAAGGCAGCTTATCAAAGACACTGCCTAACCCAACACGATAGATGGCAGCTTCCCTGGACTGCAGCAGTGCCCCAGATGCCCGCAGGGCACTATGGGACTTGGAGTTTGGCAGCACAGCCTGCTGGGTACAGTGGGTGCCTCCAGAGGAGGCTGTTGGAAGTTTGTGGGAGAACAAATTCTTACCTAGCCTGGAAGTACTAAAAGACTATGACATCGGAATCCCCGAAGTACTTCTGGGCTGATTAAAACCTGAATTCTCCAGCTGACCCTGGTCAAGGACTATATAAAGGACTGGTGGAAACCCAGCAAGAGAGCCAGATTTGGGAGGTAGTAGGGCAGAGCTTGCTGGGAGGTGTGGAGGAGAAATTAGGAATTAATATTACTTTACTGTTGTTTCTTTTTGTGGCTTTGGTGCTTTGGAGGCACTATTATATTACTATTAAAAGTCTCCTTCGTGCTTTAAGCCTGTGTCCAGAGCATCTGTCTGTTGGGGAAAAGGTAGGCAATAGTGCCATTTTATTTACAACACACAGCTCAACCTGGCCGGGACGCCCCTGCGATGGAAGGATGGGGGAAGGCAGATTATCAAGAACACTGCCTCCCCCAAAATGCTAGGTGGCAGCTCCCCTGGAGTGTAACGGTGCCCCGGATTCCCACAGGGCATCCTGGGACTTGGAGTTCGGTTCCTCAACCTTTTTCGGTACCGTGGATGCCGCCAGGTGAAGCTGTGAAAGGACCAGAGGAACCATGCCTCATCCATGGCCCAGAAGTACTCCCAGGTCACGAGGATGGGATCCCCTAAGTACTGATTAAAGAACTTTAATTCTCTGTCTGACCCGAAAGTGCTGACAAGTCACATGGATGGAAGAGCAGAAGCACTTCTGGGTCAAGGACTATTTAAAGGATTGCTGAAGACCCAGCGACAGAGCCGGAGTTGGGAGGTGAAGACAAAGCTTGCTGGGAGGTGTGGAGGAGAGAATTGGGTTTCTTTATTGCTTATATAATTTTTTATGGTGTCTGTGGTGCTTGAAAGGCACTATTTAAAGAAGAAAACTATAAAAAGTCTTCTGGGTGCTTTTACTTTGTGTCCTGAACGTCTGTCTCTTGGGGTAAAAGGGACAACAGCGACCCCTTGTGTTCACAATATATAAACTGCTCAAAAAATTAAAGGAACACTTTTCAAGTATAGCATAATATCAATGAAACTTCTGGGCTATTGATCTGGTCGGTTAAGTAGCAGAGGGGATTAATAATCAGTTTCAGCTGCTTTGGTGTTAATGAAATTAACAACAGGTGCACTAGAGGGGCAACAATGAGACAACCACCAAAACAGGAATGGTTTAACAGGTGGAGGCCACTGACATTTTCCCCTCCTCATCTTTTCTGACTGTTTTGTCACTAGTTTTGCATTTGCCTATGATCAGTGTCACTACTGGTAGCATGAGGCGAACCTTGAAATCCTTGGGCCCATTGTCAGACCCAATGCTGGTACAGTTAGTCCCGGGTTCCTCCTGGTGCATGACAATGCCCGGCCTCATGTGGCCAGAGTATGCAGGCAGTTCCTGGAGGATGAAGTAATTGATACCATTGACTGGCCCTCACACCCACCTGACCTAAATCCAGTAGAACACCTGTGGGACATTATGTTTCAGTCCATCTGATGCCGCCAGGTTGCACCTCAGACTGTCCAGGAGCTTAGTGATGCCCTGGTCCAGATCTCGGAGAAGATACCCCAGGACACCATCCATTGTCTCATTAGGAGCATTCCCCCCTCCCGACGTTGTCAGGCATGCATACAAGCACGTGGGAGCCATACAAACTACTGAGTATGATTTTGAGTTGCTGCAATGAAATTTTGGCAAAATGGACTAGCCTGCTGCATCATTTTTTCACTTTGATTTTTGGGGTGTCTTTGAATTTACCCTCTGTAGGTTGATAATTTTCATTTCCATCAAAAGATGTTGGCATCCTTTCATTCCTAACACATTATCCAGTCCATATCAGTATAGATATCCAGCATGATTTTTTTCCCATTGAGATCTGATGTGTTTTCAAAGCATTCCTTTAATGTTTTTGAGCAGTATACAGTATATATATATATATACTGACTATCTCTCTCAGTCCCTTGCAGACCTTTCCTGGGAAATCCCGCCTGTTGCTGGCCCCAAGGATGACGTCACTTCCGAGCACGAGGACGCCACTCCCAGTTCCTGCACCGATGACGTCATTTCTCTTCCAGGCCTTTAAAACTGCAGTCTTGCCTCAGTAAAGGAAGTTCTGTTCTGGACTCTGACCTAAGCACATTATGCTACTAAAAAAAGCAAATTTGCTGCCGAGAAAATATTATAAGGGTGGCTGCCCCAACTCTTTATGTCTCCGACTCATTCTTGTTACTATATATATATATATATATATATAGACCCGGGTTTGCTTCCTGGGTCCTCACTGCGTGGAGTTTGCATGTTCTCCCCGTGTCTGCATGGGTTTTCTCTGGGTGCTCCGGTTTCCTCCCACAGTCCAAAGACATGCAGGTTAGGTGCATTGGTGATCTTAAATTGTCCCTAGTGTGTGCTTGGTGTGTGTGTGTGTGCCCTGCGGTGTTCTGGTGCCCTGCCCGGGGTTTTTTTCCCTGCCTTGCACCCTGTGTTGGCTGGGATTGGCTCCAGCAGACCCCTGTGACCCTGTAGTTAGGATATAGCGGGTTGGATAATGAATGGATGGATGGATATATATATGAGGCGGTACCCAAAACTGGAATCTGCACCTGGCATGGAGCCTAGACTTAGTTGCGAATTTCACCGCTAGGTGTAGCATACTTAACAGTATTCCATGGCAGTCTGCCAAGTGATGTTCTGCGTCATTCATACAGCATTCCATGTCGGTTTTACTTGGTGCTTATTAAAGGCGTTCTGGGATTTTTGTGATTGGTGATCACAAAGAGCAGTAAGTCCGTGTTAAATTTTGGTTTCTCTTAGGGAAAAAAAGTTGCTAAAACTGTAGTGATGGTTGAAACTGCTTTTAAAGAGGAAGCTTTATGTAAAACACAGGTCGATGAGTGGTTTTCACATTTCAAATGAGGGGAAATGTCACTTGAAGACCAACCAAGATCTGGCTGACCTTCCACAATTAGGAATGATGAAAATGTTGAAAACGTTCACAATGCAATTTACGAAGATCATCGTTGGACTATTGAAAAGATTTCTGAATTGACTTCTGTGTCTTGGAGTTCTTGCCACCCTCCCTATTCACCTGATTTTGTTCTGTGTGACTTTTTCTTGTTCCCACATATGAAAAAAGAACTAAAAGGAAAGCATTTTTGTACCATGGAGGAAATTAAAGAAAAATTGCTGCAGGCATTGAACAACATTCCTCTTCAGCAATTCCAAAAATGTTTCCACCACTGGGAAAACTTTTGGGACAAATGCATTCATTCACATGGAGAGTACTTTGAAGGAGACTAAAGTAATAATTATATGCAGTATATATGCATATATATACGATCCTTCTGTCTCAATTTATCCATGGACCTATCAGTCATTTCCCGGACCTCCTTACCTTTTTGTAGGGAGAGCGGTGCTTTGCTCTCCTCCCTTTTTCCCTTCGTAAGAACCAAGTCCGTCTTTTCTTGGGCGAAGCCACAAACAGCTGAACATGGAACGTCACCTTCCTGGAATCCCTCGTGGTACGTCCCGTGTCCCTCGCCGGCACCCGTAATGCGGAAGTCCTTCGGGTTACTCGTTTGCCTGAACAAGAGCGCGCCATCGCTTTCGGGTTTGTCTTCTGCCTCCCGCAGAGCCTTCGGATGGACATCTGGGAGGTATGTACATGGGACATCATGTGTTAATTTAAAAAGATTGTCAACTACATTCCCAGCACATACCTCATCGGAGACGTCCTCCTCTGGAAATCTCTCCCGAAACGTGTAGCCGCTCCATGGCTCGTCTTGAGCACAGGCAATGTCGAGCGCTAGACCTCCGCTGTTGCTGGCGCTCTGCTTTGTCTTCTTCTTCCCCATTACGCACTTGAAAATAGGGATGTTGGCGATTTTTCTGCGTGTCTTGACGCTGTCTTCTTGGGGTATTCTGTCCACAATAAATTTTTTAAATTCAGGTCCTCTGCCAAACTGACGGCCAGAGAATCCTGCCGGCTACGCCAATTGCGACAGATTAGGGTTTCCTCACACCCTTGTACCCTCAGACCACACGTCAGACACCAGATAAAAGTCCAATAATAGAATTTATTATAATAATAATGTGCACTAAGCACGCTCCTCTCCACAATACTCAATAAACCAATAAACAATAATCAATCCTCCAAACTCAAAGACGCTTAGCCACCCTACCTCCCAACTCAGCTCGCCGTCTGGGAGCTCCCACAGTCTTTTTATATCTCCTGACCCAGAAGTGTTCCTAATCCCCAGTCCAATTGACTCTCAATCACTTCCGGGTCAGGTACAAGTTCTTTTCTTCACCCCGGAAGCACGTCATTCCTCTTGTCCACGTGTACTTCCAGGGCATAGTAAAAATATCCATTACTCCTCCCTGCAGCGTCCCCTAGTGGCCCCCATGGCATCCAGCAGGGCTGTGCATAAAAACTCTATTGTCCATGATGCCCTGCTGGTCTTCTGGGAACCTCCATGCTGCAAGGAGGACTCCACCTGGCGGCTTGGGGGTATTGGCCGGGATAAATGGCTGGCCATTCTCCACTATATATATATATATATATATATATATATATATATATTGTCACACGTGCGCTTTTGATGGCAGTCAAAAGGTCCAGATGGGGAATGAAAGTACAAGAGATAGGGGGTTGGAAACAAGTATTAACACCATTTCCCTCTTTCGACAGAACAGGTCGAAGAATAAACTTTCTTTTCCACTTCTGGTTCAACCAGACAACATTTTTTCCATCTCCACTCTGATGACCTCACGTCCAGCTTCAACTGATTCAACTGACTTCCACTTCCCAAGTTCCCCTTCTGGCTGTTTCAATATAAAAGATCCACCCTGTCTGTATTGAATTGTCTACTGTAATTTTCACAAAGAGACCATTACCAATCATTTTTTGATTTAATGCTCCATACATTATATGGGGAGGCTTCCCCAAATCTTTATATTAGTTTTTTCATATTTTATTTCTTGACAGTATGGGCCAGGATGGACCTGAAGCAACATCACTTGCAAAGGGATAACTTAATAGTTAAGGAAGGGGAGTTGATGCATCCAGGGCAGTTCCTCCGCCAGTATGATAGATGGCAGTATTTTGCTTACGTGGACCCAATAAAGACACCCATGGGTTTTTATGAGAGTCATAATTCTGAGGGACAACCCTGTTGGGGGTCCTTGGGTGCCGCCAGAGGGTGCTGCAAGTAGAAGGACTCCCCGCTTCAGGAGACTTCCATCTGATGCGAAGTGCTTCCATCAGGTCTGACATAAAAGCGAGCCATGTAGCCTCCTCTGGTGAGTCAGAGTCAGGAGGCAGAAGGCAAAGCTCACCTGGAGAAGGAAGAGGGATGATTGTTTTTGAGATGTTTCATGAAAATAACACTCTTTATTTTGCACCTGGACTGTTTAGTGTGGCATGCCTGGGATTTTAGGGCTCAGTGGCACCCCCTGTCTACAAACATGTTCGAATGTGAATCGTGTTCTAGGCTCAACTGTGTTAAGCGACTCTGATTCCACTGTGGCATGAGAGGGCATTGCCTCCAAATGTATCTTCTGTTTCGCCTATAGCAGTGAGAATACTCCTGTTGAGGGCACCCAACCCTATTCTTGATGCCCAGAGCCCCTTCCAATTGGGATGCCATAAAAAGGGTTGACCTCAGAATGTGGCGTCTCACTCTTGACCAGTACTTAATAATATACAAGCTCCCGTGCAAGATACAAGACTGTGCTCTTGATAGCAAAACAGAAGCATATGTAGGCATCAGAAACATTGTGGGCTCCTATGCTCCTGGGGCCCCCCACCAGTGCCCGTTTTCCCATACATTAAGACATTCCTGCTTGTTACTTAACAGTACAAGAGTAACAGATGCATTTTTGCAGTGTTACCCGTTCTTTTTATTTGCCAGATGCAGATATGGCTTTTTCTTTTAAACTCTGTCTCTTATGACAGAATCGTGAAGACATCTTTTCTGTGATGTGGATGATACTTGTAGATGTCTGGCATGTATTTAATGAAGAAGTAAAATGAAGACTTGTAAGGTATTTCTTTCTCAAACTGCAAACCGATGTAGTTGTGCATCATGGCCTTCCCCTTCTTCTGTTAATCTTGGTCAGTTCTAGTTGCCCTCCTTTCTTAAGACAGTAACAGACACTTTTGTAGGAAATCTTTAGTTTTTTGGAAATCTATCACACAAAAAAACTTTCATTCTGCAAAATAAAAAACAAAACAAAGCATAATAATAGACTGACCTGCTTCCTGAAGAAAATGCTTCATGTTGGCCAGTTTTGAACCCGTGTTGGTCAGTAATGAACTTATTGCAAAGGGTTCTCTAATAACCAATTCATATTTATACATGAGTAATTAAGGATAAACTAAGAATGGCTGCTGAAAATTAGGCTTTCCAGGTATACATCCCAGAAATGCATGTAATAGCAACACCACAACTATGCCATCCAGGCGGTTTATCAGACCGTAATCTATTCAAGAGGCTGTATTCCAAACCATCAAAAAAGAGAACTATATTTGAATATTTTGGCATAGAGGAATAGAAACTTTCAGGAAAACCAAGAAATGGAATACTTTGTATTCAACAACCACAACTGTGACTTTATCTTTTATGTCTAAATTTTTAAGTGCCCTGTAGTGATTACATAAGTTATTAGCACCTCAAGTGTAAATGTCTGGAGTAGAGAGTGTTTGCTCAACATCATCAGGCTATCAAGAAAGCAGCTAACACTATGTACCTTGGACAGTAAAGCAAACAATGAAGGTGCAAAAAAAAAGGGGCAGTTGACTCTTTACGCCATGTCTGCTGAGCTGTGTCATATCAAGATACTGGATAAAAAGTCTTGTGTCTCATGTGTGCCACTGATGCTCCACTAGGATGGAGATGGCTGCGCCCCATGGAGCAGGTAGAAAAAAAAAAAATAAATAATTTGAAAAAGAAATGATTTCAAAATAAGCCTCACATCTTCAGTTAGAATCAAGAAGTGATAATTAGCTCAGCTTTGCCTTCTGAAGGGCTGGCAGATAACTGCGCAGAAGTGGAAACTCCACGGCATTTGGTTTGCCATTCTGAATACATTTAAGTGAGCACAATTTGCCAGATGTACAATTCAGCAAACTCACAGAAGTGGGAATTTATATGTTAATTGGGCATTAGATGTTTTATTTTTTTCATAAATAATACAATTATGACTCAACTAGAAATGCAGAAAATTGAACTCGTGCTCAAAATGAAGCTTCACCGCTGGTTGGCCTTGTCTGAATAAAATCAGGAGGCATTGTGTTAATTTCTATTGACTTGATTTTTTTTTTCATTCTGTGCTTTTTAACAAGTTGCTGCTCTTTCTTGAGAATATTTCTGTCCTTGAGTTATAAGGCTAAGTTCAGATCCTTGTTATTTTCGAGATGATTCTGGTATGTGCTTGTTGCATCTGTACAAATAGTAGGCATGTTGTAAGTGAATATGCCAGCAGTATTTGTGTTTGTGACTGTTGCTTCCAAGAAATGCAATCAAATGAATAAAATGCTTTACATTGTAAATGCAGGATGATATACAGTGAGATTAACATGGTGATTTAGTGGTAGGCATTTGATGTGTGCAGTAAATAGAATCAAATATCCTAACACCACTGTGATCCATGCTTTAAATCATCATGCAGACATACATGTATTTTATGTTGTATGTACACCTGGGTTTAACTTTGAAGCCACACGCAGAAAAGTATTTTAGCTTGCACTGGCACTATTAGATTAGAATAGATTAGATTAGATGGGCGCAGGTCATTTAGCCCAACAAGCTCATCATGCCAGTTGACCTAATTTCTCTCAAATGACATCAGATCACATTTTGAAAATCCCTAAAGTCTTACTGCGTACCACACTACTTGGTAACTTATTCCAAGTGTCGCTGTGTTAAGTAAAACTTTCCAGTGTTTGCTCAATTTCTCCCTAGCAAGTTTCCATTTGTGACTCCGTGTTCTTAATGGGATGCTATATGGCCTGTAAGACGATGCTTCTTTCATATGTGAACTCCTAGAGACAAGCTAGAACAGAAGGTCAAACACAGATTTCCTTAAAGTATATAATGAAGACCTTGCCAGAGTATTGTGGTTACAGAGAGGCGGAGGCTGCTAAAGTGAGTGAGCAGCTTTGACAAGCCAGCAATCAACACAGACTCTTATATTATGCATAAGGTTCTGATAAGAGCACCTCATGCAATCATTTTTGTGTTATGCGCTTCACCACTCGGTGGCCCACTCTGTGATTTTGCCAGGTCTGCCACTCTGTGGCTGAGCTGTTGTTGCCAATTTCACATTAATAGCACTTACAGTTGACTGAGACAAATCTAGCAGAGCAGAAATTTCACAAACTGCCTTTGGCAAAGATGGCATCCTATGACAGTGCCATGTTTAATGTCACTGTGTTCTTTCTATTGCCTGTGCTGGTCAATTGGGAATTGCATGGCTTTGTGCTGATTTTATGTACTTGTTAACAATGAATCACTTTAAGTAAATAATTTAGAGAGGTGTTCACAGACTTGTGGCCACATAGTGTAACTGCCCATATTCAAAAGGAGTGAAACCCCCTGTGGCAATTTCCCTAGATAGTGGTGTGTTTTATTTTTGGTAGTACCAGTAAAGTGACTACATTTATAGGCAATGTTAACTTTTTAATAATGCACCAAAATTATTTTTGTCTCAAACTAGAGATATGATATTCTTGTATTCTGTGGCATACAGCCGAGGCTCTTGCCCAGCCGAGACAGCTATATAGTGCAACGACCGGGGGAGAGAAAATATTCAGGGCATTGCCTCTCCCAGAATGCTAGAGAGCAGCCCCCCGGGGTGGTAGCAGTGCATTGAACTCCCACAGGGCTCCTTGGGAGTTGGAGTTTGGAGCAGCCCCACTGAGTTCCTTGGGTACCGCCGGAGGCATTGCACGAAATGCTGCTACACCTGGAAGTGCTGCCAGAAGAAGACCACTGGACATCTCTTCGCCTTCACTCCTCCTCCAGCAAGCTCTGTTCACCTCCTCCCAACTCTAGTTCTCGGAGTAGTGGCCGCGGGCTCCTTTTATTTCACACCCACAAAAGGCCCCCCCCCCCACTACTCCGAAAGCCAGAGTTGGGAGGAAGTGAACAGAGCTTGCTGGAGGAGGAGTGGAGGCGAAGAGAGAGAAAGGGGAAGGAAGAGAAAGAAACAGGAAGAAGAAGAGTGTGTTTTTGTGCCATGTCCTAGTGTTTATTGTGCTATGCAGGTGGGAAATGAGGAAAAGAGTTTCCCACAAACCCTGTTTCCCACAAAAGAAAAATAAAAGAGTGTGTGTTGAGCTTGTGTCCTGTGTCTGTCTGTGTCGGGTTTGGGTGACAGGAGCGCCCTCTACAGGCCAAAATTTGAATGTTAAAAGTATGAGACTATTCCAATAAAACATGCTCTAGCAATATAAAAACTGGCATCAACTTGATGCTACCCAAATTAAAACCCGTTTACTTTCACTTACAAAAATCAAGAATGTTTGACAAAAAGCCCAGATGACCATCAGTCATTATTACATTATCAAGAACCATAGACATGTTTTACATTTTCTGATTAATGCAATCACAATAGCTTTCCTCTGGGTAACTGTGATGACAGCTTATAACTTTGAAAATAAACCTATCAATGCTGCAAAGTATATACAGTGATTGTTTCCCTGCTATTAGTCTGTTGTCTGCAAGTTAATTAATTAAAAGAAGACTGCATTAATAAGTGTGTTAGATTATTTTTAGAAGCTGCATTAATTGTCTGAGCATAGAAAGTGAAACAACACATTTTTTTTTCTTGGCTTAATGATGTTTTTTTCCTAAATTTATAAGCACAGGTATTTTTTGGACTTGTTTATTTAAAGTATAAAAACAGCATTAAAAGCTTTTCTATATTGATGGCAGACACTAAAATGCATGAAGGAGAAACAAATCACTTATCTGAAAAAGTAGAAGATTCTTTTTAGAAGAATATGAAATAAAATGTCACAGTTTTATTTATATAGATTGGCAACAACTGATCTGACTTTCTCTTACATGCCCTCCGATGACATTCTGTTTAGTGTGAGATATCTGATGTACCTATTAATATATTATCAGATGTGCTCAGGAATCTTGAAGATGTGTTCTGTTCCCTTTCAGATGTCTGAGATGCATTTTGAAATATCTGTAACCTACTTGGCGTTAATACGTTTACTCCTAGAAAAGCAACCTAAATATGTTAAACTTTTTTCAAAAAGTAAAAATATTATTACGTGTAACAGAAACTTGTTAATACCAAAACATCAATATAAATTCAGTAAGAAAGGTATGTCTAGTGTCCACCACTTTACTGACGCAGATTTAGTACACGTCCTTCATGTGATAGAGAGGCAGAACACATAAAAATATTCATGATATTTTAGCAGGGTGATATTAATTTTATTTACCTAATGGCAGCTGAATACTGTCCAGAGTGTTATTCAGGCTCAACATGGTACAAGTGATCAAAACAGGTAAATAACTCGAGTCCCACTCGGGGTTAACTATTTTTACATAGAATTCCAAGCCAGACAGAGGCTCAGGGCTAATACCATGGAGGTTAATTGACCTAATGTTTATTTTGAGATAGAAAAAATGCCTTTCTATTGAAATTATCTTGAGATATCACAAAATTATAATGCACAGAGACACCTGAACCTCATAAAAAGAGGAATCTCAGTATTGCTTTAATAAATGAATAGCTTGACCTTAAAGGAATACTCCACTCAAAAAATGCTATTTTTTATGTGTTGGTTACCTCATGTTGTTTGTAGTGATGGCTGAGAAAAAAATGTAGAATGAGAGAAAAACATTTATAATACAATAGATCCTAATGGAATCTAGCACTGTACAGTTCGAACAATGAAATGTCCATGTTACTTGTGTCATATAATCCACATATCAGTTATCCAGGCATATGCTCAAAATGCGCAGAACACATGCATTACTTGATAAAATATTATTACAGGTTAATGCCAGAAAAGTCAGGATACAACATAAACAGGAAAGACAGTCCCATAATACTGTGATATTCAATTGAAGATCTGCCTGTTCCTCTCATTCGCTGGTCAAGAGTCCTGTCTTCAGTTTAAAAACACAAAACATAGGTCAGATCAGGTCAGGTTGGGGAGCAGGCACTGGTACAGCGAGATTCTGCACCAACCATACAACAAAACAGCCCAGGATCCCGGTTGGCATCCCCCGAGGCAGACATGCAGTCCACTCCCACCATCTGGAAATGACCCTCTATCTGTTGTAGCCAGGTGTTATGTGGGTGTCCCCTTGGTCTGGTTCAGCCACTTTGGTTCAATGAGGATCCTACAAGCTGGATCACCCTCAGAGAATCACTTCACATGGCCGTAGTGCCGTAACTGATGCTCCCTCAAACAGCTCATTCAACACAGCGGTACCCAAGGATTCTCTGAAGAAATCCAGTACCGAAGGAGTCCAGTCTTCATCTCAGGTCACTGGACAGCGTCCATGTCTCGCAACCATATAGCAAGACAGGAAGCACCAGGACCTTCATCCTTTTCCAGAGATATTGGGAGGACCACACACCCCTTTCCATCAACCTCATGACACCCCATGCTCTCCCAATTCGTCTACTGACTTCATAGGAAGAGTCACCAGAGACAAGAATATCACTGCCAAGGTAAGTAAACCTGTCGACTACTGATGGCTGTGCCCAAGGGGTCATTAAAGGTCTGAATCTTAGTTTTTATTCAGGACACTTGCAAGCCCAGACAAAACATAATAAGGTAGGTAATTGTGATAAGCTGTATAGAACTGTTACCACTCTGTAATAACATAAAGAATATATAATAAAATAATAAATGTATTTTTATATTAAAAATATAATAAAATATATAAACTAGCAATGAGATAGAAAGACGGAGAACCACAGAATGATTGTGAGTAAAGCCTAATAATGTGCAGGTTTATGTAACAATAAATGGTTCAGGGATTGTTAGTACTTTGCCCCTTATGCTTGCTTGGCTAAACAACAGCTTCCCTATGACCCAGCTTAGGATGAAGAGGTTTAGAAAATGGATTGATCAATGGATGGATGGATGGTTGGTCCACTGCCATATTTTCAGATGACTTACCTTCCCACTTTTATGGATATAAAGTAACAGTTTACTGAAACCAGACACAGTGATTCTGGTGCTGTTTCCAAAGTCATGTTTATTCCTCCAGTGTCCCGATTGTCTTCTACTGTGCTGTGCATCTCCATGATCCCCCAGTTATCTTTTACAAGGCTCTGTTTATCCAATGCCTTGAGTGTCTCCACTTCCTTCCTTGAACCTTTCTGGACTTGTAAAATGTAACAGGAATGTTCCAGGTGTTCATGGGATGCAGAGCTCAGTATGACATTTCACTGGCGCTGCTTATCGTCAAGATAATATGCTGGTTATTACAGTACAGTTTGCACCCATGACCATAAAGTGTTGATACTGTGATATCTCTTGTGCTTTACATGTGCATGCTCATCCACATTTGAGCAATCATCTTTATTGTATGTGCACACCGATTTGAATGAATGCAGCTTGGTTTAATATTGCCTTACATAGAGTGATGGGTATATGTATAAATCTGTGCATTGCCTCACACGTTGTAAGGGTGTTGAAATATGGTGCAAAATTCGAGAAATGAGTGGCAACATATCCAAATTATCGATGTTGCAGAGCTGCATTTTCCCTATGGCCAAAAAGTAACGTTACCAACACTTTAATTTCACCTGTCCGTGTACAGCTTCTCCACGTAACGTACAAGATTTATTACAAATATTATTCAATTTTTGTCAGATCAATATCTTTTCACAAGTTCATTGTTGTCCAGCATTTCCAAAATATTCTGCCTTTCCCTGGATGTGTGTGCCAATCTGTGCTTTGAGCACCATCTTCTTGTAACTCCTAGTAAGTTAGGACAGCTCATGAGCTCTCCTAAAAAAAGAGAAGGGTCTAACTGCAGCCTGCAATACCCATGGAACAGGTGAGGTAATGTCCACAGCGTCAGTCACAAAACGCCCCTTGAGTCAGATAACCCCCCCCACAACCCTAATCTTAACCATAGCGTAATGGGGCCCTATTGTTAATCATAGTCTAATGCGATTGGTGTTTCGTGACTGACGTTGAGGGCATTTCGTGATGTTGGGGCATCATATGACTGACCTCATAGGTACTGCAGTCTGCAACTACATACACTCTGTTGTAAAAAATGGTGAATTTTAGGAATAGTTATCTAAATTAGAAAAACTGATAAAACCCTTTAACTCCTGATCCTGAGAATAGGACCAAATGTGAGTCACTGTCTTTATTGTCAAACACATAGACCCTGTACTAAACTAGAACTGAGAAGAATAAATGTCAAATCCAAAATTTAAGCACTAAATGAGAACAGAAGAAATGAGCTGTTTGAATTTTCCATGGAGCAAAGCACAACAGCAAGGTTCGTAACTCCTCCAGGACAAAGCAGTGGCTGCAGCCAATCAGGAAAGCATGATTGAGAAACCCCACAAAGTGTTGTCTGTGTTCAGCAGAACTTACCTCCAACATTATCACCCCTGAATGACCTGGGGAAGAACAATTAAGCATCATTATTTAGCTTAACTTAAATAATTAAAGTTTTGAATTATCCGAAGGTTTGCAGAATAGTATGGAAGCTTATTCCTGAAACTAAAAACTATTTTCGTGCATTAGTTTGCAAATGATTCACAAGAATTTTGCAATAGTTATTGTATTATTTTGCAAACGTGTTGTGCTATTTTCAAAAAATATTGCATTATTTCATAAATGTATTGCCTGCTTGCCACCAGCAACATGGTGCACACATGCGCTTTAGTTGTCCAGAGGCAATGTGAAACAGATTAAACATAACAACATAAGATAAATTCATCCACTCTAACAGCCATAGACTCCAAACTTTATCTCCCGTTGGGTACCCTTTGCTGTCACTCAGATGATGGCATCTTAGCAATGTTCCCAAAGGTCCACCTGAAAAAGAAAAACCCAGTTGCTACTGGAGGGACCTCATTGTACACAGTATTCAAGGTCTCAACAAAAATAAACGACAGCCATTTGATACCGAAAGGACACATTCAGCCTGAGAACTTGGAGAAAACATTTCTGACACCATAAAACAAGAACAGTTACTGAAAACTTGAAATAAAAAAATATGGCACAGCTTGAAAGAGCACCACACCATTGACTTTTAAATTTATGGATCACACTGCTCTAGAATTTATAATTTTATTTATGTAGTATATCAGTTTAATTTAATTTACAACCAATTGACATGTTCATTTCTGATGAGCATCTGGCTATGTGAAGCGGTAGCAAAGTCAGGATCTGGGGCACAATAAAGCAGTTTTACTAAGATATGCTCTGGGTGATAGTTTGACTTCCTTGAAGACATCATCATTTCACTTTTGTATATAAATGTGCAGTACAAATAAACAAAAATATTATTTTTGTCTGAAGACGAAACTAACAGGGAATGTTATTCTTCAACGGGCATTTTGTTCAATCAGTGTTGACCAAAATTTTTGTAATTCCACAAAAATGATATTTTTGAGTCTGAAGTGTCTTGATCAGGTGACCAAGAACCAAATGGTCACTGTAACAGATCTTCAGAAGTCCTGTTCTGAGATGGGAGATCCTGTTGACAGGTATGGGGGCTTGATGGAAGTCACTCTTGTGTAAAAGGCATATGACAGTTTAAAGGACTCTGACAGACTGAGAAAAAATGTGCTCTGGTCTGATGAGACAAAAAAGTGAACTCTTTGGGCAAAACTCTATGCGTTATTTCTGGCAAAGACCAGGCAGTGCTCATCACCTGGCTAATACCATTCCTGTGGTGATGCATGGTGTTGACAGCATCATATTATATGGGTGGATCTCAGTATCAGAAACAGGAAGATTGGTCAGAATTGAAGGAAGGGTGAGTGGTCCTGATTCAGAGAACACTCTACCTTAGACTGGGGTGATGGCTCACCTTTCAGCATGACATTGACACAAAGCATACAGCCAAGACAATGCTGGAGTTTCTTCAGGATAAGCCTCTGACTGTCCTTGAGTGGCCCAGCCAAAGCCCATACTTAATCCCCAGAGAACATCTGTAGAGAGACCTAAAGATTATAGTTTACAGGTGTTTTCCATCAAATCTAAGAGAGTCTGCTTGGAAGGATGGGTTAAACTGGCCAAGTCTAGGTGTGCAAAGCTGTTGAGCCTTACCGAAGAGCACTCAAAGCTGTTGTTGCTGCCAAAGAGGCCTCTACAAAGTACTGCCTAAATGATCTGAATACTTACATGAATGAGACATTTTAGTTTCTGATTTTTACTTAATTTCAAAACCTTTCCAAAAACATGATTTAATTTTGTCATTATGGGTTACTGAGTATAGATTGATTGGTAACAATGAGACATTTACCCAATTAAAATAAAATATACAGCATAGTAAAGGATGCAGAAAATGAAGAGGTCTGAGTATTTGTCAGTACTAATAGTGTATCAGGTGTATAATTACATAAACTACTTGATTGCCAAAGTACTCAGTGACTTAACATGTAACATTCGTAAATGAATTCTGTTAATGTCTTCTGGAGATTTAGATTAAATTAGAAATTTTGGGGAAATAGTCTGAACAGATAAGAATTCCCTATCCAGAGCAGCTCAGAGTCACCACTACTCATTTCACTTTGGTTCTTCAACTTCACCCCAAAATAAATTTAATATACTATAGAAGACCAGCCCGGCTACAGACAGACACCAAGGACACGCAATGTTCAAATACACACTCTATTTATTTACAGTACTTTTAGCACACAACACACAGTACATCAACCCTCAATTATGCTCAGTCCTTTACTTTCCTCTCTTTTCTTCTGCCACCTCCACTCCTCTCCCTCAAGCTCCATCTTCTTCCATCCAACTCCGGTTCCCTGAATGGAGTGAGGCAGCCCCTGTATAGTGCACCCGGAAGTGCTCCAGGTGCTTCCCGATTAACCTCCGGCAGCACTTACAGGTGTGGCAGAAGCACTGCTCGTGAATCCAGCTCCTCTTCAGGCAGCACTTCCGGGCTGTCCAGGTGCGCCCTGGTGGTGGCTAGAGACCCCAAAGGGTTTGAGCTTCTAAGCCCCATGCCTGTGGCCCCAATGCAACCTGGGGGGGCTGCCCTCTCATGTCCAGGGGTATAAATTGCCCTTCTCCTAATTCTCTGCTCCTCCAGGTCTCCCGGTAGGGCATGATCCCTGGCCATCCATCATAATACTTAGGGTAAAGATATAATCTTAAATCCTTTATCTCTTCATCTTCCTCTTCTCTGCTCCTAATGGATATTCTCTATTTCATAACATTGATGACATCTGGTGATACTGCATGGAATTTGTGAGACTGCGGCTCACTCATGAGCTATTGAAGAACTAATTTTCATGGGGGACTCCTGCCAGCCATAGAACAGTGAGCATCCACTTATATCACTTACGGTTTGGCCTTTGGGTGTTGAATGACACCATTCCGCTGATCCATGTGTCTTTGGGCAGACCACTTCATTTAAGAGGTGTAAAGGAGGCTGAGGACAGATAGGCATGCCGGCCAAGTTGATTACTGGTACCTATCCCATCCAGGAAGCTGTTATAGTGGAAGGATAGGGGGAAACTGCCTGTACAATGGGTGACTGCATCTTTCTGGTATGCCTCCCATTTGGATACCTGCAGGGCTGCATGGGAGTTGACCTCAGGTAAGCGGCTCTGTTGAGGTCACTCACTCTTGTCTTCGGGGTTCTGCTAGACCTGGAGTTGCTTCCTGGATATGGTACTGATGGTCTGGATGTACTCCCAGGTGTGGGTTAAAAAGTAGCACTCCACCCTCTCCAGGTAAATCAGAGCTGGGAATGGAGTCACCTGGGAAGAATGGAGAAGAAAGAAAGAGAAAATGGAATTATGTTTGGAATTGTGCATTGAGTAGAAGCTTGTAAAAAGTATTTTGCAAAATAAACATTTTATTTTAACTCAGAACTGTGTTGGTGTGGTTGTTTTTTTGGGTTTGGGGCTCACTAATGCCCCAAAAAGTAAACACAGGATAAATATTGAAAACCCCTGCAAAAGTAGGACCTTCTCTCTGTTAACCAGGTATTTTCTCCACTTGAATAGTGTTCTTTTAAGTGGAGTAGCAGGAGCAGGAGCATAGACTGCCATAGCTGCCACCATGGTATAAAATTAACATTTCCATTCCACTATAAAGGAACAAGTAATGTATAGTACTACAAGTGGACACGTCTCTTAAAAATGATCCTAACTGATGTAAAGAGTGGAGTGTTCTCTTGTTACAATGACAAATTTACAAAGATCCTTTTTTCTAAATTAATTTCTTTATACACACACTGTAACTGCAGAAGCTAAAGCAACTGAAGACCTTATTCAATGTTATGTTATCAGAATTTTACCAAATTATATTATTGACTTATGCAGTTCATCTTCATTACAGCAACTATAAAAGCAAATTTCATTATTGAATCAGTATTGAGGACAGTAACAGAATGAATTAAACAGTGAAAAATAACTCAATTTCAGGAAAATCAAGGGACACTCATCTATCTATCTATCTATTTATTTATATGGTGTGTAAGAGGAATGTTCATCTTCTGGGGAAAGAGCAACACCAGATTGATACTGGGTATTCTTTTAATTCCCATGACACACACCAAGTCAAAGAGGGAGGTAGAGATAGAGCACAGACTGGCAGTAACCCAAGAGGTGCTACGGATGCTAGTGTAAGTATTGCAAGTGAACAGACCAGGCATTGTGCCATGAGGGCAAATGGAAGGACCAAAAGATAAATAAGAGTCATAACAAAGCTAAATCATAACCATGAAGACAGGAGATCAAAACCCAAAACAGAACCCAAACTCGTGGTCAGAAGAAGAAAAAAGAGAACAGAGAACCAAAAAACTTTAACAAACTTTGTAAATAGTTTTTTTTTGGGTGAAATTCTCCTAATTCAGACAATTATGTAACCTTAGAAAACACGCTCTGTACCTTATATGAAGTGACCCTACAATGTTACTATTCCATGACTTTTGACATGGTTGCTGCATGGCAACCAGTAAACACAATTACAGAAAATAGAATTCCTGTGCCAAAACAAAATGGCATCCCAGGAAGACACAAAACAATTATGAAATAATTTTAAATCAAATAAACAAGCACTACGAATAGCTCTCTAGCTTTCATGACACCAGTATACTAAATCGCAAGAGATATTAAGAAGCAAGTGAAATTAACCAGAAGAATCAAAGGTCAAAGAATGAGCCAAAGGTCAAACAGAACAAAACATTTTGTCAAAGCCAGGGGTCATTAAGATTCTAACCTTGTGTGTGCAGTACAAAGTAATTGCCTTGTCTGGCTTTCAGAAGTGATTACTGGGCTTGGCCAGAAGTGACCACGGGATAAGATTTGGAAAGTATCTCCTTATCAGAGGTTCTCTGAGTGTAAAGTTGGGACTAGAGAGGATAAACACTCAAATGGCAGAGGATGGGACTATAGATGTGGATTTGGTTTGGTACCATGGAAAGCAGGTTCACGATGCATTTAGGCATAAAAGTTAATTATGACTTATAACCTTATAGGCTTTTGCAAGACATCTATTTATGGAATTTACATATTAAATAATATAAGACACCACCTTTGTTTTGATCATTTCATACAGTATATGTTTTGCTGGATACCAGAACCTATTCCAGCAGCACTGGGCACAAGATAGGATCTAATCATAGACAAGGCACCAGTCATTTGCAGTTCACACTCACACAGAGGTCCACTCTTACTCATACTAGGCCAGTTTCAAGTTTCCAGTTAATCTAAACAAAACATCTTCTGTATAAGAAAAAAAGTTACCTGTTCTGGTATTCAGTCCCAAAACACTAGACCTATGTATGGGAGATACATTAACCATGTTAACTGACAAATTTCAGGAGATAGCCCTGTATTGCTGTAGACTCATACCACATAGCATCTCAGTTCACAGATTTCCACTGCGGTGACCTGTCGGTGGTCAGTTGCGAATCCTCATCTTGTTCAGAAGCAGTCTCCTTACATCATAAGCTAATAGGAGAACCCCTTATCTCAGCCATGCAGAGACTGATTTTGAACACTGCATGCCTCTTAGCAAGACAATGAGTGTTTGCTACTAACCACCAGCAGGTAACCATAGTGCGAATCTGCAAAATTACATACTTTGTGATGTGAGTCCAAGCAATAAAGATCTTAAGTCTGAAAGTCTTGTCAAGATGAACAGGATTACAGCGTATTCTGGAAAAGCTGTAAGGCTTAGCAGAATATTTTGCTTAATTTGAAAGTGCAGCTTTTGATTCCCATTGGGGAAAAAAACTTTGACTTAGTGATAATGATTTAGTAACATTTTCTGCGTGTTTTGAGAAACCGTAAAATGTCAAGAATCAAGCAAAAAATCCATTTAATGAGAATAAAAGAATTAAAGTCAGCAAAGACAGCAAAAAGGTCATCAGTAAAGTACAAACAACAGTAGAATTTTGAATTGCAAAGATTAATGGTGTTACTTTGACAAAGTTGTGACTTCACTGACATTTTATCCTATCATCCTGATGACATCACAGAGCACGCACATTCGGATCTTATCCCAGGTAACCTGTAAACAAATAGCTGTACTCATCAGTAAACAAAATTTCAACAAAACACTAAAAATCAAAATAAAAAATACCCAACATAATAAAAGGATATTTGTGTGTGTAATTGTACATCCGTCCGGTTGCTCAGGTTAGGAAGAAGAATGAAAAAATTAGCAAAATATATACAAGAATGGTAAAAAAAAAGCAAAATTATAATAAAAATACCAAATAAGAAAATTGTTCTTATCTGTCTATTCTCTTATCCAATGTTATACACTGGCAACAGGATTGTGGTAGTGACTTTCTTGCATTCACTTAGGGACCCATAAATGAACTTAATGGTGCCTAGTGGGAAATGGATAAGTGAAAATAATGATAAGTCGACAAGCAAATCAGAAAACCAAAGCCCCACATGTCTGGCCAGAGCTTCTAAAGTAAGCCAATGCGGTAGCAAACCCGTCACATTTTTCAAGCAAAACACTTTGAATATAAGAGTGGTCAGTTCAATGACCAACACCGAGATGAAGTCATGAAAACAGGCAAAGGCCACCTCGAGAGAAAAAGTCCTGGTGTGAATTATTATCCCAGACCAAATGGACAACTCACATATCAAATAAAAAATATGAGGTCTACGTTGATTACTTAGATTTCAACCTGTCTTACGCGAGTAGCACAGCCTGTATTGCAGAAAGTCTTAACCAGAAAACATCATAGATGAATTCCTTGTATTCAAAAACCCTTTAAGAGTGCCAAAAACACAAAAACAAAAATAAATGTATAAAAAGCTTTAATAAATTAATTTTGAAACACCAGTTTAACAGCACTCTGTGAGTGTGCATGCTTGGCCTTGGCGATGGACTGGATAGGCTCTGGCACCCGCACCACCCGCTCTGCCTTGGATTAAGTGAGTTTAAGAATGTTATTTTGTTTATATTGCTTAAAGCATAACTGCTTCCCTTTCCTGCTACTCCCAGTCCACACCAGTTTCTACAGTTTATTCTCTCTCCAGTGTAGCATTTTCTTTAGGTATGGCCATTTAAAGTCAGCCTCACCTTCATAAAAAAGACAGCCTATCTTTCAGTTTAAACTGCACAGCTGTGCCATTTACTGCCCTGGAATTTTAAAATAAATTTTATTGCTTTTATAAATTACATTACAATGAATGAATTACCAGTCATTCAGACATGCACTGCTACAGTACGTCTTATTCAAATGAAATCCACATTGTATTGGAATTTTTAAATGACAAAATATTTATCAAACTGCTCAAGTGATTCTTTACTGGAATAAATATCTGAGTGTGTTGTCCTGTAATGAAAATGTAAGTATGGGGGAAAATGAATATACATTCTTATATACAGTGTGTGCTTCTTTCCAGGTAAGATTTATTCTTCCAATAAGCTTTCATGCTCCAATTTTCTTTACTCCCCCAAAAGGTAATAAATTTCATCCCTAAAAGCAGGCAGGGCTCAGAGCACACAGCAAAAGAGTCAAGCTGTAGTTGCTCTTTTCCCCCGAAAACCTCATCTGGATGTTTTGGTTCAATTACATAGCTTCAATAGAAGGAAAGACTGGAAAAGATGCAGGAAAAATCTTTTAGAAGGTAACAGAATATGGAAACGGACAAAAGTCAATGAATTTGTTTCCTTTGAAAAAATGACGGCAGAGGTGGCCTTGTACTATCTGAAATGGAATTGATAATGTTACCTCGAGAGATTACTTTCAGATCAGAACTCACATGTTCAAATGGAGATTTGAAGCAGAAAGTCATTGATATTCTTGCCACATGCACTGCTTAATCTGTGAAAATATCAGATGAGTTATGTTGTCAGGCACAAAGCATTAAGCGAGTCCTCCATGGAATTGCACCCCACATTACATCAAATTGCTCAAACACACTGGGGGCCACTAGTTCCTTTTATTCCTTAAATCCCCTCATTCCTAAATGATGACAACTTGTTGTTAGAATTGCTTGTCTTTTACTTTAAACCTAGATAGCTGGTTTGATCAGATGGCAATTTAGTAGAGCATCTTATTTATTTTACCTGCATGACTCAGCTGGATGGTTGACCTGTCTGTCTGACGCAGGTTTCATTACAGAGTGAGTGCAAATGCTTTAAACTTATATTTTAAATTGTCACTTTAAAGGAATAAATGGTTTCAGCCAAAGAAATTTAAAAATAAGGCCAATACAATGCCAGTATATTATAGTGTTGGACTTTTGGGAGAGCTTGCTTCCAGGAGCTTTACATCTGTTGAAGAATACAGCTAATCCAGCATCTCAAATACAAGGCAACTGAACTTGGATGTTAATTCTGCTAACCTCTGTTGCACTTGAAATTTAAGGGATCTTGTCCAGAAGCTCTTTAAAAAGATAGTGTGCACCACACAGTCCAGAAGATCTGAGATAGGTGGGTTGCGGTTAGCCATTGCAATTTGTTCCTGCTCTTGCAGGATTTTATTTATAAAATACAGATTTCAACTCTTTCAAAAGGTTTTAATTGGACTGAGGTAAGAATTGACTGCTGGCCAGTTTAACAAAGCTCATTGTTTTCATCTTGTCCTTTACGTGTCCTGTAGGAAAACCCTTGATCTTGAACCTCAAGATGTGCTGACTCAGAAGGTTTGCCAGCTTTGATATTTATCTTTTATTCATTTCGAATCGGCAGAATCATTACAGAGGGCTCTGCACAGTATTCAGGCATGAGTGGTTGCTGTATATTTCTGATGAAATTTAACATAATTAAATGTAAGGTAATTCACATAAGACAGAAAAATGTTAGTTTTGGATACACGATGATGGGCCTGAAACCTACAGGAACACTTGGTGGAATTACTGTAAGAACTCTTTACATGTCCAGACAATGAAAAAAAACTATTGAGATTTGCTAAATATCGTGTAATGTTATACAATGTGCGTTAAGAACAAAATGAGAGGTTATATTTAATCTATTTAATGCACTAATGAAGTCTCATCTGGAATGTTATGCTCATTTTGCAAAAAAAAAAAACGGCATTAGAGAAAATCCAGAGAAGACTGATTCTAGGACAATAGTTTATGAGCTATGAGGAAATATTGAAAGAGTTGATTCTATTTAACTAATGGAGGTTAAGAGGAGACACAATTTTACTGCCTTTGAAGTAGATGGCAGGATTTTAAATAGGAAGGGATAAGAAGAATAAGCATAGTCGATATAAACAGGCAAGGTTTGAAACATGAACTTTAAAACACAGTATTGTCAAGACCAAACACAAATCCTAAAGTTAAGTCAAAAGAAAAAGCTAAAGTTCTTGTACCAAAAAACTCTAACCAAAAATAATCACAAACAAAGTTTTGAAGAATTCTGTCCATAATTTCGGATACCAGGAAATGAATAGCACCAACTTATCAACTGTCAGGGAGTCACAGGTTGCGACCTCTGAAACAATACCTCGTAACAATATGGATCAACAAATCCACAAAACAGTGGTGTCCATGACAAAACAAAATGGCATCTGGAAATAATATAACACAAATGTAACACGAATAATGTAGCTATTTAAAATAAATGTTTAATCAATTAGAATCTTTGGGTAAGCAGAAAACAAAAACCTTAAAACAAATCTACATTATAACAATAATTAAGTGCACAAAATGTAATTAGTACAATGAATTTCAGTCATTACTTTCAAATGAATTCTTCAGCAAGAACACAGAAGCAAAGGTGATGGCCCTTTAAGAGCTAAATTTCGCCCAAATGTTAAAAAATTTTTCTTCACATAGAGAACTATAAATACAATATGTGGAGTAAATTATCAAGTGGTTTAGAACCATCAAAACTCAGCTGCATTTTTCAAAGTGTACATGAATAAGGATTAATGATATGTGTTGGGCTAAATTGCTTGCTCTTGTCAAAATTGTTATTATGCTTTAATATAATACCCCATGAACATATAATACATAATGCAGAAGGCAACGGCATTCAAACAAAAATTGACATTAGCAATTACAAAGAATGATATTTGCTGGTGAAAATTTGAGAATTGCTCAGGGGTATGAATACTTTTGCAGGACAGTGTGAAATTTTTTATGAAATGCATATTTTTACTTCTTTTTTCAAACAGCATGAATTCTAAATTTGCCTTTGTCAAGTGTAGCCTATTTAAATAAAAAATCAACTGTCTTTAATAGTATCTACTGTCATTCTTTATGCTCATCATATAATAAAATTCAATTTCAAAATAACAGAAATATTGAAGATAGTCTATGCTTATATTCAGAATTTAACTAAATTAAAGATTGTGCTTTTCAGCCTTTATCTTACACATTTCTTTGCATTGTATTTGAAGTATTGCCTTTTTTTAAACCCAGGCATTATAAATTAATCACAGCTACTGTTATTTAAGGACTCCCTTTATTCATCTTGACAATGTATTCAAAATGCTTGAAAAAAGGCATCAAACTTGTAACAAAAATCAGATCTGATATTCTTCAGATTATTGAACTAGAAAAATGCATTAGACTTTGTATGAAAAGCTTTTGCAGTTCAAGAGAAAAGCAGAAGTTTAGCTGTTTATTAACCAAGAACAAAAGATTCTATAGCATAAAAATATAATACATAATATATTCCAAAATATTTAGTAAATGAAGTTGCTTGCACAACAACAAAATATCTTTGCATTTTCTTAAACCAGGATCATGAAGAGCTGAAGCATACATTGGTAGCAAAGTGTGTAAACCAGGAGCCATTTATGAAATATACATTTGTGTAAATATGTCTGAATAATAAAAAATTCCTCAGTGTTTACCTATATGTGATTCTTAACTTCAAAATCACAGAACAGTATGACAGGAGTGTCAAGAAAGCATCCTGAAAATGGTTGGAGGTATGTATGCCTTAAAATGAAATTTACATGTCACTGAAAATGACACAGTGAAATTAAGACTGTGTAGATTTCTTCGCTTACACTCTCAGTTAATCAAATGTCTATATTTTAAATTGTCAATGATGATCATAATTACTTCTCCTTTCTTAAGTAACAACTGAACAGGCCTGAACATCTAAGTGGAAATCATAAAGGGAATTTTTGGACTCAAACCCAAAAGCCACATGAGGTTTTTTTGTACCACATAGTATGGAACGTGTGTGTGTGGCCAATTGGCAGTGCAGCAGTGGGTGAGCTTTAGTGTCTAACTAGAGAAAAAATCCAAAATTCAAACCCCGGGTTTGGTTAACCAGATGTACAATTTAAAGAGATTGTTATTTTCATTTCATTCACTTTTTATTTCTTGATATTTGCCAGTAATAAAACTGTAGACTATATATATATATATATA
>JANRMT010062843.1:15114354-15157469 GCA_026402145.1 Polypterus bichir lapradei | reverse complement strand
ATGAAAAAGTTTGGGAACCCCTCTCAGCCTTCATAATAATTTACTCTACTTTCAACAAAAAAGATAACAGTGGCATGTCTTTCATTTCCTAGGAACATCTGAGTACTGGGGTGTTTTCCAAACAAAGATTTTTAGTGAAGCAGTATTTAGTTGTATGAAATTAAATCAAATGTGAAAAACTGGCTGTGCAAAAATGTGGGTAACTTTGTAATTTTACTGATTTGACTGCATGTAACTGCTCAAAACTGATTACTTGCAAATTGGTTGGATTAGCTCGTTAAGCCTTGAACTTGAAGGTGGTCATTTGCAAGTTGTGCTTCCCTTTGACTCTCCTCTGAAGAGTGACAGCATGGGATCCTGAAAGCAGCTCTCAAAAGATCTGAAAACAAAGATTGTTCAGTCTCATGGTTTTAGGGGAAGGCTGCAAAAAGCTACCTCAGAGGTGTAAACTGTCAGTTTCAACTGTAAGGAATGTAATCAGGAAACGGAAGGCCACAGGCACAACTGCTGTTAAACCCAGGTCTGGCAGGCCAAAAAAAACACAGGAGCGATATATGCGCAGGATTGTGAGAATGGTTACAGACAACCCATAGATCACCTCCAAACACCTGCAAGAACATCTTACTGCAGATACTATCTATATACATCATTCCACAATTCAGCGCAATTTGCACAAAGATCCTCTGTATGGCAGGGTGCAGAGAAAGAAGCCCTTTATGCACTCACGCCACAAACAGAGTCGCTTGTTCTATGCAAATGCTCATTTAGACAAGCCAGATTAATTTTGGAACAAAGTGCTTTGGACAGATGAGACAAAAAATGAGTTATTTGGTCAAAACAAAAAGCACTTTGCATGGTGGAAGAAAAACACCTTCTACCTTCTGTCAAATTTGGTGGAGGCTCCATCATGCTGTCAGGCTGTGTGGCTAGTTCAGGAACTGGAGCCCTTGTTAAAGTCGAGGGTCGAATGAATTCAACCCAATAGCAACAAATTCTTCAGGATAATGTTCAAGCATCAGTCACAAAGTTGAAATTATGCAGGGGTTGGATATTCTAACAAGACAATGACCCAAAACACAGTTCGAAATCTACAAAAGCATTCATGCAGAGGGAGAAGTACAATGTTCTGGAATGGCTGTCACAGTCCCCTGATTTAAATATCATTGAAAATCTATGGGATGATTTAAAGCAGGCTGTCCATGCTTGGCAGCCATCAAATTTAACTGAACTGGAGAGATTTTGTATGGAAGAATGGTCAAAAATACCTCCATCCAGAATCCAGAGACTCATCAAAGGCTATAGGAGGTGTCTAGAGGCTGTTATATTTGCAAAAGGAGGCTCAACTAAGTATTGATGTAATATCTCTGTTGGGGTACTCAAATTTATGCACGTGTCTATTTTGTTATGATGCATATTGCATATTTTCTGTTAATCCAATAAACTTAATGTCACTGCTGAAATACTACTGTTTCCATAAGACATGTCATATATTAAAAGGAAGTTGCTACTTTGAAAGCTCAGCCAATGATAAACAAAAATCCAAAGAATTAACAGGGGTTCCCAAACTTTTTCATATGACTGTATATTGTAAAAGAAACACACAAGAAAATATGAAGGTTTAAAGTTTCCATCCCCGTATACTGTAACACAGTTCTCAGAATTAACGGTCAGTTTGCACATTGAACAACAGACAGGAATCAAATGACAATCGGACAATTTATGGGGTGGGAGCGGAAGTGGACATGGAATGCTAGGAAGGAGCCATGGTGGTAGATGGATGGTAGTGACATCATCAGATGGGGACCAGAGGAATAGGAGGGAACACAGAAGTGTCTTGTGGTTTAGCGAGTCCAGGTGTATTCATGGCGGTGCTGCTTTATTCTTCCTGAGGGAAAAAAGAAAGAGAGATTAGTACCCCGTCGTTGTCCCTTGGCATGAGGTTTTGCGGTACACATCGGGTCCTTAAGCTGCTCCCTATGCGCTCGTGCGTGATCCCCCCCCCGAACCGAGTGGTTGTGAACCCAAGAGAGAGCGTCAGCGTTAGCCTGGAGCTTACCCCGGCGATAAGTGACAGTGAACTTAGACAGCTGCAGGTCTAAAAACCACCAGGTGACTCAAGGGTTTGATTCCTTATGGACAGCCATCCACTGGAGAGCGGCATGGTCATTCACCAGGGTGAACTTGTGCCCCAACAGGTAGTACCGTAGGTGAGGTACAGCACACTTTATCACCAGAGCCTCCCACTTAACCGCTGCATACCTTATCTCCTTGTCCAACAGTTTCCAGCTCAGGTAAATCACGGGGTGTTTGACATCATCGATGCTTTGGCTTAGCACGGCTCCTAGACCTGTGTCCGAAGCATCAGTCTGGAGGAGGAAAGGAAGAGAAAAGTCAGGAGTTCTCAACACAGGTGCCATTGTGAGGGCCATCTTTAAGTCACTGAATGCTCGTTTCGTCGAGTTATCCCACACCACATGAAAAGGGGCCCATTTCTTTGTCAGTTTCGTCAAGGGGGCGGCTCTCTCAGAAAACCGAGGTACAAACCGGTGATAGTAGCTCGCTAGTCCTAAGAATGCTTGCACTTGCCTCTTGGTTATCTGAGGAGCCATTCAAGGATGTCTTTAATTTTTGAACACTGTGGCTTCACTCGTCCGCCTCCCACCAGGTAGCCTAAATACTTGGCTTGTTTAATACGAAATAACATTTTTCCGAGGATTGAAACTCAGTCCAGCTTTCGCTAGCATCAGGAGGATGGCGTAAACCTGCAGTACATGCTCCTCCCTGGTGCCGAAAAAGATGACTATGTCATCAATGTAGGCGCACAATAGGACTGGTGTGGCACTCTGTCTATCAGATGCTGGAAGGTTGCTGGCACCCTGTGGAGTCTGAATGGGAGAACCTTGTACTTCCAGTGCCTGCTAGGAGTGCCATCCCCAACTGCTCAAGGAGTTCATCCATGCGGGGCATGGGGTACGCATCGAATTTAAAGACTCGATTCACATGCTGAAAGTCATTACAAAATCACCATGAGCCATCGAGCTCAGAAACGAGGACAATAGAACTGGACCACGGGCTGTGACTTTCCTCGATGATATCCATGTCTAAGATGCGTTGCACCTCTAACTCTACCTCTGCACGTTTTGCCTCCGGGAGGTGATAGGGCCGTTCCCTGACTGCCACCCCAGGGTCCATCACAATGTTGTGCTGAATCAGCGAGGTGCGGCAGGGTGCTTTGCTGACCACTTCCAGAACAGACAGGATTGCAGTTTCCAGCTCCTGTCGCTGGTGGGGAGTCAAATTGGGGGCTAGGTTAAGGACCAAGAGGGCTGAGCCAGCGAGGGGGCGGTCTTCCCTGTCCCTCCACGGCTTCAGTAAGTTGACGTGATATACTCTCTCGCTCTGTCAACGGTTCAGTTGTTTTACCAAGTAATCAACGAGCCCTTTTCTCTCTTTAACCTTGTATGAGACTTGCCAATGAGCCAACAATTTAGAATGGTAAGTGGGCAAAAGCACCATCACCTGGTCGACCATAACCAATATGTATTTATGGCCTCGTGTCGAAGGCTCCAAGGGTCCTACAAGATCGATACTGATCCTTTCAAAGGGCACATCAGTGAGGGTAATCAGAACTAGAGGAGCATGGTCCCTCCTGGGAATCTGACATAGTTGACCCTCTGGGTAGGACTGACAGAAACGTCTGACCTCCTCATTGACTCTCTGATGCTTTCTCAGCCCCGAGATGGGTGCCTAAGAGGTGGGCATGCACTAGCTCGCAGACCTCCCACTGGTAGGTCCGTGGAACCTACCAAAAACTTCCTGACCTTGCCTTCATGTTCCGCTACTCGATACAACAGAAGTACAAAGTAGGGTCCTGGTGGTGGAGAATTTTCCGGCAATGGCCTGTTGACGGAAATGATGGCATTTCTGGTGAATTTCAGGGAATCATCATTCCACTATTCTCTTTTAAATGAAGCCAGAGTAAGCCGAAATTGAAAGTCTAGGTTGGTGAGTGGATCTGGTGGTGGGACTGGGTTAGAAGTCATCCAGCCCAGAACCTCATCCGTTTGCACTTCTGGATCGAGGTCTGTGGCTGTAGAATCCTCCTTCCAGCCGTCCATGTCATCAACAGTCGCCGAAGAGCACGGTGTGGGAGTAGCTGGGATGGTTTCTTGTCCGTCCATAATTAGACCCATCCTCTTTTTGGGAGTGGTGGCTACCCTACCGCTTTTGTTTTCTGACCAGTCTTTTCCCAATATAACCAGGAAGGGGCAGTACAGTGACGAGCAGTTGTTTTGGGTCACCCTTCCAGGTTATGAAGCACTTCGCGGATGTATTTATGGCAGTGCTGCTTCATTCTTCCTGAGGGAAACAAAAAAGGAGAGATTAGTACCCCGTCGTTGTCCCCTAGCATGAGGTTTCGTGGTACACGTCGGGTCCTTAAGCCACTCCCCATGCGCTTGTTCATGACAATATATATGGTGAGAGAACACTCATAAAGAGTCGGGGTGCCAAGATGGCCACCCTGAATATCTGGAGGCAGCAAGACTCAATAAAATATATGCAAAATATTGTGTAGTCATCTCCATAAGCATGAGTTCAAGACAAAACTGTTCCAAGATGGCGGAGCTTCCGGTTTTGGGCCCTTCTGACAGGAAGAGGTGGGTTCAGGTGGACGGACACCAGAATTGCAGTTTGAAGTGTCCTAGCCATCAATTAACCTGTCTGTAGAGGGACTAAGTGAGAGAGGCATTAGAACACAGTGCCAACTCCTGGAGCGGTGGTAGAATTGCAGTCACTAGGGCCCTTTAGCTACTGTATCTCCTATACGTACATGCATGACTACATACATATTGTGACAGATGTCCAGGGACCTTGCCCCACTTGGACGCCGGGAGATGGGAAGGACCAGGAAAAGGGACCACAAGGGGGTGACCTCCCAGGATTACATGTGGTCACAGAGCTTGGAAGCTCAACCCTATGAAGGGACGTGGCCACCACCAGGGAGTGCCTGGACAGCTCCGGAACAGTGGTCTGCAGCACTTCCGCCACACCCAGAAGTGCTGCCAGAAGAGGAGCTGAAGTCATAGGCAGCACTTCCGCCACACCTGGAAGGGCTGCCGAATGTTAATTGGGGAGCACATGGAGCACTTCCGGGTGCTGTATAAAAGAGGTCACCTCACTCCACTCAGGAGCTGGAGTCGGGTGGAAGTGGACAGAGCTTGGAAGACAGGAGTGGAGGCGACAGAGAGAGAGAAGGAAAGAAGTCTGAAGGACTGATTGACGGTGATTGGTGCACTGTTTGCGGTGTTACACAATAAAACGTGTGTTAAGGACATTCTGTGTCTGCCTGTTTGTGTCTGGGTCTGAATATTCCACAATATACATATACATATATACTGACAAAAGGCGCTATATCAGTGTTCTACCCAACACCAACAGTTTTTCTTCGCTTGTGGGCAACGCCTCTCTGTTCCCACAGGCACAACACAGTCTCACAAACACTTCTTTTCCTCCTCCACCCTCTGGCTCTCGGAGTAGTGGCTGCTGGCTCCTTTTATAACACCCCTGGAAGTGCTCCAGGTGCTTGATGATTTATTTCCTGCAGCACTTCTGGGTGTGGTCGAAGAACTGCCCATAACGGCTCAGCAGCTCCTGCGGCATCACCCCCTGTCAGCGTCTGCAGATCCCAACAGGTCTGCACCCAACTCCAACTCCCATGAAGCTCTGCAGGAGTCCGAGGCACTGCTGCAACCTGGGGCGGGGGGGAGTGTGGTTGCCATCTAGCGTCCCGGGGGAGGTAACACTCGGCCACACTGCACACCAGCTTAACATGCCTATATTTATTCAGAAAGCTAAAAGGTGGTTGTAAAACAATACTTCACAAAAGATAATCCACAGGGATTCTTTCAGTATTTTACAATTGAAAGAACAGCCAAGGAAGAGGTGAAGAGTATGAGGAACATAAGGATGAGCTAGATTATATAGACAGTGAAATAGCAAAGGCACTGCACTTGTACTTTTCTGAAGTTTACAATTGTAAAGAAGCTGATAAACACCCAACAGTAATAGGAGCTACCTAGGTGGCACTTAGTAAATTGCAGTGGGAAAAGTGTTGCTTAGATTTAATTGGGTGAAATCTAACAAATCACCTGGACCAGGTAACATTTATCCCTGAATTCTTAAGGAAGTTAATGAATATGTATATAAATTATGATGCCTGTTTTTCCAAAATCTCTACATACCAGGGGAATGTTGCATAAGAAGAGCTAATCCATGTAACTATAGGTGAATAAGCTTAATGCATCACAAGTAATTTACTAGAAGCAATGATTAAGGAACGGACTGAGCAGCACAGGTGTGTTAGCAAGTAGTCAATAGGGGTCCAGACAGGGATCCGGGTCTTGTTTCACTAATATACTGGTATTCTATGAGGAAGCAATAAAAGCATAGGATAAGAGACGTGGTGTTTTGAAAGGGTTTGATTAGGTACCACATGAAAGGTTAGTGATCAAAGTAAAAGAAATGAGAATTCAAGCCATAATGTGTAGTTGGGTATAAAATTGGTTCAGATACAGAAATCTGAGGGGAGGGGTGAGATGAACCATTTTTAAAACTGGTGATGTTAAATGTGGTGTCCCTCACAGATCAGTGCTGAGGCCATTGGTCTTTTTAATACACATACAGTACAGGCCAAAAGTTTGGACACACCTCCTCATTCAATGTGTTTTCTTTATTTTCATGACTGAAGGCATCAAAACTATGAATGAACACATTTGGAGTTATGTACTTAACAAAAAAAGGTGAAATAACTGAAAACATGTTTTATATTCTACTTTCTTCAAAATAGCCACCCTTTGCTCTGATTACTGCTTTGCACACTCTTGGCATTCTCTCGATGAGCTTCAACAGGTAGTCACCTGAAATGGTTTTCACTTCACAGGTGTGCCTTATCGGTGTTATTTAGTGGAATTTCTTGCTTTATCAATGGGGTTGGGACCAGCAGTTGTGTTGTGCAGAAGTCAGGTTAGTTGGACGATCATTTATTTTTCAACAGGACAATGACCCCAAACACACCTCCAGGCTGTGTAAGGGCTATTTGACCAAGAAGGAGAGTGATGGAGTGCTGTAAATGGTCATGAAAATAAAGAAAACACATTGAATGAGGAGGTGTGTCCAAACTTTTGGCCTGTACTGTAAATGATCTGGACAAGAATATATACCAAAAAGTGGGTTCATTTTCCACATAATACTAAACCCGGTGGAAGTGCAGATAAAGTAAAATGAGCTAAATTGTTAGAGGGGCATTTTGGTGGCATACAGGGTTGGGCATATTTTTTAATTTTTCTGGTTTCGTCGTTGGTCGATTTCATTGTTAAGCAAATTGATGTATGTTAAAGGGTGGGGGCTAGCCTCTGTGTCTGTTGTCATTTTTGTCACTCAGATTTTGGATACAAGGCACCGCATCTGCATTCTGTGTGCAGAACATGATGAAAACTAGAGCATGCCAGCAGCAAACAGGGACATGCCTCTTTGTCATTTTCACCACAATGATGCGTCAAGTATACACCTAACATGACATAATCTACCCTAAGCTAACCTAACCTTAGCACAATACATATATCACATTAATTAATAATAGGTTTTGAAATACAGTAATAATAATACATTAATAACAATATTCATACTGTAATATAACCGCTAATGATGCCATTTCAACGCTGTTCATTTATTGTATCTCCATTGTTAAAGAGCAACGTCAATAGTCGGGACGTTGTTTTGATGTCTAGTTATGGGGTGAAAGCCTATTTTTAGGCCATTTTTGGATCATATCTTAAGCAGGAAATTACACCCGTATATTGAAAAGCAAACCATAGGTATCTTCACCAAAAATGATCAGAAGGACTTGAAGTTGTGCAAGTCATATCAACCGACCCCAGGAGTTTAACCCTTAATGCGATACAAGGGTTCAAAGCTACTCCTTTTCATCAAAAACTTTGAACAAATGGGGATTGGTAACATAGGCATGTAGAGTTTCATTTTACGCTTTTTTGAGGTATTTGATCAACCTGTGGTCCTTGTCCTTTAAAAGCCACTCCCAGATTGTTAAAAATAACAAACTGCAAAACATAATCATGTGGGGTATTATTTTAGACTATTTCAAAGTCAGTGATTAGGAATATAATGTTATTTTTTTGATCCTTTACTAGGAAGCTAGCCCTCTATGGACCTCTATCAGAGCATGAAACATGACAAATGTCTATTACGATTAAAAAAAAATCGTAAAAAAAAAAAAGTGGTGGTTGTTAGGCAAAGGATTTGCACTGGTATTTGGAAGGTTGCCCTGTTACTGCCAAAAGAGAGCTCCTACTCTGCTGGGCCCTTGAGCAAGGCCCTTAACCTGCAATTACTCCAGGGGTGCTGTACAATGGCTGACCCTGCGCTCTGACCCCAAGGAGTATGTGAAAACTCCTAATACAAGAAATTGTATAAGGCGAAATAAAGAACAAAAAAAATGTTACAACATAAAGTAAATCATTACATTTTTTTTTTGAACACCCCAAATTAGAGTGGCTTACGCTAATTCTGACTTTTAAAAAATGAGTCACTTAATACATACCATACTTGTGAGAAAATAACTTCAGTATAAACCATATTGAATTTCTCCTTTAAGTGTTCAACTCTTTCTTTCATCTTTGTATGGGAGAGCTGAGCCACCACTCACTCATTCGAAGTTGTTTCCCAGCACTCATGTATTTTTAAGTTCTTAGATATCACTTTTGAGGTTTCAGTTCTTTTCTTTAGAGGGATAACCTCACTTTTTTCTCAAGTCATTACTATATTTCATTAAAAAGCTTAAATAAATACAAGTAACATATTAAATTTTATAGAAAAACACAGTCAACATAGAAGGCGTAGTTTTAGAGTTTAAAGCACTACTGGGTCACAACTACCAAAATCAGAGTTTTAATCCCAGAATACGTAAGGCAAAGAAGACACATTAAGGCAGATTTCTTACAGCCTTTCTTGTCTGTGACTTACTAATTATGGCTGAATTTTGAACATGAAGACTATAGCACAGATGTTTCAAATTATTCAAATAATTTTGGCACATTTGAAAATGTGTAACATAAAATGACATTGTCTCTGAATTCACAGAAGCATTCCACACCGCTGGTGAATATTAATGGATTCTTTTTAGAGGTACCAGTATATGCAGTCTTGCATCTCTCACCCAGCCATGCATTTTTTTCCAATATGCACATTAAAGAAATTCGCATTTTTCTATCTTGAGGAAAATGTGCTTTTCAAAAGCCATCTTGATGTTTGTAGTGTCAAGGTCACCATTTTCTAGTATGAGGTCATAGTGACTGATGAATATTTATTCATTAGGCAATATTTCTTCAAGAAAGGTCCTTGAGATTTGCATCCAATCTTCAGGTACACTATGATGTAAATGCTTCAAGAAATAAATCAAAACCTACAAGGTTAGAACCGAATGTGTCCCCCACAGTTGCCTTGTTGGCTAAGACTCATCATCTAACAGTATTCTTCTTTCTATTAATCGGGTGGTGCTTACGTCCTCCTATTCTATGGTGTGTCTTATGAAGCCATAGTAAACAATAATGTAATTATGATGCTGTCATCCCTTAAGGAAATAATTATTCCTTCATCTCATGATACACCATGAGGAGTGCTGACATGCTGTCACATAAACTGCTTGCACAGTTAAGTTCTAGAGTGTTTTAGGAAATAGAACTCGTTAAATTATAGTTTGCCAAATTTGAAAAAAATCTATTTGTCTGTCTGTCTATTTATCTATCTATGGATTTTCAAAGATTGCTAAATGATTTATTAGTGAGTGAGGTCAAGGTATTTATTTAATAATGTAGTAGTCAGGAGCAGAAAACACATTCACTTTTGTGAAGGGTAAAGTGTCTCATGAACATCAGCTTACATCTCACAAAATCCAATTAATGATGTTATGATACAGTTATAGAGAAGAAATGTGTATACGTTGCATAGACAGATAGAGCAGAATCCCCCCTTCCCCCAACTCCATCGGAGTTAAAAAACCAAAAGACATGTCTGCTGGAATTGTATTGGCCTTCTTTGAAGCTTCTCTTATGTGCAAGCATGCACAAAATGTAGATTTTCACGTCTTATTACTTAGTAGTTTTTATCTAAAGAGCCGTGAGATTATATTTTCTGGTATTAACATAAGGAATGTTTAATTAAATTTGGCACAGTGTATGCTAATAGTGAGGTCTTAAAGTTGAAGTTCTGGGTTCCGATCCTAACGTAAGCAGTTTCTGCATGGAGATTTAACACCCTCCCTGTGTCTGTTCCTCACAGGTATTTCAATTTCTGTTCACATTTCAAACACAAGAACTGCATGTCAGGTCAACTGGTGGCTCAGAATTGCTGTTGTATGGATGAGTTCTCACAGATATGTGTGAATGTAGCATGAAGTGGACTGATGTCACTTTCAGAGATGATGCATGCCTTGTGTCAGGAGCCTCTGGATAAGTCTGTATTGAAATAACACCAAAAACAATATGCATATTTAGTACAACATACTTGGCTGAGATTCATCAAGGTACACTTGGCCTAAATGTCTTCCTCAATACAGACTTGAGTCCTAGGATTAGCCATTCAGTTGCTGATATACTGTGGCGGCTTCAAGCCTTGAAATGTAGTCACTTCACTAAATTTCTTGTGAACAAAAAAATAAGTTTCACTCAAAGTAACCCAGAGTTTTCATTGCACAATGATGGGATTCACTTTCAGTAATCATATCCCCAAGTTTCCTCAGGGTTTCTCACATGCCAGTTGAACACAGAATAAGCCATTTTTCTTTTGACATTAAAGAGATGAGCACACAGAGTTTTTCTGTCTTTGCTCATTCTACAATTTCTACTTAAACTTACAGCACTGAAATGTAATGTTAGCTGTAATCATGTTAGTTATTGCTTCCATTCATTAAGCTATTAAAAATATTTTGTTTTGCACATACAGATTACAAAGGCTTTAACTCTACGTTAAGCTCATATCTGTGTGAAACACTGCTCTCTATATTATTTTGAGAGAGAAAAATATATAATAAAAGCACTATTATTCATGTATGCATAACCAAACTCTGAGGGACCAATTAAGGCAGATATAAAGAGTGTTTGATTTATTGTTCTTTTTACAGAGGCTTTTCTATTAATTATTTTAATCTACTTTCTACCGTTTCAGGAATATTTTATACCGTAGACAATTCAAATGATACCACTGAAAAATATAAATAGAACACCGTGCAATACATTGTAAATATATATTGAATTCTTTCATTAGTTTAAGATTTGCCAACTTCATATTCCATTTTTTTATGGAAACACGTAAAATGTAAGAAGGCATTAGTCTGCATACTAAAGTGTGGCTTCTGCTCCAAAGTAATAAATATTCTACATTTTGGAATATTTTAAAGATTGTTTTTAAAAGAAGGGACACTTGGTCCCGTATTAGCTCACACTGCCAAAATCTCAGACTATATAAGGTACATTCTAACTATGGGTCTAAGAACTTCTGTCCTGATATAACACTTTCTGTTATCCCTTGTAAGGGATGGCCGGAGGTCTTATCCAGCCGGGACATCCAGGAGATGGAAGGACTGGGCATTATCTCCCCAAGAGTGCTAGAGTTCAGCACCCCTGGGTTGCAGCAGCACCACATTTTCCCATTGGGTATTATGGGAATTGGAGTTCTGTGACTCAGTCCAGTTGGGTGCTCCAGAGACTTGGGAATCCTACTTTATGGGGCCCCATGCCTTACCTGGAAGTGCTCTTAGGCCAAGACTTTGAGACACTGGAAGTACTTTCAGAGATTACTTAAAAGGAGCTGCCAGGATCCAGAGTCGTGAGGAAGAGGGACAAAACTTGCTGGGGGAGGAGTGGAGGCAGAAAGACAAAGACAGAGACAGAGAGAAGAGAAGAAGACAAAATGCCGAGGGCTTTATTGTTATTATTGTGCTTGTGTTCTGCAGGTGGGAAACAATTGAGACGGTTTTCCCACAGCCAAATAAAAGTCTGTGTTCTGCTGGAACTTGTGTCTGTGTCAGGTTTGGGGAGTTGTTGCGGCCCATGAAGGCCACACCATTTTCACAACTATTCATTAACACCTCATGTTATTTATTAATATACTATACTCTGTCCATTACTTTCCTCCACCATTGGCAATTTTATCTTTATTATGGCTCTTATGGCTTTGTTCTTTCTTCTGACAAAAAACATCATTTTCCTTTCTCATTGGTATCCTATCAGCCAATGTCTTTATTACTGGCAAGCATTTTTACAGTATGCCAGGTTATCTTTCAACCATTATAATGCCCTCTTATTTACAGTAAAACTTTGTTATTTATTATATAACTTTCCGATATATCCCCTCATTCCAATTATCACTCATATCCTAGGCTAATCCTTCTTCTTCATTGTCTTCTTCCTCTTCTTCATCATCATCATCATCATCTTTTTACACTTCTACTGTATGTGGGACCAGTTTTCTTCATCAGCCTTCTCCATACAGCTCAGTCCTGCACTTCCTCCCCAGTGAAACCTTTTCCTTCAGGTCTTCTTTTACTTTATCCATCCACCTCCACTTTGGCCTTTCTCTTCCCCTGAAACGCTCTTTTGTCCACATATTCCTTTGTCTCTCCTCATTACATGTCCATACCACTTGATCCTACTTTCCTGTACTTTCTTGGATATCTCTCCCACTTTTGTTGTACCTCTGATTGTCTCATTTCTTATTCTGTCCCTTTCTGTCTCTCCACACATCCATCTCAATATTCTTATCTCTGCCACATCTAACTTCTTCTTCTGTGCTCCTTTTACGGTTCATACATTATGGCTGGTCTTATGACTGTCTTAAAAACCTTACCTTTAACTTTTGCCTTAATTAACTCTAGGCTATTCCACACTCCCGTAATATTCTGCCTTGTATGATATGACACACTCAAAAGGACAAAATAATAGATTTTTTAAGAAAAAAGGAGATAAATATTTGTTGTAAAGGGGCTAAAGATAATCAACCAGGAATAAAAAAAATGTAAAATGCACAAACCAAAAATCATAAGACAGATGTGAAAGTCAAAGTAACACTGAGTTTCTGAAACAATTCTAGAGACAAGATTCCCTAAGCAAAACTTGCCTTTGTTTTATATTTACTCAATGATGGTTTGCAAAGAGGTTATGTGTATTATGACCGCATTGAGTTTGGTTTGTAATGGATTGATAAATGGATCAGGAGAATAAAACAAGCCACACTCAAAATGATGAATTCAATTCGATCTATTGCCACACCAAAAACTAAAGCCCTAATTCATAACCAAAGTTCAAAATGTAACAGTCTTTATACCAGGAAACCAAAAACAAAATGCACTCAATAGATTGACTATTGTTATCCAATCTTGAATGAATCTGAAATGCCTAAAATTAACCATTTATGTCATCTCGATAGTAATGTCATGCACTGCACATTAACATGCTAAATCCTTAGTAATGTAGTAGCAACCACACAACAAAGATTTAATGTCCCTGAAAGCCCAGGTGGCACTGGATACAAATGCAAATTAATTAAAAATAATGTTGCAAATTAATTCAGCAACCCCAAAAACATGAACAGCCATAGATTTAAGTGTGGGGATCTGTGTAAAAAACAAACTAAAAAAATAGAAATGACACATAACCGAAATATAGTGGAAGAGCACAATCCAAAAGAAGAAGTCTCCAACAGTACCAGTCTATTTTGGATTTGGCCATGGATGGGTTGTGAGTTTTGACTCTTTCTGATTTATAGAATTGTCAGATGAAGTGTGTATAATATAACAACTTTATTGTCAGTGAAGTTTATTTTTTATATTTAAGTCAACATGGGCTATATTTTTATCTTTATCAGCATCAACGTAACAATTAGACATTTGTGCTTACAGCACTTGCATTGTGCACTTAAGAGAGAGTGATAAACATCAGATGTCACTGTGCTTTCTCTTTATTAAAAAAACACTGCCATTAAATTTTTTGACATGTTAAATTAAAACATGCCCATGTACAAAATTCATAAACTCAATCTTTTTCTTTTCATTCAGACTTCCAGAAATATCAGTAGTATATATATACAGGTATATATATATATATATATTCAAGGCATTCATAGTCTGAATCACAATCTGATTGTATGGGTGGTTACCTATCAGGTAACGCTTGTGGTTGGTCAGCAAATCGGCTAACATCCGCCACGGCGCCATCTCAGTTGCGAGAAGCAGATCATATAGAATGGTTAAAATAGTTTTACTGTCAAATAATGCAAAGATAGGTAACCACCCATACAATCAGATTGTGATTCAGACTATGAATGCCTTGAATGTAATTACCCCGATCTACAAACTGTCAAGTAAATGAACCACATGCCGTGGCGCATCGTTAAGGGCTTCGCCTCTAATGCTGACGTCCGAGGTTCGATTCCCGAGAGGGAGTGCAGTGAGTGTGTACACCTGATGAGCCCAGAATTAGGGTGAAACATGTGTCGTGTACTCTTTGCATTATTTGACAGTAAAACTATTTCAACCATTTTATATATATATATATATATATATATATATATATATATATACTGTATATATTATGGACATGGGGGACATTTTACAGGCTCAAATAGTGATATTTATCAGCCAGACTGGCAGTTGGCGCTCTCAACTGATCCTCTCTCGTTTTGTTCCCCTGCAGTTCAGCCGAAGGCCCCACCTCTCAGTGACATCACCACCAAACCACCCACTAAAATCATTTCCGGTACCCAGAATTCACCTTCCTGCCACATCAGTTCCTGCTCCGGCTGCCCTAATTCCTCCTTTTCCTAAAAAATAATATGTATACACACACACACACACTACAACAACAACAATTTATTTCTTGTATAGCCCAAAATCACAAAAGAAATGCCTCAATAGGCTTTAACAGGCCCTGTTTTTGATAGCCCCACAGCCTTGACTCACTATAAAGACAAGAAATAGCACACACAAAACAGAACACAAGTACAAATACTATGGTCTGAACAACCACCAGAATGATGAAAATAGAAAGAAAATATAAAAAGAAAAAAAACTTCTGACTTGGCACTCAAAGTCACCGCGAGGCGTTATTAAGGCGTATTGCTGTTGGTAAAAAGGAGACCCCCATAGAATCTGTCAGAAAGAGGATGTCCATTTTGTTCATAATGGTACTCAGTTTAGTTTTAATTATCTTCTTTGTTACTAACTTCAGGGGGTCCAGAGTGTGTCCCATTACCAAACTTGGCCTTTTAATTATCTTGTTGATTCGGTGGGCCTGTCATGAAGTGATTTTACCAGCACAGCACACCACAGCATAGAAAATCGAACTAGCCATCACAGAGTTATAGAAGACGTGAAGGATGTCACTTCCCACATTAAATGAGTGCACTCTTCTAAGAAAAAAGAGCCTGCTCTGCTCTTTCTTATCCCTCTGTATTACAAGACCACCCCAATCTGTCATTGATGTGGACCTCAAGTACCTGTAGGACAGCACCACCTCTACTGTACATCCACTCCTTGAATAGTGACTGGCCATAGAGGCTCTTTGTTGTGGTGAAAGTCAATTACCAGTTCCTTGGTTTTGCTGATGTTTAGATGCAAACAGTTCTCTCAATTGAGATTCACTCAATTCTCCTCTGTCTCATCTCCCTTATCAATACACCCCATAAGTGCAGACACATCTGAGAATTTCTGCAAGTGACATGACCTGGTGGTATATTTACACTCCGAGGTGTACAGAATGAACAGAAAAGGAGATGTGACTGTTCCTTGTGGTGCTCCATTGTTGCTCACATCTGCAGTCTGCCCGTCTGATAGTCCATTATTCAGGACATCACAGGCTCATCCGCCTTTATATCTCTGAGTTTATCCCTTAACAGGGACGGCTGGATGGTACTGAAGGTGCTGGAGAAATCAAAACACATAATTCTCACAGTGCTGCCAGCTTTGTCAAGGAAAGAATAGGCCTTGTGGAGTTGATAGATAATTGCATCCTCCATTCCAATCTTATCCAATATTATCACAAACACATAATTTTAGTTAATACAAAAAAAATGTTGAAAATAGTGCTAAAGGACCCTCAAAATCTAACACCTGTATATAGCCCTCTTCATTGGCAGAATAAGTTATATTTACAGAAGACTGAGATGAAGGAGCTAGTGACATTAATTACCTTTGACATTCTATTTTCTTTTTTAATATATACATTTAGGTTGTGCAAGCATTTCTTTAAAATATTCTAGATCAGACTCAAAAATAACAATACTCAGAATCTTCTAATTAAATTAAATTTACCATATTCTGCTTCTAAATATGCAAATATGTTTCAGGGCCCAGGTGAAAATTAATTAACTCTTTGAGGGCTTCATTTTTCTGAAGACCACACAAAGCAATGCTTTCAAACAGTTCACCAGTTCGCCAGGCTGTCTTCATGGGCTGGGGGCGGCAGCAGCGGTTGCATTTGCAGTGGTTTGTCATTATGAGTGGTGGTCCTCCCAGGCGAAAGCTGCTGATGCTGTTACCTCCCATTCATTTTCAATCACTTGTATCAAAATCGGAGTCCGACAAGTCAGAGTCCAAAACATCATCCATAGACTATTTTGCTTTATGCATTTGCTTCGATCTCTCACCAGATGTTGATGTCATTTTTGCTGTTGTTTGCTCCTTGCTACTCATGCAAGTGCAGGGAATCTCGCTCAAACTAATGAAACTAACTTTTCTTCTAACAATAAGAGTCAAACTAAAACATACCAATGGGTTTGGTTACCATTTACAGTTGATTATCACTATCTACCCCTCCCCTTGACAAAAGTTGACATCTGCCCTGAAAGAATTAAACAATTTAATGTTACTGCTTTAAAAACAAAGTACATTGAAACTCTTACTTGTGTGTCCAACCAGCATGTAACACATTAGCACTCTGTGGTGCCATTATAAATAGAAATAACATAGCTGTATTGTTTTTAACAGAAAGCACAAATTATCCTACTTGTTGTACTTACTCATTACTCTGTTTAGCTGTGAAAGACACTACATAATTTATAGATAAGTTTATACTAGCAGTATTGTCATATGTACATTGTGAACGCTGGCCCGGACACAGACAGACGGACATCGTTGGCTCCACCACACATACGTTTATTTACAATATTTACAAAGTTCTCGTGCACACAAACCCCAGTGCCTCCAGCACCAATCCCCCTCAATCCAGGTCTCACAGTCCTTTGTGCCTTCCTGGCCGCCTCCAGTCCTCTCTCTCCAGCTCCGTCTCTCTTCCACCCGACTTCCGCTCTCGACTGAAGGGAGGCAGCCCCTTAAATAGGAACCCGGATGGGCTCCAGCTGCTTCCCGGCATTCCTCTGCAGACACGCCCCAGTGTGGCAGAAGTGCCGGCTGCGCACCCGGAAGCCCTCCGGGTGTCCCCTGTCTTCTTCCCCCCAGCACTTCACGGGTCCCTACAGGGCTGGGCTTCCAAGCCCTTTACCCGTGGCCCCCAACATAACCAGGGCGGTCGCCCCCTCGCGGTCTGGAGGAGGTACAAGCCCTCCTCCGGTCCTCGTGGGCGTCCTGGCCGGGCTCCAGCCCCGGCCGGATGCCACAACATATTAATATTACTTAATTGTGACCTTAGTAAATACCCTAGATAACAAAGTAATATGTGCAATTTTACACTGGTACAGTAGGAATTCAGAGGTTTTCACTTTCGGTAGAGTTGTTGACAGCAGAAACAGTCTATACCAGAAGTGCCTAGTCAATAGAGTTAAATGAGTCTCCCTGGACAGTGAGACCTGAATTTCTCAGATAGTTGCAAATAATGGCTGCAGAGCATCTGCTGTCTCTTCTGCTATGTGATTGATCTGAAGCAGTCGTACAGCTCTATCTAGTATCAATATATATGCTTTGACTTGAGTGAGACTTTAGACATTTGCTTCATTCATCATCTCTAGTTCTGCATTCTCCAGTCTTTCTCAGTATTCCACATTTTCGTTTAGGGCCTTACTGGGTTAAGGGGCTTAACAAGAAATCAGAGAATGACACCTTCACTTTCTCCCTTGTGGAAAGCAGCAGAGATTTCCATGTACTGTACTTGGGTCTTGCTTGACAGAGCATGAAACATATTTTTTAAATGATATCAGACTTATTGGAAATTGAGAATGATTCTGTGCTTGATCGCAATGTAAGTAGCAGTCCTTTTTTTAGGAGAAGTTAACTCCTGTAGGCAGTGAAGAAGCTAGAGGGCAAAACAAAGAAGAAAGTGGGAAGGAATGGTAAAGTAATATAAGATAGGATGTAGAAAAAACAAGCTTACAGTCTCAATATTAAATAAATATCACAGCATCATTAATTTGGTAAGCTGTTTATCATATTCTGACAAATAAGTTTGCTCTTTTACACTTCCCTGAGACATCTGTAACACATGGCATAATTAGCTTGTTCAGGTGCTGAAGAGTGCAATGTTTGCTAATGTTGGGGTAGTTATGCTGCATAACTAGATGGAGGTTTCATTTAAACTTCATCAGTTACTACAAACTAGCCTGTTCTGTTTCTTATATAGAACTTCATGTTGAGTTTATTTGGTGTGCAGTAGTCATTGTGTTCTTCATCTTTGATTTTAAATGTTTTAATAAAATGACTTCCTGAGCTGTCTTGGAATCCTAGTTTTAGCTGTCTACATCTTAGAATAGTTTCTTGACATTAATTAAAGTGTTCTAGTAGTTACATCAGTTTTACTTATGCAGTCCTATAAATCAAACATATTATGTTGTCGTGGTATTGAGATAATCAAACTAATCTACCAAGAGATTTTAAAGTTTAAGTGCCTGGCCAAAGTGTTTAATATACTGTATAAAATCAGTCGTCAGAGGAACAGCCTCAGTGTTCTCCTAATTTCCAGACTCCTCGTTATTCATTGAGAATATGTCTGGCCACTCTGTAAAGAAATCTCATTTAGGCAGTATACACCAAACAATCGCTCCCTTTTGTTTTGTAAACAAAACTCCAGGCTCTAGGCAAAGATAAGGATTCATTGGTCAAACTCAAAACTACGTACATTCCTGTTCATGAATAAGACCCCATGATGCTTAAATTCTTTCACTTGGGACAGATGCATCCCCACGTAGCATTAGATAGCAAAACACATATATTCAGGATTAGTCAGTGACCTTTAATTTCAATTGACGTTTGTGATCCTCACCATATCACATTCACACAGAGGACATCAGTAAGATGACAAAAAAGTTATGGAAAGACAGGATACTCTTGAAAATTCAGTGGCTCATTGACATCTTGTTTAGGAAAATTTACAAAGGGCATACAAGATGAACCCTTGGTAGACTCAGCTTATTCCCCAGAATGAGAAAACAACTTTTACTTTGGAATACAGCAGCTGAATACAACAGTGGCCTTGGAACCTCATAATCTGACAGCGCTGTCTAGAAGAAATCACTAGGTATGTACTCACAAGCTTTCTCCATGCTCATAAACACATATAGAGAGAAACTGCAAATTCTGTGGCTCATCAAATATTCATGTCTCAACAATGTAGTGAGTCAAGCTTTCCATATCATGACAGAACCCGAAAGTACATTGCTCCTCCAGTTTCAAGGCTCAAGTAACTTTCATGGAAAGCCGAGGAGTGTGATTTCTAAGCATCTAGAACACAACATGTCATTCTTTTTTCAAAAAATGGGTAACACCTTCCCAGTCATTCTTGAAATTCTGTTTCTGAATTTGCATGTTGAGAGTCACTCTGGATGTGTGATACACTGGCATCCGGTCTAAAATTAGTCCTTGTCTTGTACTCAAGGCAGCTGGGAAAAACTCTGACTCATTCACAGGATATTTTCTGTGTATTACGTTTGACTAAGAAAGACTTGTTCACCGTATCCAAGATGGAGATAATGAGACCATATGATATTTACTATAATATCTATATAAATAGTGTCTATTCAATAATAAGATCATTTGCTCAGGCCTTTAAAGTGTAAAATGATTATACAACTGTGTTATGCATATCAGCTCAGGCTCATCTATATTTGTCAGCATTGGCCATTATGAACTGTTGTGAGCAAGGGTCCAAACAGCATCATACAAACACCAGTTCTTTATAAAACACACGGGATTATTTTCACAAATAAGTCCCACACAGCACACAGTGCTCCCAGCACCAATCACCCTCCTCACGGGCTTCTCTCTCAGTGTCCGAGGGTTGCCTTTCCTCTCCTCACGGGAGCTTTGTCCTGCTCCCGCTCCCGACTCTAGCCCCCTGATTGGAGTGAGGCAGCCCCTTTAATTTCCACCCGGATGTGCTCCAGGTGCCTGATTACGCACCTCCGGCAGCACTTCCTGGTGTGGCAGAAGTGCTGCCCTTGCACCCGGAAGCACTCCGGATGTCGTTGGAAGGATCTTCCCCCACCTTCCCAGGTGTGGCGGAAGTGCAGAGCTCCCGGGCTTTAGGAGACTTGGGGCGCCCCCTGGCGGAAGCCACAGACCCCCATGGGTTTGAGCCTCCTTGCACTATCCCCATGGTCCCCTGCTTATCCAGGGCGGTTGCCCCCTCGCGGACCGGGAGACATACTGACTGTCTCCCCGTCCTTCCAGGCATCCCGGCTGGGTTTGGCCCCCAGCCTCCTGTGACACTGTTTATATGGCATGTTTTCTCAAATTCCTTGAATAAAGGATGTCAATTGGCACTATTGCAGTGGAGGTCTCAGCTATTATTTTAAAATAAAATTCTGTAAAACTCCCTGCTGTACTGAATTGAATTATGTGGGTTCTGGAAAATATTATCTGAATGGATTTATCAACAGTTTCTTTTAGTGACCAATGCTTGTCGTGCTGCTAAACTGTGTTTTTGTTTTTATGATTTAACTCAGCAGTCACATCAGTTGAATGTATACTTCTGCTCCTTTTTATACTTGCACTTGTGACAAGAAAAGATGTTATGCTTTCTATTTAGAGGTAGAACACCTCCAGCAGTAAAATCAAGAGGCACCTAAAGATAACTACAGTGCAGACTCTGCAGTCCCACAGGCACTAAATGGTAATTTACCTTATTTATTTTATCAAAGGGGCAGTACGGTGGCGCAGTGGTAGTGCTGCTGCCTCGCAGTAAGGAGACCTGGGTTCGCTTCCTTGTCCTCACTGCGTGGAGTTTGCATGTTCTCCCCATGTTTGCGGGAGTTTCCTCCGGGTGCTCTGGTTTCCTCCCACAGTCCAAAGACATGCAGGTTAGGTGCATTGGCGATCCTAAATTGTCCTTGGTGTGTGTGTGTGCCCTGAAGTGGGCTGGTGCACTGCCCTGGGCTTTGTTCCTGCCTTGCGCCCTATGCTGGCTGGGATTGGCTCCAGTGGACCCCCCTGACCATGTGTTGGGATATAGTGAGTTGGGGAATGACTGTTTTATCAAAGGATGTTCAATTCCACCCAAACGAAAATGTTAAATGTTTGAACATTGCCTATTAGAACAGCTCAGTTTCATAGTCCTTATGCAATAAAATACATTATTGTATAGCCCAGAATCACACAAGGAGTGCCGCTTTGGGCTTTAACAGGCCCTATTTTTTGACAACCCCCCAGCCTTGACTTTCTAAGATCACAAGAAAAAACACAAACCCCCCCCCCCGCATACAAAAAAAAAAAAACTTGTAGGGAAAAACATGGAAGAAATCTTGGAAAAGGCAATTGAGAGAAAGAGCACTCTCCAGGTAGGTTGGGTGTGCAGTTGGTGTCAAAAATGAGGTAAATACAATACAATACACAAAACAGAACAAAAGTAATCATCAATACAATGCAATAATACAATAGTATTGTACAATTGTACAATAATACAATTGTACTTGTACAGAGCAAAATCCAAGAATAGATTTTATCACATAAGAGGATTCAGATTTGTTCAGAGTCCTGGAGACTTCGGCCAACAAGCTGCCTCGCCCCTATTGGCCCTTCCACAGCTGAGTCAGTGCTGGCCTAGACAATCCAATGAAAGGACCCCTCTACCCAATGATTCTAATGCTCCTATAAGAGTGATGATTTTTCCTTAGGCAGGCAAACAACTTATCAGGCACTGCTCATCACTTGTCCAATACAGTCCCCACAGTGAAGCATGGCGGTGGCAGCATCATGCTGTGGGGGTGTTTTTCAGCTGCAGGGACAGGACGACTGGTTGCAATCGAGGGAAAGATGAATGCGGCCAAGTACAGGGATATCCTGGACAAAAACCTTCTCCAGAGTGCTAAGGACCTCAGACTGGGACGAAGGTTTACCTTCCAACAAGACAATGACCCTAAGCACACAGCTAAAATAACGAAGGAGTGGCTTCACAACAACTCTGTGACTGTTCTTGAATGGCCCAGCCAGAGCCCTGACTTAAACCAAATTGAGCATCTCTGGAGTGACCTAAAAATGGCTGTCCACCAACGTTTACCATCCAACCTGACAGAACTGGAGAGGATCTACAAGGAGGAATGGCAGAGGATCCCAAAACTTGTTGCATCTTTCCCAAGAAGACTCATGGCTGTATTAGCTCAAAAGGGTGCTTCTACTAAATACTGAGCAAAGAGTCTGAATACTTAGGACCATGTGATATTTCAGTTTTTCTTTTTTAATAAATCTGCAACAATTTCAAAAATTATTTTTTTTGTCTGTCAATATGGGGTGCTGTGTGTACATTAATGAGGAAAAAAATTAATTTAATTAATTAAAAAATTAATTTTAGCAAATGGCTGCAATATAACAAAGAGTGAAAAATTGAAGGGGGTCTGAATACTTTCCGTACCCACTGTACATCTTTAATGAAAAAAAAAAACTTTGTATAACCTAACATTCTCAAGCCTGCTTAATCCAATTTACAGTCGCAAGAGACCAGAACATATCCTATTAGAACTGGGTTCAACACTAGTAAAAGCCTTTGACAGGGCAAAAATTGATGGCAGGGCACATACCCACACTCATACAGGACCAGTTTGTAATTTCCCATAAACTTAATCATCATGCCTTTATACAAGTGGGAAGAAAACCACAGTACCAGGAGGAAAATCAGTACAGACACACACAGAAGCTGCATAATCCATCGGGACAATTACTGGGTGTTGGTTTTGAAACCAGGTTGTAAGGTCTGTGAGGCTGAGATGCTATCCACTGAGCCATCACAGAGAAAACTAAGTCTTTGTGATTGCCCACTGAGCCATCATGATGCCTAAATATTTTTCCATGGGAGTGTTATCCATTATCCAACCCGCTACTGTATATCCCAACTACAGGGTCACGGGGGTCTGCTGGAGCCAATCCCAGCCAACACAGGACGCAAGGCAGGAAACAAACCCCGAGCAGGGCGCCAGCCCACCGCAGGCATGAGAGTGTTTCTCTATGTAATTTACCAAATTTAACTAATTTCTAAATATTCACACTTGTAAGTGAATTGTTAGGTTACTCAATAGGAAGGGGGACATTTGACAAGCTACTTTATATAACTTCCATGTGTATTGTTTCTCCACCAAGCAGCCAAATAAGCTAAATCAAATGATGCGTTTTGTATGTTTAAACTTTCATATACTTCTAGATTATCCATATCCAGAGATTGCTCCTATCTTGTACCTAATACTTGCTGAGATTGACTACAGCCTCCCCACAACCCTACTCTGGATAACAAAGAAGGATAGATGAATGGAAGTGTATGAAATAAATATTAGTTTAAAAAGCTCAGTGTATGGCATAATTCATTCAGTTAGGCTGCTGAACGTAGATGTGTGCCTGCTAGTTATCTTTGTAGTTCTGCTCTGTGACTAATACAATAAAGAAGCACCCTCTTGCATTGTCTTTTGTCAGCTGTGTTACTAATTCTTGGTACTTTAATTGTATCATTATCTTTCTGAATGTTATAAAATCCATTACTTAAAACAGGGACCAAATTCTGTGACAGTCCTCATGCCTGTTATAATGCACACCTTATCATCTTATATTCAACATCCATCCCAGTCTTTGACTTTAAAAAAATACAGAACATTTGGTTTTAAAAGTTAGATCGTCTGCTTTAGTCCCTTCCCCATCATATCCCAAGTTTTAAACAAGTGGTTGAGGCTATGATCAGAAATGCATAAGAGTCTGATTACTATTGATTGCAATCTTGTCTCTTATGTTCAAGTGGAGGCAGTGATAATACATAGCGCATCAAAATAGCCTGCTCACACACTATTCCAGTTACATGAAACCCTAATCTGACTGTTCACTGAAAACTTATTAGTCAGCTTTAAATTAACAAGTGTTAAATAAACCATGGAGGACAGGAAAGTGTTTCCTAGAATTTTGTGATTTTTTAGTGTTGCAGTCTACGTAGAAAACCATAGGATATAAATCAGGTGAGGAACTTAGTGTGTTACAACATTTAGTATTATGCTCTTGCCAGTTTTTTATTTATATTTTAAAGCTATAACAATAATAGACTTAACCTTTTTAAATGTTTCTTTAAAGCAAATACTTTGTTCAAATAAAAACTGATTAAAATATTTTTTACGTACTTTAAGAACACAAGATAGCTGGGCCTTGTGTAACTTTCAGTTTTTAAAAGTAACTATTCATTATCTGTACCCACCACCTAAATTGAAATCCAAACTACTATTATTCTCAGTGGTTGACGTAAATGGTACTCATGTATGCATGTGTGGCAAAATATTTATAATGCATAATGTTTTCTGCCATAATTGTTAAAATGTTTACTTATTTTTTACATAAACCAGAGAGTTCCTTTGGACACAGTCCCAAACAATGACTCAAAATGTCCGCTTGATGGGGAAGTAACTGCTTGCAATTAAAAGGGTCACGAAGAATTTCATCCATCCATCCATCCTCTTCCGCTTATCCGAGATCGGGTCGCGGGGGCAGCAGCTTTAGCAAAGATGCACAGACTTCCCTCTCCCCAGCCACTTCTTCTAGCTCGTCCGGGAGAATCCCAAGGTGCTCCCAGGCCAGTTGGGAGACATAGTCCTTCCAGCGTGTCCTGGGTCTTCCCCGGGGCCTCCTCCCAGTTAGACGTGCCTGGAACACCTCAACAGGGAGGCCCTCCAGGAGGCATTCTGATCAGATGCCCGAGCCACCTCATCTGACTCGTCTCGATGCGGAGGAGCAGGGGCTCTACTCTGAGCCCCTCCCGGATGACTGAGCTTCTCATCCTATCTTTAAGGGAAGAATTAGTATAATTAAAAATATTTTTTTTTTAACAAAAATATTCTGAGGCAAAAATAAGCTCCAAAGAGCACAAATGGCATAGAAGGCAATGACTTCAAAAAGGAATCTCAAAGATGAACAAAATAAAAAAAAATAGGTTCATAAAGTCCACTAAATCACAAATCCAGTTAAACTCTCCACACCACAAACACATTCAAAATGAACTGCAAGAGACTGAGAGTTATCCTCTGCCCTTATAGGGCAGAGGACAGTCCCTTGATGGTGATGTGCAGGCACCACCACTAAACACATGGCACATAGTGAAAGATGCTTAAACATATAAAGAAACTAAATAATCGATAATGCTAACATTAAAAAAAAGAAAAATTGATAAGAAAGACATAAAAGTTGAGGAACCCTGGTTAAAATAGAAATTTACACTATGGGAGTTGAAAACACAGGACATCTTTAATTTTTTAAGTGAGGTAAGTGATAAGACGTATAGCTCAGAAAGGTATGTCATACTTTAGGAGTATTGTATCTTTAGCAATCCATATTTCACGTTACCTAAACTTTGTTTAATGGTTTGCAGTTTGTAGCAGATGGCCGGGACCCTTGCCCAGGTGGGACGTCCCTTTGATCCGAGTGAGCAATCATGGGATGCACACTACGTCCCCCGGAACACTTGTTGGCAGCCCCCCTGGGTTTCATTGGGGCCAATAGTTTGGAACACCAGAGCTCATTCCTGTTGGGCTCCGTGGCCAGCGCCAGTGGGAGCTGCACGGCCTAATGAGTCCGTCTGGGCAGAAACGCAGCCACACCTGGAGGTGCAGCTGGAAGTAGGTCAACAAGCACCTGCAGCACTTCTGGGTGGGCTATAAAAGAGGCCGACAGTCACCACTCTGGGTGCCAGAGTTGGGAGGATGAGGACAAAGCTGCCTTGGAGGAGAAAGAAGAGTGTTTTGTGGTGTGGTTTGGGACAGTGTTGGGTCTGTGGGACACGGGGAAGATGTGCCCTACGGCTGAAGAATAATTAAAAGTTGTTTTTGTTTATTTTACACGTGCCTCCGTTGTCAGTCTGTGTCGGGTCAACGCCTATATAGCGCCTTTGCCAGAAGTTATTTGGCTAGGAATATTGTCAGAATTATGCTCATAGTGGTCTAAACTGATTTTTAAAAATTTTTTTTAACCATTTTACTTTGCTCTTTCTTAAACTTTTCATTATTTTTAAGTACACTCTTGTACTTTGTGAACATTTTGTTTTACATTGTAAAATTTTCAATGTCCTGTAATTTGTTATTTCAATTTTTAAATCACTTTACTGTCATTTTTGCAGAGGCCACATCATTGCCAGCTGCATGGGGCAATTGCAGTGACGTAAGCATGGTAATGCTTTAAAAGGGCCAGCATAGTGCGGCACAGTGTGAGCTACAGTTTCCACAGGATGAAAATCAAGGCAGAGAGAAAACAAAGGCTTCAAAAGAAAGCAAACAACTCACTAAGATTTTATATGGAGTTTTTTTAGCCTGGTGGCAGGGGTTTTGTTTTGACCATATTTATTTCTTCAGCCCCTCAAACAAAACAGGTCATCTGTACTTCTCATTTGCTTTTCTTTAAAAGTTGTTAGTTCCAACAAATACAAAACGTCAAAGCAGAAATGGCTGAATGATTTTACTGTAGATGGATGTAGTGAGAAGTCAAGCAAAATGACACCTTTATTGGCTAACCAGAAAGATTACAATATGCATACTTTTGAAGCAATCTTGCCTGAAGAAGGGGCTTGAGTTGCCTTGAAAGCTTGCATATTGTAATCTTTTTAGGTAACCAATAAAAGGTGTCATTTTGCTTGACTTTTCTCTACATTCATAATTGCTAACACGGTACAACACTCTAGTACTACAGTAGTTGGATAAAAACAAATGAGGCCTTTCAGAGGAGTGGTTTGAATGACGTTCACTGGTTAGAAGCTAATGCTGAACATAATGAAATGTGCCACAACTTTTGCCTTGCATACTCGCACCGTGTTGACAAAAATGTCTACTATGTATGGTTTAAAGATTTCATCAAGCAAAAAATATTAAAAGGTTTTTGAAGCTTTGGAAAGAGAAAAAATTGATGGAGGGGTCAAGCACACCCCTTGAAAAATGGAAACACAAACAAGAAGAACAGTTCAAAAATCTTTCTAGTAACTTGAAGATAAACATTCAAGATCCATTTGTGATTTGGCAAAAGATGTCACACTGGCGAGGAGGCTTGCTGCAGAAAATTGTTTCTCATTATTGTTTACAAAAAAGTTGAATATTCAGATTGTTTTGATTTAATTAATTTAGGTACTGCTCATTCTGTGCAAGATACAGCCAATGGACTTGACAACTTATTCCATACCAATGAATTATATGAAGAATGGAAGACAAAGCCAGTGTCTGTGTGCTCAGGTGGGCCTTCTGTTAATGTTGGTATTTACAACAGAGTTGTTCCTAAGTTACGACGAAAGGTTACCATCGGAGACCCACTTATTCCCATACTATACATTGTGTACACATTTCTGAACTGCTCCATAACAACTGATTACTCTATTCCATACTGTTCCATATTTAATTGGAGCACTGTAAACATTTTCAGTTTCTATTTGCACAATAGAAACATTTGTACTAACCAAATCAGAATGTCATCTAAAACCACAGGTACAGTATGTTCATAATTTTTTCTCAGTTAATTTGCAATTGTCTCACAGGATTCCATCTTTTGTCTAAGAGTACGTCTTTTGGTCTAGGTTTTGGGGTTTATGTTTAGCTATGCTAAATTTCCAAGTGTCAACATCCCTCTTTTATTTATACCCTGACAATGCTGAGCAAATACTGGAAGCATCAAATGCAAGACATTAACTGTCCATGAAAGATGGGCAAAAATCAAATATAGGACAGCCTTACACACATAAAGTACACATACAAACTCAAATGAGGCCAATTTATAGTCACCAATTAATCAAGCTTGAACATGTTTGATGAGGAAAGCAAATGGTGAAAATCCATGTGGATATGTGGAACACACACATGTACTCCACCCAGGCAGTAGCTAGTATTTTAGCCCAGGTCTCTGGAACTGCAATGTGCCCCTGAAGACCAACATACCGCCATGCCACCAGTGTGCACAAGACCCACTTAGATAACTAAGCACATTACCTTTAACTAAGCACTCATATGCTTTCCTCATTTTTAAATGTATTTACAGAATCTATAACTTGTATGTTGCTTTGCATAAAATCATCTGCTAAAAAAAAACAAAACAAATATATAGTAAATGCTCTTGCTTTTTGAACCCTTTAGAAAAAATTACAGTACATAAATATATTCACATTTAAAACTTTCTGTTTTGGCACTTTTTTCAGCTATTCCATGCATTTAACGTTTGAGATGAAGTGTTAAAAGGACTGATAACCTTTAAATGTGTTATTTAATATGGTTCATTCGCTATGGGTGTACAATCTGGCACATATGCCACCCTTTTCTATGAATTAGTACTTCTTTTTTTGTTGTATGTGAAGTGAAGTTAATTCACAATAATTTTAATTAATCAAATGCCTTGTTTTCTAAAGCAGGTAGACAATTCACTACAGTTAAATTATTTGAATAATTTCTTCAAATCTTATGTCTCACATAATATATTACACAAGAGAAAAATTAAATTAAACGCTTGTCATTAGAAGGTAATATCTTGAATTCAAAATGTCTAATTTGTGCAATTGTCAGAACAAACATAAACATAAATTAACGTAATAATGAATGAATGCTAGAGACAATAAAGCCTTATTAAATTAAAACTTGACAAGGTCTGGCAGGATACGTTTGGTGTACCTCTTTCTGATGATGTCCAGAGCATGTATTTTCATTGATACCTCAAACTTACAGATCTGTATTGTTCAGTATGTAAAAGTGACTGATATATTAACCCAGAGACCAGATTTTCTTTAATGTTTTATAGAGCCAGTCATAAAGGTTAATGATTAAATAATTGATAAGGTAATTAAAAATGAATGAACTCTAATGATCATTTATGATTCTGTTACAGGTTTCATTTAATTAATAATGTTGAAACAGTGGTGACTACTACTCAACAGAAATTAAACCTTTCATTGTGGCTATTACTTGAGCAAAAAAAAAACTTAAATCTCAGACTGTACCTGGAAAACAAAATTTAATAAATCTTACCCATGGTATGCAGATTCATAAAACTGTATTAGTAAGTCTCAAGGGAGGCCTGCATCCAGGAAATGGGGGGAGCAATCCAACAAAACTGTACTACAATAGCATACTATCATAAATTCAGCGTCTCCATGGAATCCTTCGGAACTTACAGTGTAGAATAGCTCAACATCATTTCTATAGTTTGTAACTTCTAAGGTTACAGATTTCTTTGGATAAAATTGGTTGCTAAATAAAATATACAGTGTACAATTTTCATTTTTTGGTACTTTATGTCTTCTGGCTGCCTCAAAAAAACAGTTTCATATTAGAGTTAGAATTGTGTTCTCTGTGGAGGGTATATTCTCTGTGTATGCTTATATGCATTGCAAAACAAACAGAAAATGATAAAGTTAGTTGGTGTAGTTTAAGATTCCAAATGCATTCTGCAAAGAAATTTGTGTCTCATTTGGGGCTGGTGACAGGAATGCTACATGCAGCCCTGACCAGAATAGGTAGATATACAGTGGATGTTTCAAAGCATTCAGGGTTTACTCAGTGGTGCAGAATATATCACACTGCTGTCTCACAACTCCAAGGTCTTTTTTGAGGATAAAGGCACTGTCTGTGTTTCTGACCATATACCAAAGATGTGAATTTTTGTTTATTTGGTAACTCTGCTGTATCTCTGAACCATATGAGTGAGTTTATGTGTGTGTTTTGTTATTTTGAAGTGGCTTCTTTATACAGTATATAATACACTACTATGGCTGTTTGTTTGTCTGTCCAGGATTTTAAAATCACCTGTAGCTCGCAAACCGTTTGACCTATTGACCTGAAATATGGTACACATATACTATGTGACATCTACTATTCGCTTTCGGGGTGATGATTGACTTCCAAGGTTTTTCCTCTTTTTATTTTTATTTTATTTCATTGTAGAATCAACTCTCGGAAGCAGCCAGAAGGGCGGCCATGTGGCGCATGTGTAAGGGCGCCATTCTCATCCTTACCACTTTCGCTATCACTTCCCCTACCTCTTTATATCTTAAATCATTCTTGAGGCAGATAGAAAACTTAAGTGCCAGGTTAACTGAAAAATTAAAGAAAATGTATCAAGTAATTACAACACAAACACTGACTTAATCAGTTATAATGCGAAAAGATGCCGACAAAAGAAGAGAAGAAGCGGGCCACTAGGGTGGAGGAAAGAAAAGCTGTTCAGAAAGAAGCAAGTGCATCAACATCTGAACACACAAATGCTAAATGTACAGAGAAAGAGTATGAAAACTATGAATGCTCAAGTCAAGTTTATTCACTGCACGTTATTGTGCAGTGTGCCATTACTGGTCTTATATAAGACCTGTCCTTACCTTCTGTCCTATGCCGCCTAGATAGAATTGTAATCCTTGTTACCCTGTTTTGGAATAAAGGAGTAGCAGTGCTACATACATTTCCTACAATTCCCAACAACCCTGGTGGTATAACACAACTGGGCAGATTCTGCGGGTGCAGGGGTTTTTGGGAAGAAGGATACTTAAGCAGTTTAATTAAAATGTAGCCAAAAGACGCAAAGGGTATTGCAGTCATCGGTGTATATTTGTTTCACAGTTTCTCACACCACTTCTGGAATACATTCCCCCTTGGATTACAGTTTCATTCTGGGTTTAGGTGCTTGTCCTACACCTTATTTCTTGTGAGATTTCGTCTGAGTTGTTAAATGTATTCGTCCGGGATGCGCTCCCAACTTCTACAGAATTTCATACAACACCTGAAACAAGGCAAGACAAAATTTTAATAACACTCAGGAAACTCTTCTCTAGCTATCTCAATTCATTATCTCCATCATCCGTACTTGTTGTATTGGCCTTTGTTTTGGACTATGTTGATTGTTCATTGTCCAGTGCATAATGTGTCTTTGGGTTTAACTTCTACAAAGTTTGTAAATTATTATCATCATCTGGGAATTAAGAAGAGCTTTTGTGTGTGTGTTGTTTGTTTAATAATTGCTTTATCCTTAATTCTTTGCTTAATACTGTATATATTTTATTTTATCTTTATTATTTATCGATTCATTGAGCCTTTTTATCGGTGTCTCTGTGTGTGAGTGCTTGCTCACTGGGTCAAGGCTATGGAAGAATAGTTTGGACAAAATTAAATAAATAAATAAATAAATAAATAAATAAATAAATAAAAGTACAATGAAATGTGAGTATGCATAAATAAATTTGTTGCTTATATATTTATTTAATTTTGTCTGTAATACTCCTCCAAACGCAGCATGAAATTCTGCTTGAAATAAGACTGTCACGTTCACTTGTCAAAGTTGAGAGGGTGGGCTCTAGCACGTACTGTGTTTTGATTGGTGAACTGTCTTCTGTAGATTGCTCAAGTCTAATTTAATACGTCTGTGCAGGAGGTAGAAGTTAATGAAATAGCACAACTAATTAATAGGAAAAATGCTTGCTACAGCCGATGAAATGGATTCTGCCAAAGTTATCATGTATTTCAGGGAGAAAACTGAAGATTTATCAGAAGAAATTACAATGTTGGTGGTCCCTTTAGACTACAATATTAATGAAAGTATTTTTGAAAACATTAAAGAACTGGTGCAATGGATTAGGCCACATGTTCAGGTGATGAAGTTACCTGCTCTGGATGTCCATCCTTTCACATTCCAACTGAGCGAATGGAACACATTTATTTATTTATTTATTTATTCATTCCCCCAGTCCTCTTCCAATCAATGTTTGTGCTCTTCTGCCTACTTTTTATTTCCCAGTTTCAGATATGGCTTTTTCTTTGAATCTCTGCCTCTTAGGCCAGCATTCAGGAATTGTTTCTTCTCTGTTGCAGATAAAGCTGCTATTTGGCATATATTTAAGGAAGAAGCCAACTGAAGACTGAAACGAATAACCTTCATTTAACAAACAAAAAAAAAAAAAAAAAAACTTTGTCCATTTTTGAACTATGAACTGAGTTTTTAGGATTGCCAGTACCTTGCAACTCATGTGAACAGAATAACATGTTTTAGCAGTGATCATGAAACCTTTGTAATTGCATTAGCAGCCAATTAAAATTTATACATGACTAATTTTGAATAGGCTAAAGGAGTTCCATTAGAACACTGAAGGAATGGCCGCTGATCATGGGACTTAACTGTCACATGTGAATAATTAAAAATCAGTAATTTCAAGCAATACTAGCCATTAAAATCATTAGTAATGTCTTAACAATATATTCAAATCGATTTAATTGTATCTTGGTTGTGTCCATATGTTTGACTGGCAGTGTATTTGCATGCAGATTGGTAAAAATACATTACGTTGTCCAGGCTTCCACTTAAAATGTTCTTCCTTATCTGGCAAATAATACTTATCCATCACCTAAGGAGTCTGCATTTATTTTATGATTGGCATCTTGATTTATTTAATTACTACCTTATTATGGGCTATGCAGAAAATACAACAATTTTAAAATCAATTTTCAGCCTAACAATATTATTTCACCTTAGGCATTTATATAAATTTCCCCATTGTGTTCTCAAGGTGTACCATGCTGGGAAAAATGCAGTGAACATTCAGTCCATCGCAAACAGTGTGTGTATGTGTGAGTGTGCATATATATATATATATATATTAATTTAGTTTTCACATTCCTCTTATCAAAAGCGACAATCTATTAATACATATGCGAATGAACTATGTGTTAAACCTTAAACACTTTGTAAAGTTGCACTTTAAATGGTAATTCTAAGATTCAAACGAGGCGAGACTTGTGAAGCGCAATGTGACGCGATCTGAAGAAGTTTGACAGCTGCTGAACTGGCGCCGTTTAAAACAAATGTACAGTATGTCAGACTAATAGTAGTATTGTGATATTGAACGACCCACATGGACAGCTATACAAAAACTACCATAAATGCCTCCGAAGTCGCCTGCTTCTGCGGACTGCACACTGTCGGTGTCGAGCAAACACGCGATCGCGCGCTGACGAGCCTGCAGGCAGGCGGGCGGGCGGACGAGCGAGCGAGCGAGCGCTGTGCAGCACTCTCGGTCCCCGTGACGTCAGCGCTGTGGTTGGAGCCTCCGAGATGCAGCGGGCTTCGCGGCTCAGTTGTGCGAGGAAGCGACAGCGGATGCAGGTGATGCGGGATTAGACAACTTGCAAGGCAGCAAGCTGGATACGCGCGGCTCTCGGCTCTTTCTTGATCGTGACCTCGGTGTGTGCGTGTCCTCTTCTTGTGGATTTTTGGGTTTCCAGCTGCAGCTCCGTGGATTCAAATGTGGATTATATCCCAGAGAAGACCTGCTGGAATAAATACTTCTTATTATAGATCTCGTACATGTTTTTTGCCACCACTTCCCGCGTGGATTCATTAACATTGAATATTTCTTATTGACAGACTTCTGTTCTACCTTTTGAAATTTGTTTTATTTTTTTTTTTATTATTACCAAATTTTCCCTGTATTCCCTCCCGCTACCAAAAACCCCTGTCTGTGTGTTTAACAATATCACACCTCCGCTAAACCCCTCCTTCTCTCTGACCCCATCCAACACCCCCTGTTAAGGTGAGTTTTGTCTTTTCATCACTTTTTCTCCTTGTGTGTTGCAGAGTGGCTTTTTTTAGAAGCGTTTTCCTTTATTTATTTTCTTTCAAAGATATACCCGTTCATGTTTTCTGCAAGCTTTTCTTTCTCTCTTCCTTTCCCTTCATTTGCAGCGTCAACATCATTCAGACCTGCTTCATCACCCCTGAGGTAGTTTTGTTTCGTTGTAGAAATTAAAATATAAGAACGGGTAAAGCCAAGAAGCAGATGCTTGGCAATGGTACATTTAGGTCTGAAACTGCCCTGGGCTAAAGTTAGACTTTGTGTTTGCTTGTATATGTTGGAGTGGGTGTCCAGTGGTAAAAGCTGCCGTCTTGGAGTTGCAGTCAAGGTGGAGTGCATGTAACGGATGACCAGAACAGACCGATGATACGGTCCATGGCATTTTCGGTTTATCTTGTTACAGTTTATTCGGTAGAAAGCGATGCCGTAGTTGCAGAGTTCAGTACATCTGAATGTCTACTAAAGCGCTCCTTTTACGGGAGAGGACTCCTTTTTTGTAGACTACAGACAGCAAAGTTCGTGCTCCGTTATTGTTACATATTGCAGTTTACTGCTGTTAACTCTGGAGCCGATCTCCAATTTAATGTAAGTTTCAATGCTTGTAATGTTCAACTTTATTTTGGCGAAATGATTGCCTTATAGGGAAAAAACACAACTTTATATAATATATAATATAGTGTGTACTTATAGTGGTCATGGGATCTATGAGGTTAAGTTGAGCACATGCAGAGCTGGCGTCCGGGTGATTTATTGTTATGAACGGGTTATCAAATATACTCATGATGCAGGAATGACCGTAGAACGCACATATTGCATTTATTAGGTGTAGACACAAAAAACACAAATACAGCTTGCATTTTATTTCATAAAATCTTTAAGGCTAAGAATAATTGGGTTTAATCGTACGTGTGAAAACGTGATACAACCAATCTGTTCAAATAGCAGAATAGTTTGGTTAAGTTCTACCATATGAATTTGCAAGAAATTGTGCATGTAAAACAACCTATGTCTTTTGGATTAGTCCAGATTTATTTGGCTTACCTTTGGCTTTGTGATACAGAAAAAATGTTGCTTAAAAGCAGTACCAATCGTTGTCTTTAACCTCTGTGTAATATTTACCAACAATAAAGAACATTAATAAACATGTACTGCAGGATAATATTTAGAGTGACTTTTAAAAAAATAATCGAACGTCCATATAGTAGCATTCTTAATAATAAAAAAAAACTAAAAATGCCTGAAAATCGATATATATATTTAGCATCCCAGGTTAACGTTAATTTTCCATTTAATTGAAAGTGATTGAGTTGTAAGAGCTTGCAGTTCAGCGAGTAATTGCGTTTGTACAAACATTCGCTATTAAAAGTCAATAAAACAAGTTGGAATTAAATGAGATTTACAGCGCAAACGCAATTGCAAATTGCGTCCTGCGCAAGTACAGTACAGGTGCGATCGCAGCTGGTTAATACATATGAAGAGCACAGAGGGATTCTTGCGTGATATTGGGTTTGGTAAGTCTATAAACCTGCTTTCTGTAGTTCGTTGAAATGTAGCATTGAAAATTAAAAGGATTGGAAAGCGATCGAGAAAACAGGAATAATGCATCTTATCCTATAAAATACACATTACAGTGATTCATGTCTGTGGTTTTGAGCGGTGGTATGCCTTATAACAAAGTCTTTCTGTAGGTTACTTGTTCCTGTTTTTACTATAAAGGTATGTATCTGTCCATTGGTCCATAGTCTCTCTTTTTTTCTCCATTAACGTCAAAATGAATTTAAAATCTCAAAGGTAGTGGGCGAAAGTATAACTTCTTTAGTTGGGACGCATATATTATTTACACCAAAGTTCTTTAAACATCGCTTAAATTAGGGTAATAATGCAGACTTTAAGAAAATGCAACAGCTGCGCTTTAAATCTGTAGCTTGTTCGGAAAAAAATGTCTCAAAAAGTGGAGAGCAAGGCATAAGGGACACGTGAGACCCTATAATTATAGAGCAATGACAGGACTGATAATGAACCATATAACTTTATGGTAAATAAAGAGCACCTTTGCAACTACATGTAAAGAAAATGCAATGTAAATGTTAAAATATCAGAAATAAATCTTCAGTCGCATTGAATGTATCAATTTTATGGTTAATTGCTAAGAGTAAATCTATGCATTAGTTTTAAATTCATTTTCTTCAATTTATAATTTTTAAGTACATAGTCAGCACATCAGTAATATTAATAGTAGGTGTTTAAAATAGGACACAGTTCATATTGTACTTTATTGCATATCTACAGTAGAAACACAATGCTTAAAACAATATGATGAAAAGATAGACATATTAAGCTTATAATATTAAAAGTATGGCACATTGTTGTACCAGTAAGTACTTCTAGATACTGTTTTAATAATATTTATTCTCTTTATGCTCCATAATAATTTAAAGTATAACTGCATAGTTTAACAAATGAGGAATAGGGCGAACAGTAAGTAAAAGAAAAAAGTAGTCATTGTTCAATGTTGCAACATACTGTTTTATATGATTAAACAATTTTTAGGATGATATTGTACTGTAAAAAGATTGTTTTGCTGCTTTACAGTGCTTAACTGTTTGCATATCCTTTATTTATATTCATAATATACACTGAACTAGCTCTTAATTAATCATCATCCAGATAATAGAGACATGATTAAATGTATAAAAAACACCAATTGTACATTTTTGTATGATTGCAAATAAAACATAAATCAATTCAAGAATAAGTGTAAGGTTACCTTGAGTAGCAATAATAATAGAAAAGAAAAATCGCTAAATTAGATGAAGTGGGTGTTTGTGGATGGACGAATGACTTAAGCTATGTTTTTTGTTATTAAAGTTTTCTTTTCATGACAACTTTGTGGAAGTGAATCATTTCTCAATTAATACATATTTTTTAGGATTCTCATTTAAAGACTTTGTCCTCCAGCAATCCGTGATGTAGCAAATGAAATACTCTATAAATACAGAAAATACAACACTATTTCTATTTTGAATTTCTACTCAAAAAAAAAAAAAATCACACTACCAAAATCAAGTATAACACATTCCAGGATTGCACACATACTAGGTGAATGCTAAAGATTTCCTTGCTTTTCTTCCATTGCCAGTAATTATATGTCCAGTTTAAGGGAAGCATTATACAATAAAGGTGTGTAAGTGATGCCAAAGAAAAACATTCTAATCCATTTTATTCATGGACTCCCTGGATGATTGTAGAGGCAATTGGGAAATTTACTGAAGATCCAAAAATGTGTTATACATCCATATACAGTATTTACATTTTCTTCTGTTTAGGGCCACCGTGGCTAAAGAATACGTGTCCAGCATTGGGCAAAATTTGAAGTAACTCGGGGTAGGCTGCCACTTGCATAGCATTCTCACTCACACTAGATAGATAGATAGATAGATAGATACTTTATTAATCCCAAGGGGAAATTCACATACTCCAGCAGCAGCATACTAGGCCAATTTAGAGTTGCCAAGATGGGAGAGGAAAACTAGAGTCAACACCATGCACAATTTTGAGAAATGTTCCAACTCCATTGGGATGTGAACATGAAATGCTGGAAAATATTTTATTTCTTAAAAATGAAACGCTGCTTTCTAACACATTTTTTTTTTGCAACCTTAACTCTTGGGGGACAGTACAAGTATGGTGATCTGGATGTTCTTTGCAGTCCCATAATTGAAGTTTGTATTATATTGTGAATTTATTAGGGCATCTTTTTCATAAGCTAAAGCATAAGAGGTTAGGGACCATGCAGCATGACTGTGTTCATAAACACACAAATACATCAGTAACAGAATGACTGAGCAATAAGATGTTTTATGTTTCTGAATATTACTGAATTAAACCTTGGTCAAATATTCTGGTATAATCTGAACTGAGTACTTCATGTTAGATATGACTGAGGTAAAGCATTTCTATAAAAAATAATTGGCCAGAAAACCTCCAAGATGATGTATGGTTTTGATCTTCCAATAGAGGAAACATTTGATCGAAGCTGTTGGTGTCAACATTTACTAAATGAATGTTTCATCTGCTGCCTCACAGATGTAGTATCCTGGTTCAGTTTCCATGCCTTGTCACTGTCCGCCGTGAGAGGTTTGCACATTCTCCCCATGTCTGCATTAATTTTTATATTGGTACTCCTGTTTTTTTCTGACACCCCAAAGACATGCAGATTAGTTTGACTGGTGGTACTAAACTGGCGCAGTGCGTAGATGTGCCCCAGACAGATTTATGGCTTACACCAAATGCTGTTGCTGAATGAAGCAGTTCTGAGATAGTTATGTTACTTTTTAAGAAAAATGACATGAGGAAGTTTATTTTTTTAGAGTGATTTTTCAGCATCTTATTATGACAATGAAAATGATCAGATCACATTTCAAGTCAAACTAATGCAGGAAATTAATTTAAGCAAATTTATAAATTTCATATGAAATAATATTTTAAAAAAAGATTCCCAGTCTCATATTTCTGTTACTATTATGGTTTCCTATAAAATGCTTACTTAATGTCGTTAAGAATTTTTAAATGTACAACTTCAACACACTGATTATGACATTTAATGGTCAACAGCAAGCTAGGATTGGCAGCTTATGTACATCATTTCATTACCATTTCATTGCAGAAAGTCTGAATTCTGGCATACCTGAAAGAAATTAAAAATAAATATTGTTTATGTTATACAAATACAGTATTTAATAGTATGAACTGCTGCAAAATTGTTTAAATGCTCACAATGTGGAAGCAGTGCATACAACTTTGGTTTGGCAAGCAGAAATTCTGGCTAAAGGCAGAGAATGTTGGACTTAACATCTTTTGTCCAAAGAGATTCTGCTTCAGAGTCAGACCTGAGGAACAAATCTTAGGAAATGTGAACAAGTAAATAAGGGTGTTACTCGGTTTAAATGGGTTTGTGAGAAACCCCGTGGTAATCAGCAATGTCCATTTATAGCTCCATTGTTGGCTGAACAATGAATTCTTACAATGGAACCGTGGAATATGCAATTAGCGATATAGAGTGCTATCACTTACATTATTAATATCTGAAATAGACTAATCACATTGTCCATGGATACACAATCTTCAAACAAAAGCTATGTCATTGGCTTTGGCAGAACAGCCACCTTTTGTGGCACATGTGCACTTCACCTTTCTGTATGGGAGTGTTGTTCAGTTACCTGAGAAAAAAACTGTGCTTTCTTCATTCTTTTTTGCAGCTAGGGCTAAATGAAATGTCATTAATGTACCATGCCACAGATCAGTGCTGCAGCTTTAGTTAAGAAGAAACTCACATTCTTGACATTAAGGCAGGCTGAAATAAATGGAAATACCCTAATGATGAGCACCTTCTGAATTTGTATTTAAGTTTATTGTAGGAGTCCCTTGAAAAGATGTAGAGGAAAAGAGCACACACACACACACAACAAGAAGTGCCGAGTTGTCACACTATTTTCTTGCAAACCTGATTTATAATGCCATAATGTGTTTATAAAATAAGTTGTAGTGGATGTCCACAAATTATATTTTGAGGGTTCCAGGGGGATTCAAAGGGTTAATTGAGGACGTTGGACACTCTAGGATGCCTTTTATTTCACATCTTGGTTTAAATAGTTGAAATTTATTTAGTTGTTTAATTGTAAGATGTACTTCCTCCTGAATCTCTTTTATAACTGTTTCATACATTTAACATTTTTAACAATATTGAAATTTCATTAACCCATGTTATGAAAATACAGTGGAAGATATGTCAAAAATAACTGAGTGAATGTCTCACTTGCTCATTTACTTAATCTCTGTTTGTTCAATATTTTATTTCTTAAAGTCTGGAGACATTTCTAAAGAGTTTTTGCTTTGTTTCACATCTAGTTTTTGAACATGCAATTAGAATATTACTGTCTGTTTTATGTTATTTAATATAACTGAGTGGCAGGCATTTCCGTAGCAATCTTTTGTATACATGATTAATTCTTTAGATTTATTACAACATTGTTTAGAGTTATTTCTACTTGAATATATAAATTGGATGGATGGATAATTGCCTGACACTTGATATTTGTGGCAAGAGATTCATTAGTGATGTCTGTTCTGCTATTTTATCCCCAGAGACTGACTAAGAATATTGCTATTAACACCACACATGGACTTTTAGGATACAATTTATGCTACCCTGCCATTATGTCAATGAACTTGCTCTGGTATATGGTTTTATGAATAATGTCTGTTAATTTGCAAAAAAAAATAAATGTATAATTGAATTAAATATGATATATTTCTTTCAGGGTTCAATTTTTGTAGGCTTTCTGATGAGCAAAAAATATATTGGTCCGAAAATTATTTGTGTTTCCAAATTCTGCCTTTGAAATTACATGTTAACCCACATTAAAATAATCATAATAAATTGTTACATTTGCTCACGTCTGTTACTTTATTTTATGCTGCTTGTAAGTAAGCGTCTCTGGATAACCTAGTATATAATCAAGCAGAAACCATTGCTAACCATTGCTCAATATTCATAGCTGTTGGTTTTTCTTTCGAGCATCGAATTTCTTGGGACTTTGAAGTCTATTTTTAGTTCAGCCTGCTAACTGTGAACGTCCTTCTTTTGTATTTAGATTTGCAGGGAAAACACAGATGGTACTGGTTCTTAAATACTCAATAGTAAAATATATTGTGTCCAGCATTTGTATTTTGCTACCTTAATCATTGATTGTAGAAGTGGCATATTACAGGATAACATTTGACAACATTGAATGAAATTAATAAAATATTTAACAGAATGTTTTTTTTTCTACTTCTGCAACTTATGCTAGAGTTGGGGTACAAATTTGAACAATAAATATGTTATCTCTGTAGAGCAAAAAAAAAAGCTCAAAGGTAAATAGGCTAAGCTAGCATGTTATAGTGCCAATAATTATGTAATGCTAATAACTCTGCCCATTTTCATTTGGATTGAGGGACTTCTTTTTGAGTTTCATGTCCATAAATGTGCGTCCTCCTAATGCGCAAACCTGAAGTCATTCTGAAAGTGAGCAGCAAACAGTGGTCAGGCATGCCTGAAAATTGTAAATCTGATGTAAAATTGAAGCTGATGTTTGATATTTGTGTTAATGGTATGTACAGGAAAAGTAAAAATAGTTAAAAGCCCGAAAAGCTTGTATATTTGTATATAATACAATATATTTTTAAATGTCAACATTCAAACTGTCACTTATTTGCAAAGTAACCTACTTTGATCACTGACATTAAATCTTACTTAATTAGCAGCAGTACCTAATGATATGCTGTTGGTGCAGTATACATTTGTAGTGTATTGCTTGCTCCACCCTTGGTTTAACTATTAGAATCTGTTTGCCACCCTGGCCTGTTACCACCTACTCCCTTTCTTGCTTTGATTTGTTTGAGTCATTCTGTGGGGACTGTTGTAAAGTTTTTACACAAGGATACCACTTCTGATGCCAGTCTCTGTTAGCTTCCTTTGCGATTGTCCGAGGGAATGGAAGGCCTGACACAAGTGAATTTTGGTGCACCAACCTAGAAAAAGGAAAAACAAAAACAAACACTTGATGGTGTCAAAACAGAGCAAAACAATAGCCACTAAATACTAACTCATTTTGGATGTTCCTTCTAAGTTATAGAAGAGTTACTTCTCTTTAGTTGCTTAGTCGTGTGGTCATGCCTCCTTCTGAGCATTCCTGCATTTACAGCGTAGGGAACAGAAAGGACAGGGCCAATTGCCCTCATTCGGTGGTTTCTCAGTACTGTGGAGAGAAAGATAGACAAGACAGCGGCAGCACTTTCTCTTGGTCCTGCATTGAACTACATATCTGGGGGGAACCTGGAGGGTGACCCTCTGATGTGTCTGCATGACACATTTAAAGAAATACAAAGGAACAGTGATACTTCTGTATTCTTCATGCCACGATTTATGTAATTCTCATTATTAAGTTATATCTTTGGATGCAAAATATTTATAAACAAGGAGTAAACCACTTGGAAAGAATGCCCAATATTTTATTGTACTACATTATATAATGAAAAAAATATATGATGTTACTATATATTGAAACACTTGTACAATTGCTAGCTATGATTTTTTTCTGTTTAAGTTTTTGCACCCAGAATATTTGTTAGCATAGTTTTCATAGGTACTCTGATTTTTATCCTACAATTCAAACACATTGTTAGTTAATAGGAACTCCATACTGGCTCTGTATGATTGTGTTAGTGTTCATTGTGATGGACTTGCTTTTCTTTCCATGATGGTTCCTGTCTTACGCCACTGGTTTCTCTGTTCTGACCCCTGCTCAAATGTAGAAACTTTTACTATGTAATCCAGCAATATGTGACAAGGGATGTCTTCTTTAGATTCATTTTCAAAGCTAGAAGAAAGTGATTAGAGCACAGGACTTGCCACTAGAAAGAAATGGCACGTTAAATTAAAACTTGTACAATTCCCCCAGCTTTTAACAACCTTACTAATACAGAATGTATGTAAGAGCCTTTTTATCACTTGCCATAGACTGCTAGGGCTTTAACATCCTTGAATCTGGGTTTGTCACTATGTACAGTTTGCTTTAAGAGACATTTGATTTAACTGTTTATCTAGTAATAATGGGCAATACTTAATGGGATATCTTTCTGCAGAATAACCATTTTATGTTAATTCACCTGTGTGTGAATATGTGGATTTGTACATATACAGTATGTTGCTGTTTACTTCTAGCATCAGTACAATGTTGTGCGGCCTGCCCCTATAAGGCACCTTTCAGTCAAGAGCATGTGCTTTATTTTTTAAAGTCTGCATGTGAAAACCCACAGTCCTGGCATCCTGAGCCACAATGGACATTCTGCCTTTTTTTCCTGCACCTTATAAAGTACCCACACTACATTTACACTTTGACATATCTTGTTCTTTTTTTTTGTATTGTTCTTTTAACAGTACAGTGGTGTCTATTTCTGATCCTGTTTGTCTTCAATGATTTGTTTGATTAGTCTTTTACGTTAATCTTTTTCATTTTTTCCTGTTAGTCTCTATTT
>JANRMT010062843.1:15083125-15109354 GCA_026402145.1 Polypterus bichir lapradei | reverse complement strand
TTTCTCTCGCAGTTTCGCTGAGTTTGTGCCAAACACCACCCTGACCATCTCATCTTCCTCTGCATAAGCACAGTCCTTCACCCGTGAATATTTACCCGTGGCAGTGTTTCTATTGGATTGCCGCTGACGGACGGCCTTATACGGGCAGGCACTAAATTACAAACGCTAGCGGCAGCCTGTCTATGAACTTAATTTAAAGTTTAGGTTTACATCGTGCTTTGTTTCCGAAGTAGCAGAACTCATGAATATGGTTGTATATGTCACTCGCTCGCTTCTTATTATTTCGCTGCCTTCTCAATTATATAATGCATGTTTTCTTCAGCGCTTTTTGGGCCTCTTCCTGGTTTTCTACCTACTGCATGATTACGTGGGAGGCGTGATGATGTCACACGAAACTCCGCCCCCACGGGTTTCACGCTCATCTCCATTACAGTAAATGGAGAAAAACAGCTTCCAGTTATGACCATTACGCGTAGAATTTCGAAATGAAACCTGCCCAACTTTTGTAAGGAAGCTGTAAGGAATAAGCCTGCCAAATTTCAGCCTTCTACCTACACGGGAAGTTGGAGAATTAGTGATGAGTCAGTCAGTCAGTCAGTGAGTCAGTGAGTGAGTGAGGGCTTTGCCGTTTATTAGTATAGACTAGCAAAGTTACCCGCGCAATATTGTGCAATATGTAACAAAGAGAATGGAAAAGGCAGGTGCCATCTCCGGGCATGGAAACCACTCGGTAAGTGACAGTTCTTTGATCGATGGTGATCACCTCGATAGACGTGTTAATAGAGGTGTGGTTGGAACGATAAAGAAAATGGGTACCTGAACAATGTAAAGTAAGTCTAAAATACCTACACAATAACTATAATCATAATAAACAAACAATAAAACAGCGGAGAAGCCGTGGATTAAATAAAAAGGCTGTAGTTATCAGCAGGGAGACGTGAATCCCGTGGCGAAGCAAGGAAGGGAATGTAGAGACCAGAGCGACGGACGGCCTTATATAGGCAGGCAGCCAACAACGTGGGAGGCGTTGGGATGGGGGACCCAATGCCGCCTCACACGGTGACCGAGCTGCAGGCTATGGACATATACCTGTATATGTACGCAAGTAGGATTCAGTTACCAAATTTCTTTAAGATGGGCCCATAAGTAACAAAGACCGTTGGAAAGTTCAACATGGCGGCCAACAGTGGCGTCATACCACTGAAATAAGTACGTATATCGGTTTCGGTTAGCACAGGGAAGCCGCCTACCAAATTTCGTGAAGATGGGGTCAGCCTTCTACCTACACGGGAAGTTGGAGAATTAGTGAGGTTGGAAAGTTCAATATGGCGAACGTTGTTGACCCTTATGCGTAGAATTTCGAAATGAAACCTGCTTAACTTTTGTAAGTAAGCTGTAAGGAATGAGCCTGCCAAATTTTAGCCTTCTACCTACACGGGAAGTTGGAGAATTAGTGACATTGGAAAGTTCAATATGGCGGCCGACAGTGGCGTCATACCACCGAAATAAGTACGTATATCGGTTTCGGTTAGCACAGGGAAGCCGCCTACCAAATTTCGTGAAGATTGGGTCAGCCTTCTACCTACACGGGAAGTTGGAGAATTAGTGACGTTGGAAAGTTCAATATGGCGGCCGACAGTGGCGTCATATCACCTAAATAAGTACGTACATCGATTTCTGTTAGCGCAGGGAAGCTGCCTACCAAATTTCGTGAAGATGGGGCCATAAATAAGAAAGTTCAAAATGGCGGACGATGTCGACCGTTATGACCGTTATGCGTAGAATTTCGAAACGAAACCTGCTTAACTTTTTGTAAGTAAGCTGTAAGGAATGAGCCTGCCAAATTTCAGCCTTCTACCTACACGGGAAGTTGGAGAATTAGTGATGAGTGAGTGAGGGCTTTGCAGTGAGGCATCTTTTCAGTTATATATATATATGTGTGTGTGTTCTTCTTTGCGGCCGTTCCTGTTAGGGGTTGCCACAGCAGATCATCTTTTTCCATATCTCTCTATTATATAAAAAAATCTTGCGATGAGACACTTCCGGTGCCGAGACATGATCTTTTGCAGAAAGATCTTTTGAAGAGAGACAGAAAGACAGAAAGACACTTTGACTTCCCGCAAGACGGACAAGTCACATCATACTTACAACCTTTGGAAGCAAGTCCCGTGATGCACATGCAGAGGTTAGAGGTTAGAGATCATGGAAGTAGGAAAATGTATCACCGTTTAAGAGGTGTTTTGGAGGAGAGGCCGTGTCTCCTTGGGGTGCGTTCAGCCCCCCTCTTCACAACAGCGCGTAGTACTGGTGGGGTTGGGGGGAGGAAGGGGTTGGCGAGTGAAGCGAGCAGGGGGCAAAGCCCCCTAGTATATATACATATATATACTATATAACAGTTGACTCTCTTACCATGTGGAATGTTTTGTCTCAGTATGGGGCAAGAGGTACGCTGAAGTTTCTGTGTTGATTTAAACGTCTTCAGTATTCCTTTTTCCATTTTTTGACTAAATGGTTTATTATCCAGGCATCTTTTCAGTTTTCATTCCAATCCATGTACAGTGTGTCATTTGTCTACAGGGCAAATAATCATTTGCAAACTTTTAGTTTTCACTTTACCAAAGTTCTCAAAACTACCTTTCACAATCTTAAATATGGCAGAATATGATTTACATAGATTTGTTTTCACACTTTTCTAGCAGAAACTTTAATTAAGCTGCCATGCTGCCTAATTTCATCACAGTTTAATTACTTTAATTTCTAAGCATGAGATTCATGTATTTCTCATTGTGTTATTTCACAATGATTAATCAGTTTTTCCATGCAACTTGATTTTAAGCTATACAGTTCACACATTTATTATTGCAAGTGCAACTAAAGGAAGGTAATGGATGTGAAATAGTTCAAAAGAAAACCTAGTATTGTGTGTGTGTGTGCGTGTGTGAAGTATTGTAAACTTCGTTTTAATCTAGAGGAGAGAACACTGGCAACTGATATCTCAGTGGAAATGTTTAGACACAAATCTTGTCATTTACTCATTGATGTTTGTGCTTGGTAAAAAATTAGTACACTACCATTATCGTGTCATTCAGTCTTAGATTGAAGTCAGTTTCAGTTTTAGTCTGTACAAAGTGCATAATGTAAAAGTCTTTCAAACCTGTATTTTCTCTTTTTATGTATTACTGGTACTAACTACAGTAAAATTTAAAATTTGCATTGTCGATGGATAAAGTGACTCAAATAATGAGTTTATCTTTACTGCATACTGTTGAATACTCTCTCAAAATACATTTATGACATACAGTATCTCAACTCTCTAATGACTCCATACAGGAGGTCACAAAAGAAGTAGCTTTGTTTTCTTTGTCAGTGAAGGACACATAAGCAGAGGTGATTAATTCTACATATATAGTGACTTCTTTAAATGTTTTCTTCATAAATGACCAGGTTTAGACACCAAAGTAGACCCTATATGCCAGACACCCACTGCTCAAGAGCATAACAGCATAGGTGGCATATTCCTTTAGCGATTACTGTATTACCATATTACAGTAAAACATTTCTGGTATAGCTAGAGATTTCTGATTGGTATGAATCACAACCTGTGGTAAGTGCATATTGTTTAATTGCATTGTCAATTAAACACTTTCTTTTATAGATCATCTTGCACTGAGGCTTTCGTAAAAGAATGTGTAACATCATATTGTAAATTTTAGCAGAAAACCAATTAGTAACACTTTTCAAAAGATAGTAATAATTGGACCACACCTTTTTAGTATAATAATAATGAAAATCTGAGCATAAAAAATCTGTAATGTATACTAATAGCAGTGAGGCAGGCAGCTGCTTTGTGTTTATTTGCTGAACCATTTCTGAGGGTAAATGCCTGATAATTTAGGGCACCGCAAATGTTTCTGGGTAACCTTTCTGTAAAATTACATTAATTGTTTACTTGCTGTCTTTAATTACTCTCCTTTGTAAGAGCAACATATAAAACGGCTAGGTCAATCAAAGTGTGTAAACGTAGCTTTGATTTGTGATAGTGTACTGCAACAGATCAAAATTTAATGACACTTAATTAAGAGTTAGTAGCAAATGCTTTTAGAGTACTGCACTCTATTCCAGTGTAGATGGGAATTTCTAATTTTATTGCCAAAGATGCACACTTGTTATAAATTTTTGCTATAAAACACAACTGACAGAAGAATGCCTGCTGCAGTTATATTTCAGTAAAGTCCATTAGTTTAATGCACCAAGTTTTAATTCACACAGTGCATATCTCTTTTTCTGTGAAGGACAAGTACATATATTGGTTGAAATATGTCAAAAGATTTCTGAAGCAACTTTGCTGTGCATTACCCAGAAGCTCTTTAATGTAGGCAGGCTCTCAGGGTTTCTTTAATAATTAATGTGGCTCCTTTCTAATCTAATTGAGGGAGGGCCGAAGGTACTGTGTTTATGGAGAAAGACAAGGATGTTGTTGTCTATGAAATGGGTACACAGAGACTAGACCTTTGTGTGTCATCAGTACTTAGTGTATAGCACACGTACTGTTCCTACACCCTTTAGGCAGGATATGAAATAGACTAATTTTGGGATATTAACAAAATCAAACATTAGGTATGCATCACTTCTGTGCAAGATCATATCTATCTGTTGTTTTAGCCCATATTTAGAAATAGTAGTTTTCTTAGACCTTTTGCTACATCAATTTGGATATTTGAGTTTTTCATTTTTTGTTGATTTCCGATCCAGGCTAATACAGCTTTTTACAGACTCTATGCATTCATCATGAACTATAGCTAAAGCAATTTGTTTTATGATGTGCATTATTACTGCTATAAAAAGCCACATATTTTGGACAAAATCAACTCTCATACCAAATGCAAAGCTTTCTTGATTGCATACTTATGAACTGAAAGCCTCTAAAATTTCAGAAAGGCTGGCTTAAAATATATTTTTTACAAGTGGGCTAATAAATCTTGTGGTTTATTATTGTTAGTTCAATATAAATGGTATTAAGTTAAAATTAATTTTCTTGCTTTAGATCAAACTTATAATAGTCTGGTTGGAGTAAAAGCTTCTTAAATGGACTGTATCTCATTTTTGACCATTTGGGAATGCTTGGAGCTTACATTGTTCGCCTTCTGCTTCTTCTCTGAGACAGTAGCATTCCACCTGTCTTAGAACAGATTTCTCTGACACCACCTGCTTATCTGAAACTACTTTTCCTCTCTTTGTATATGCTTGTTCACCTGCCCCCTATCATGAGCCATGTTGTTGCTGAGTAGCTGCCGTCTAAAGGCTTAGTTTCATATTTAAGCTCTTCAAAGAATTCATCCAGCTAAAGTATGTGCTCCCCCATGAATGCTATGTCATGGGTCTTTCCAAGGCCCATTACGGCCAGCTTGGCTTTCAAAAAATGAATGAAAACCTTTCATTGGTTTTGGGGACATCCTCTAGTATTTACATTCTGGTTTGGACTTTTTAACTTACACACTTCCATCCTAACTTTCTTTTACGTCATACATTCCTACATTTGGACTTCTCTTCTCCTTAAGGACAGCTGATTTAAAGCTGGCTGCAACCTCCTATTGGAAATCTTTTAACACTTGGAAGATTTCCTTTTTTTGATCTGGGCCTTCTTGAACTCTCATTGGTGAAGACTGATTAGTCATCCAGATCCAATATTGCTAAGTAGAAAGCGCTGGTTGGTTGTTTCAGGCCTAGTCTTTACTGGGGGGAATTGGGGTGTCTTTTCTGATTGTTACCTCATAGACAACCTATAAATTTTCCATTGTTTTGTCCAAAAAGTTAGACTACGACCATCCATGACTGTACTTGATCATTTGGACTAGGTGGTGAAAAGGATAAGGCCAAGCCAAGCTGGAAGCAATGGAAGCTAACATACAAATGTCAAAACCAGGACATCAAATGAGCCAAAGGCCAAAATCATTAGGAAAAATAGAGAGTTGAAAAAAAAATATTGATATCAAAACCATAACTAAATTAACATTTCCATCACTATATTTCAAACAGTTTTATTGTAAGTTCATAGTTTATCCAAAAGCTGCAACACAGTGTGTTATGTGCCACTATCTTAAATAGTGTGGTGATGATGATCATATGATTGGCAACCAAAAATAGTGACATTAGAATGAGAATTCCAGGGATCAGTGCATATACAGTTTACAGTTCTATTACAGAAATAACACCTGAAAGTGATATGTATAATTTGTGATAAAATGTACATATGTACATATATTCAAGCAAATTATAAAAGAGCTCTTCTCCCAAGGTGCCAACTCTGGATGTGTCCATTGGGCTTCAAGGGAAAATAACAATGTCTTTTGCAGGTACCCACGGCCTTTATTAATATATTTTGTCTGGCCATTGCTTTCTGAGTGGTAGCCATACTTAAAGTTTAATCGCACTCCCATTTTGTTACAACAATATCTCTAGAACTATGAAGAAGAGGATCTGTTTCTAAAATAATAGATCTAGAAATCCATCTAACCTAAAAAATGTTTATTTATAACAAATGTAAAATTCTTCGGCATTAGTAACTTTTTTCAGAGGAATAAAATCAGCTTTTTCGGGGAATCTGTCCAACATGACTAGTGTAGTAGTGTGACAATTTGATAAAGGAAGATCAGTAATAAAATTAGTTGACATTTTTTTCTACAATGTATTTGGAGCTTGTAGGGGTTGCTTTGGCAAATAGGGCCACCAATGGGTGACTTATTCTTTTTACAGATGTGACATACAGGAATCATAATATTTTACATTGTTTCTTAATGAGGCTCATTGAAATAACATTATAAAACATTTCTCAAGGACAAAAGCACTCCTTCAGGAGTACTAGAGTGACTGAATTTGGAAGGCTTAATTTAATGTTATATTTTTTGGTTCTTCTACTTTTGTAAAAGCTATAAACTTTATGTAGCAAAAATTGGCTCCGGTTCTTCTGAGTATTCCTCAACTGCAGATTGTCACAATAGTACATCTGCTTTTAAATTCTTGCTTTCTGCTAGAATTTAAGACTAACGAATGATGTCCATTTCACTTGTTTAAGATTCAGATATTTAGCTGCTTTAAAGTTAAACTAAATTTGTTGGATCTAAGAATATAACAAAAGGATTTTTGGAACTCTCAAGAAATTCCTCCATTCTTTCAAGGATAATTTTTTTGCACAAATATGTTTATTTCTAGCATCATAATTTTGTTTTGCTGGAGAAAGTTATTTAGAGAAGAATATACTGGGATGCAGTTCCCCTGTGTCCTTAAAGCAATCTGAAAGAACCACATCTTCATCAATAGTTGAAGCATCAAATTCCTGTTCAAGGAGTAGACTTATATCAGGATCTCTTAAAACTGGGACTTTTATAGTAAAAGTGTCTTAACATTTACAAAGCATCTTGATTATCTTTTGTCTATTATGTCGCAAAACCTTTAAAAAATTTCAGACTGTAATAGGGCCGATGTTGTGAAATTTGGGAAACAGCATGGAGGTAAAGCAGAAGAGAAATATAGAGTAACAAAGCAGAATAATATCTACCAAAAATCTTGGTAATATTTTTTTTTATTAAAATCTAGCAAGGTGAATGTTTGTGCCAGTCTATTTATTAGATCCGAGCTTTGCCTATAGGCAGCCCCTAGCTGAAATTCCAAAGCAGGAATTTACTGGCCAGCTAGCCTGAGATGAAAGGGCAACAAGGTTAATCAAGATATGGAATAGGGTTGTGCTGAAACAATAACTGGTAAGAAGTAGGGTGTCAGCTTATTCCATTGGTCATTGGAGAACTGGGTTGTGGCTGAACAGGATTGGTTGCTGAGTTAGGAGTGTCACTCTATACTACGATGACCCAAGATGTGTAGCAGGTAACCCAAGGAATGGTAAAGTTTGGTCTCTCTCTGTCTCTGTTATTTTCCAAACGTGGAGGGAGAGGCAGCCAGGCCTTCACTGGTTCTATTTAAAGGCCATATGGGACTAAAGAACAGATCATAACACAGAGAGTTGTCTGGTGGCAAACATCTACTTAAATTGTAATTTTATTTTTGTCTTACTCATTTGACTTTATTATTTTGGGCATACTATGTATAATACAGAAATAAATATAAGTTTTCTCTTCTGCCTGTTCTGGTACTCTATCTAGTTGCCCGTGTTATAGACTTAATAGAAAGGGAGAAGTGCTAAATTACAGTGCTTGACAGAGTGGTAAAAGTATGGGAATTGAGGTCTGCATAATAAAAAGTATAAAGGGATTACCTTAGGACCCTAACATGACAAAACAAGTAAGGTTAGCAACAAGTTATAATTATTTTAAGACCTTTTTTTCAGACAAGTAAGTATGGCGTAGGCCATTTAAAACCGCATGTGTAAGAAAGATGATTTTGAAATCGGCCATAAGCTGAACTGGAAAGTAGTGTAAACATTTGAAAATACAAGTATATACTGTAACTCCTGTTCTTAAGTACTAGTAATGATTCATGCAGCAGCATTTTGAATTAATTGCTGCATCAAAAACAGAACAGCCTGTGAATAACACATCATAATGTCAGTCTTACTTAAAATAAATGTATTAATTAATTTCTCAGTATCAGCTATATTTAGAAATGATTTTTATTTTAAAATATTCTCAAAATGGAAAAGACAGGTTTCAGACAGGTTTGTAATGCATATTTTAAAAAACATTGTTCTCTAAAAAAGCCTACATGGTTTTGATATACAGTGTTTAAAAAGTGACAGAATATTGCTGTGGTCTCCATCTTCCCCTCCAATAAATAACATTTCTGTTTTTTCTGTATTCAAAAACAAATAGTAACGCTCTGTTCACTCTTTGAATTCACTGACACTATTAAGGACACATTGTTTGGTGTGGAAGGAAAGCTTATAGATGAATATCATCTGCATATGAGTGAAGGTTAATGTTATGTATTTGAATGATATCTCCCTGGGGAAGCATGTAAAGTGAAAACAGTAAAGGTCAGAGTTCAGATGCCTGTGGGATTCCATATTTAATTTCTGAACATAATGATGGAGTACTGGGAACACATTTCTGAAATGAAATCGATTTAATGCATATGAACTAAACCATGCAAAGATTGTGCCTGAGACCAATGTAATTGTCCAGCCTATGTAACAGAAATCTGTTTACCCTCTCTTCAGGTGTACCATTCATAATGAGGGGGATGCAGTTTCTCTGTTGTAGACTTTGGTAGGGCTCAACAGTGTCCTTGACCTTTGTTAACATTAATGTTTAAATGATTAGCCTGACAGCACTGCACAAGGTTGACCACTTCATCCAGATATAAGCTGTCATCTTTCCCCGAGATGAAGCTCACCATCACTGTGTCATCCACAGACTTCACAATGGAGTTAGATTGCACAGTCAGAGAGTGTAGAATGTAGAGGTTATACGGCAAAGGACTAAGGACACACCCCTGAGGTGCCCCTCTATTGAGAGTGAGGCTGAAAGGATACTACCCTCCTTCACCACCTATGGTCTCCCAGTAAGATTATTCAGTACCTAGCAGCAGATGGCAATGACAAATCCCAGGTCATGGATGTTAGCAATCAAATTGTGGGGCACTATAGTGTTACATGCTGAGCTATAATCTTTGAACAGCAGTCTCACATAGTTCTCACCCCTGCTGTCTAGATGATTTAATGTTGTGTGCAGTACACCAATGACATCGGAGTAAGACTGGGCCTGCTTCCATAACTGAGTTGACTTTATGGCTAAACAAATAACCCAACTAACAGCATAGACAGCAAGGTCAAGATGATGGGCCTAGTGAACTAAAGGAAGCTCATATAAAGCAAGAAACATGCCAGGACTCAAAGAGCATGAGGAAGCAGGTGAGCACATGCATTTGACTTTGTATAACTAAAATGTTTTCATTTTAGATTCCTTTATGGAACTGTAAATCTATTATGTCACACTTTGTGCATCTTGTGAGTTTGCTATACTGTACATCTTTCTTATATATTGCTTCATTTCTACATATCTGTCAACTGACAGATATATAAATATTGTAAATGTATGCACGATCCCATTTGAGAGACATCATCATTTTGTTTACTGCTGCTCAATCCTGCTATGAAAGCTTCAGTTTTGTGATGAAAACATTTTCATAAGATGAAGTAGATGGCTTTTGAAAGAATTCTCCATGTAGGTGTGCATATTACATTTCTCTGCAAAGTTATTACTTTTCGTGTAGTTTTTGCTTTACTTAACTTGTTTACACACCTTTGCTGACTAGTTTATAATGCCATCTTTTGTGCATTTGTTGGATAATTCCAACATTATAATGTCACATCTAAAGCTGCTGTACATGTGCTTACTGCAGGGTGGAAACACATAAAGGCTCTGTGGCATAGGGGTTAAGGCTTTGGACTTTACATTCTGAAGTTGTCAGTCATTTCATCTGCCTGGGCCCCAAAAGAAATTCCTTCAGTTGTATCTCAAATGTTGTAAGTTGTCTTGGATAACGCTGTCAACCTAATATTTGTCTCGCATGCGTAAGCTATTGGATGACTTTACAGCAATAATTTTTCAAAATAAAGTGAAAGCAGCTGAAGGATTTACTGTAGTTACGTTCTCAGGATTTTGTGATCTTATTTGAAAGCCATATATCATTTTTGTGACATTTGCTATTTTGGCACTTTTGTTGGAGTTCTTGCCACATAATGTTTTTACGGGTAATATGCTTTTTTGGCTTTTGTGCCTTCATGCTGCTGAGTTTTCTTTTTTGTGTTTTTTATTTACAGTTCCAATTAGTTCATATTGTGGTATATATTATATTTTGTGAACACAGGAGCTAGATGGTCAGCTAAGAATTTATGTCTGATAAGTAACACAAGCTTTGCTTGCTTTTCAATTAGGTGACTGAAAAACGTCTGCTCACATTGATATTTGTTGGCTGAAAGGCTGGTTCTTATCCCAGAAGCATCAGTAATAAAGCCGGAACCAATTCTGTACAGGGTGCCAGTCAAGGCTTTCATTTAACCTTAATTACACATCAGCAGAAGAACTTGGACAAACTAAAATTAGAAGTTGGTTGTGCTGGAATCATGAACACTGCAAGGTTTTTTTTATCTATCAAATTTTGATTCCTTCCTGCACTAATGTTGTAAGAATAGGATTAGGTCTTCAATATGTTTCCATTTTAGGCATTAATGATTACTTTTCGTATATTTGATACTGAAATGACTTGTTCAGCGCAGTGAATAACTACCTCAACATAACCACAATGAAAATTGAATGGAAAATTCAAACAAAAACAATTTTGCAACTTACCGTATATACTGTGTTTAAATTCTCCTGCAGATAAGTCGGGGCTTGATTTTACTGTATAATTTCCGGTATTTTATAATGTCGGTTGTATAAGTTGAATGTGGAAAACTCGCGCTGTTGGTCCAAGAGATTATGATGTGCTAACGCCCACTTGAGAGAGTACCCATGGAGCACACTGCCTTTTTATTTCTATGTATTGTGCCTACTTGACCACACGGTAATACTCAAACAATTCCGAAGCAACGTTTGCACTGTTTTGTGTTTTTTGTATCTCACACCCTCATACACCTTTATCGTAAGAGCATCTCTTATCTATGATGGAGCGTTCAATCAGAAGAAAATATGAAGCTGGTTTTAAATTAAAAATCGTTGAAGTGGTGAAAGAAATTGGTAACTGTGCTGCTGCAACAAAATTCAATGCATCTGAGAAACTGATGTGAGATTGGAGGAAGCAAGAAGATGTAAAAAAAAAAATAATTAAGTGTCGTATTTTTGAACAGGCGTATAAGTCGGGGTCTGATTTTATGATTGATTTTTTGGGCTTCAAGACCCGAATATGTGAATATATACAGTATTTGTACTGAAGGAGAAGTGATAGTGAATGACCAAAATAATGGATGCCTAATTGTTGTGATTAAATAGAAACCTAACTTCATGAAGCATACAGGTTAGGGTGAATGGTGACTCAGTATCTGCAAATGTGGGTGAATGAAGATGTCTCTTATAGAATGGTGCCTTACCCATAGTTCATTTGCACCTTGCTATTTAGTTTGGCAATATTTTGGAATAATGCAAAAATACTCTCTAACTTGAGTAATATATATTTGAACGTTTGTGTGAGTGTGTATGTGTTTGTGGGGGACGCCAAACAGGTCATCCCGTTTAATCAACAAAAATGTTCAAGAAAAAGGAAAGCCTTTTGACGTTTCTGCTTCTTGTCCTTAGTTGAAATATAAACAAAACAGATTAAGCTCTCATCCGCAGAATCGGAGTTCAATCACAGGAGCTGTGTCTGGTGGGTTGTTTTGGTCATTGAAGACACCTCCTTCCGGGCAGCCGTGTTTCTCATAACCAATGAATCGGAAGGGGTGGGGCTAAGTGTCCTCACTGGGCAGTTTCTCAGGGGACAGAAGGAAAAGTGAATGTTAGCGGCAGCGCCCCTTCTCTTGCCCCAGCGGGTTATTATATATCTTGATTGTACCCATGAGGAGATCCTCCAACGCTCTTGCATGACAGTACTCACACACACACACACCAGTGACTACTATGTTAAATGATGTGGTTTTTCTTGAATTTTTTTCTACTATTCACGTTAATATTAATACAGAATAATAATTATAATAATATAAAACAGCTGTGGTGGGCTGGTGCCCTGCCTGGGGTTTGTTTCCTGCCTTGCACCCTGTGTTGGCTAGGACTGGCTCCATCAGACCCCCGTGACCCTGTAGTTAGGATATAACGAGTTGGATAATGGGTGGATAATAATATAAAACAGGCAAACTATACATAATATCTGGTGTCATTATATATTGTCAGGATTCATAACAGGCACATAATTGATCTTTCTTGTAATGGCAAAACCCCAATGCTTGCAAAACAATGGAAGAAATGGTAAAAAAAATGTATTCATCATCCATATCAGCCCGATTTTAAGACCTTTTTTTCAGACAAGTAAGTATGGCATAGGCCATTTAAAACCACATGTGTAAGAAAGATGATTTTGAAATCGGCCGTAAGCTGAACTGGAAAGTAGTGTAAAGATTTGAAAATACAAGTATATACTGTAACTCCTGTTCTTAAGTACTAGTAATGATGCATGCATCATCCATATCAGCCCGATTTTGAATTAAGGATGGAAAATAAGATATGATAAAAAATAAACATGCTGAAAGAGAAGCAGGACTAAAACAAAACTAAAACGATGAACTTGCACATGAAGAAAAGATAAAAACAAAGACCCCATAAAGAGAGCCTCTGTGAAGCAGAGTGCAGTGCATCCTGAGGTCTGATAGGCCGAGTATCAAGTTGTCATATGGTAAGACCAAACATCACTACCACATGAAAATCATATTAAACAATATAATAGGGTTAACAGGAATCAGACACTTGCTTTGAGTCCAAGTGTTCATAAGTCAGACTCTGTATTGTTTAAAAAATGTGTGCTCAAACTCCAAAACATGGCGTACATGGTAGTGCTGGCTCTACTGAGTTGCATAAATTGATGAAATTAAATAATCCAAAAGCAGGAGTCCTTACCAAGAAAATGCAATGCCATGTTGTCTAATCAGTGGAGTGAAAGTAAACTGAAAATCACAGATAAATCTATTTCAATAGGTAGTTGGGTTCAATCTGTAAATGTATTGTTTTATTTTCCTTTGAAATACACTGTGTGCACAATTATTAGGCAAGTTGTATTTTTGAGGATTAATTTTAATATGGAACAAACACAGTGCTATCAGTCAATCAAAAATGTTAATAAACCTGAAACCTGAATGTTTCACAACGGAAATGTGAGTGTGAACATCATCAGGGGAATACATATGTGCGCACAATTATTAGGCAACTATTAGTGTGCAGATTTATTATGCAACTAAAGGAAAAATGAAAATTTTCCCATCTCACTTGTTTATTTTCATCTGTTATAGTGAGAATAATAAACAAACACCTCAAAATTTACAAATAAACATCTCTGACATTTCAAAAAAAAAAAATCAATCAATCAATGACCAATATAGCCACCCTTCTTTCCAATAACAGTCATAAGCCTTTCCATTCATGGAGTCTGTCAGTTTCTTGATCTGTTGACGATCAGCTTTTTGTGGAGCAGTGACTACAGCCTCCCAGACACTCTTCAGAGAGGTGTATTGTTTTTCTCCCCCGTAAATCTAGAGTTTAAGAAGTGCCCACAAGTTCTCGATAGGGTTTAGGTCAGATGAGGAAGGGGGGCCATATCATTATTCCTTCATCTTTAAGGCCTTTACTGGCTGGCCACGCAGTGGAGAACTTCGATGCAAGTGATGGAGCATTGGCCTGCATAAAAATCATGGTCTTTTTCCTGTATCACTGTTTGAAGAAAGTGTCTTCGAAAAACTGGCAGTAGGTTTGGGAGTTGATTTTGAGTTCATCTTCAATGCAAAAAGGTCCAACTAGCTCATCTTTAAAAATACCAGCTCATACCAGTACCCCACCTCCACGTTGGAGTGGAGCTCTGTGCCCATTACTGATCCACAGGTCCATCCATCTGGTCCATCAAGAGTTACTCTCATCTCATCGGTCCATAAAACCTTTGAAAAAAATCTGTCTTCAGATATTTCTTGGCCCAGTTTTGACGTTTCAACTAATGTTTTTTGTTTAGTGGTGGTTGGGTTTCAGCCCTCCTTACCTTGGCCATGTCTTTGAGCACTGAACACCTTGTACTTCTGGGCACTCCAGGTAGGTTGCAGCTCTGGAATATGAAAGTACTGGAGGATAATGGGTTCCTGGTAGCTTCACGTTTGATTCTTCTCAAATCTTTGGCAGCTAATTTGCATCTTTTGTTCTCAACACGTTTCTTGCGACCCTGTTGACTATTTGCAACAAAATGTTTGATGGTTCTGTGATCACACACCAATATCTTAGCAATTCCAAAAGTGCTGCATCCCTCTGAAAGACTTTTTACAATTTTTGACTTTTCAGAGTCAGTTAAATCTCTTTTTTGGCCCATTTTGCCTGAGGAAAACTAGCTGCCTAATAATTCTGCACACCTTGATATAGGGTGTTGATCTCCTTAGGCCACACCCTCCCTCATTACACAAATACACATCACCTGACGTGCTTAAATCCAATAAGCATTCAAGTTAATACAGCTTGGAGTTGGAATATACACATAAAAATGATGATATGGTCAAAATACTCACTTGCCTAATAATTGTGCACACAGTGTAGTTAGAAAGTAAAGAGCCTTTCCTTGAAATGAAGTTCAGACAAAGAATGTGTGCTTCAGAAATCCATCAGTTAAGTAAATGAAAAATGTGAGATCCAACACTAAATGGCAATGAAATGCTACCACATCCTGACTATCTCAAGAAAGCCTGCTGGGCTGATTGTTCACTAACAAAAACTGCACTGAGGAGTATCTGTGTTAGTGGGTGTCCTTAAACGGAACAGCGTCTCATTTAGTGCAGACTCCTACCTTTCAGCCTTCTTACTGGGACAAGAACTAGCTTTCTTTAGTCGAACACCAGAAAAATGATGGCTTTAAAAAATGGATTGGTTGTGTGTTTTATGCTTAAACAGCACCGGCATATTTGATGAAATTTTCTGTCTGTGATTATTTTACTATAAATGAAGCGCTGAGCTGATTATTATTTGCTTGATTTTGCACAGAAGTGTGAATGTCACGATGCTTTAATTGACAAGCTGTGTTTGAGATTCTTTCTGAGCAATGATTCCTCTACTGACCTTACTTTTATGAATTTTGCTGTTTATGCATAATTTGTGTCATAGAGCTGTTATGCCACATTGGATAGTTCATTCCAATTCATATCTTTTTATTTAATTACTTTATTTTATTTGAAAAAATTAAGGTTGCATAAATTCAAGCCAAACTTATCCAACAAATGACTTAATAAAATTAGGAAAACAAATATGAAAAGAAAAAAGAGAAACAAAATATCAGCCCCCACCCAAGTATTCCAAGGCATATCAATATTAACACATTTAAATTATCGTTCCTTTTTGGATTTTATTATTATAAAACACATTCAACTGATATTAAAGTCTTGAGGAACTGTGTCATCAAATACAATTGTTTTATTTGGTCAGTACCTTAAAAGTACAAGACTTACAAGGCATTGTGTAATATTTAAGATAAACTCACTGAAGATAAGTGTGATAAGTTTCAGGGTGTTCTGTTGGGGTTAGGTGGGCATAAACTAAAAAATTAAGGTGACATTGTTTCATTTAGAAAGTATGAGAACTTCAAGATTGTTAAGAAGATGGATGTTGCCCTTAATGACAATCAAAAGAGTAACCTTTGCCTGTATGTTCTCATTCTACGACATCTAAACTAATGGCATACATGTGACTTCATATGTAGCGTAGGTCCTGGTCCAAGCACTGTTCTCTTCTTGACTGGACTATGGCAGCACTCTTGGGAAGGCTCCCAGCTGTCCATTCAGCTCACATCAAAAGCTGTTTTCTGCCTGCTGTACCTCCTTCAACATCATATATCGTATTTCTCCTGGTCACTGCCCCTAATCAGGTTCAGAATGCCAGTGGTACAATACATATGGTAAGCAGGCGGTTTGAAAATGCACAAGTCCTACTTATACTGTTGACCATTGATGAAGGAGAGGCAAATTGGCAGCTCATTGTTTCCCAGCCTTGGTTCTGATGTGGTGGAAAGATTAGACTTGCCAAATCCAACTCTTTATGTTAAATGGGTATGGAAGATCTTGCAAGCAAAACAAAGTCAGAAATCTTACTTTGTCATTACAAGACTTCTTTTCAGATCACATCTGTGGAGCTTTAGAATTCTGGACCTGCCTGACGGCATGCAAACTGCTCAAGCTGTTCTTTAGAATACACAATGCCAGGACATGGAAAAAGCCAAACTCATTTTGTGGGCATTTATGGCATTTTTGGCTGTGTGCCCTTTTATACTTATTGCATTGAATGATGTATAAATCGGTTATTATTGTGGAGATTCCATCCATCTTGAGCAGATTGGCTAAATCTTTAGAAACCATTTATAATAACTTCCCTACTATCAAATTATCTACTGATAGAGTGCATGTCATAGATTTCACAGAACCTGCAAATGAAACAAACTACACATACCTAAAATGCATAAGATATACAGAAAATATATAGAACATAGAAAATAAAATTAAAATAAACTGAATACCCACAGGAGCTGAGGGAAGAGGTGTAGCCCTCTGGTCACCAGGAATCAAAAGTAATTTTAACCAGTATTCCTTATCCTGGATGATTTAAACATAGAGGGTACTGCCCCCTAGCAATGCACACTGCCAGATATTAGATCTGCTACACCCTTAGGCCCAAAATAATATAAAGAAATAATAAACAGGCAAATAACAGTTGTGGACAACTTCAGAAAAAGAACTCAAATCTGTGAAAATTCCAGAGCACTCTCCTCCAGCAGCTTCTGTTATAACTCGGCTTTAGCTGTTAATTGCTTCAAACGTGAAAACATGAATTTGGAATAAAAATAACTATTGCCTTATAATTAATCTGTTCAGCATTCTTTATTGGAGATGGTCAGCTTGATCTGAACGTTTATCTTTCATCCTAAATTAAGAAGTGTTGTTCAGCAGATAACATCTAACTTAAGAACTTACATTTGATTCTGCTGGGTCAGAAGCATTTTGCTTAAAAATCCTGATCACCTCCAACCTTAGATGTTCACAATTCTATTTATTTATTTAATATAGCATACTCGAATTAAGAAGCACCAAGCAAAAACAAGAAATGCAAAAGAGAGAAAGATTTTTTTTAACCAGTTTATTTTTTATTTGCTGGTGTTATTATAAATGTGCATCACCAACAAATGTCATGTTTTTCAGATAATATTCTTGATTCCATTCTGTTTCTATGAAGGTGATGTGTGTTTAACAAATTCAGGAAGGTGGTACTGTCATGGTTTACTAGAAGAATACAGTTGCATAACAGCAGTAGCGGAATTAGGAAATGAAGCCTTAAACAAATGAAAAAAGTGTGTTAGGCCTTCATATGCTTCACAAGAGGCTTTACTGGCCAGGCCTACTATGCCTGCCTAGAAAGCCCCTCACCACAATGGTCTTAACCCCAGTTCTACAGGCCTGTCTCAGACTTTGCAGACCCAAAAGGGATTTTAGCATAAAAAATTAATTTTAAATGTCTCAAAATATAACCACAAGGGGAGGGTTGACCGCAAACCTTCAGATTGTATAGAAGAGAGCAAACAAGAATCTTTATAAATCAAGGGTTTAGTTACAAAAGTTGCAAAATAAAAAAAGGGCTCAGCAGAGCAACAAAGAGGCATAAGAAGTTGCTTAAAGAGGCAATCCAAAGCAATCAAGTTCCAATACCTGATCTAAGGGAATAATGCAAGAAAAAGAGCAGAAAAACTGTCAACAAAACCTGTAAATCCACAAGAAAAACACAATCCTCACTTGGCTACACTGTAAATGAATTATTCACAACTTCTGTGCCTTCTCAGTTTACCTATTTAGACAGGGGGATGAAGTGGTGATGTTAGGGTGTTAGATGTCACACCACTTGACCTCTGAAACCACCCTCCCAGTGACCAAGTTATACATGCTAGCAGCCGTGAGCTGCCATCCTGACCAAGATTAAACAGGGACTTTTCTACCTGGCCTGGAGGCCAGTACTATGAAAGAAGTAATTCAGAAGATAACGACAGGTGAATATTTTCACCCCAATATGCTTTAAGGCTGCATCCTTAGGCTTTGGTACCCATTAAGATACCCACATTGAATGATGGGAACTGGAGTCCTGTAGGACAGTCCTGTTGGGTTCCCCAATGGGTGCTGCAGGGGCTTATAATCCCTGCTCTGTGGCACCTCCGCTTGGCCCAGAAGTACCTGCAAGAGGCAAAGTTCCAACACCGGAAGTACTCCCAGGGTTAAGATGAAAGAACCACTCTACCTCACCTCAGGGAGTTGGAGTTGGATTCGGAAGGCAGCAGGCGAAACTTACCTGGAGGAATGGAAGAAGAGAAGGAGCATCAGAGTATTGATTGTGTGTATTTTACTTTGTTCACCCTGGTAAAAAGTGTTTATCAATTAAGATCCCTTATTTTAACCCAAGACTGTTATGTAGAATAGTTTCTGAGGTTTCAAGCTTGGTAATGCCCCCTTGATGTTACACCATATAAAAATCAAAATGGCACTGCGGTAAAAGAAAAGCATAATAAAAATAATTGCAAAATTCCAGAAGATTAATAACTCAAATATTCTAATTACTGTCTGACATTCAAAAGAGTTTAATAATCAACACATTTAAAAAATTGTATTTAAAGCAGAAAATATATTTAACTTAATCTACATTGTAACAACTGCTGGGTTAAAGAGTTCAGATAATGGATACAGAAACTAGATGCATGGAAAAAACAGCTAATGAACACAAAGGACACAAATTCAAGAACACATGCTGCAGCCATGATCTGTAACAGTTTTGTACAGAAGTGTATTTTACTGTCCACATGGCACCATTGGATGGAAATAACCAAAATGATTTAAGCAGGGGCGGATCCACCAACTTCTGGGTGCATGCTCCGTGGCCCGTGATAGCAAGTGGCCCTTTCGTCCAATCCCCCACTCTTGAGGAAACAGTAGAGTGTCTGTGCGTAGAAATGATCAAGGGAGACCTGACGCTGGGGGTCTCACTCTGAAATCAAAAGTGAGAATTACTGCTCAGTAATTACTGCTCTTTACTGTCCTCAGGCTGCATTGTTAAATGTATGATCAACTCCCTGTTTAAGAACAAAGTCACCCAAGAGCCTGTGGGGGTTTTAATCTGGTCTTGGATTTAAGTCCAATACATTTTTATATTATAAATTAGTGGTCAGTTTTTTGTTCTTGTAGATTTCTATGTATATTCATTATTATTTTTTATGTGATTATATGTCTGTCTATTTGTTAGATGGTGGGAGATGAGTACAACATAGTTATTTCAATTTTTTTCATCATAATATGAGTATAAGGATTTATTTTTGTGACAAGTATGGAAATTTAGGAGTAATTTATTTTTTAATGCTTGCATAACAAATTCCTTTGGTTCTTCATTACCATAGTGTTTATGCTCTGCGATCACCTGAAAAACGTTTTTGACGAATGAAAGATTTTATGAGTGGTTAGATGTTAAATTATTGGGGAATTCAAAGAGGGAAGTCATACGGGCCTGTAAGGACAGAGTAAGTAAACACAGCTTCCAAAACCAAAAGGGGAATAGCTGAAGGCTATTGTTTTGATTGCAATAATGACATTTTTGGCTTTCTAGTAACGACAACCCAGGCCTGTGTTGTTGATGGTGTTTTCAAGTCCCCCTGTCTTCTGCAGACAAAGCATCTTCTAGCCAAACATATCACGGTTATTTTTAAATGCTTAAGAGAAAGTCATTGGCTACTTTCAGTGTCTTGTGAAAGACCTAAATTACAATTTCGCAATTTGATCGTTTATATCCATAAATGTTAGCTGTTTTAGCAGACCATTCTTTAAAATCATGGAAGTATTGTGAGGCATCAAAAATGGCAAGATACAAGTCTGGTTTCTTTAATGTGGTTCAATTAAAACAGATTTGAAACTAAAATATAACAAGTTAGAAAATGTATGCATGGTGTAACATTCAGGTGTGTTCCAGTGCTGCACAGGTACTGTAGCCCTCAATGAACTGAATTCAGTAGGTGGGTTCTAGAACTCTCTCAATCCATTTCAGGGATGCGGGGACCAAATGTTTTTGAGTGTTTCTTTGTCCTTGTGGCAATGCTGTTCAGATTTAACTCAAGTTCCTAATCAAGTGAGGTTCCCCCTTGAAGTTTTGTGCATGCTGTTGTAAATATATTCTGATGACGTTTGCAGCACTAAAGCTTTTCACATGTGGGTAGCCTTTTAAAATCAGGACATTTTGATATTTTTTGAGTTATTTATTGGGATGTCTGGTCATCTTAGTAAATTATAGTGTTGATGAAGTAGTCAGTCATTACAATCTGCAGGTAATTGAGGTGTGAAGTTACTTTAGTGTAAAGTTAATACTCATTAAATGTTTCTAAACTCTGAGCATAATGGTTTACATTCTACATGGTCCTTTACTCATGTGCAGATAAAGATATACTGTATAGGTATTGGTTTGTTTTCCTTACTTGCTTTTTATATTTTTTTATAGTTAGCAAGATCATTTAACTTAATGTGTTAAGAAGTATTAGATTCATTTATCAGAGGTGGAAGAACAGCAAAATATAAAAAATAGACAAGTTGGTGTAACTGTTGTCAATATAAAATTGATTCAGTATAAAAATTTGTAGCTGAAGTCGCACAGAATGCTTCTTGCTTTTTAAGATTGACAAGTTCACCTGTTCACCAATGCTTTTAAATGGGAGGTTTTGAAATTTTAAAAATGTGTACAGTGGGATCTGTGCAAGATATCTCAACAAAAATGGAACTGTCGTGACAAATTTCTCTGAAGAATAAGCACGCCACTTTTGAACAAAACTGGTTTAAGGATGGCTAAGATGTTTTATGTAGACAGACTGACAGATATTGGCTATTGCAATAGGTGCTTTGTGCATTACATGCAAATGCACCTAAAAACCTTAAAGCCAAGAGATGTTAGGAGTATAAATATGTAATTTTTATGGGACTGATCAACATTGAACTTAATATCTAACCAAATGCTGTCCTGTTGATCTCTTAATGAGGGAGCCTTTATTTTAACTCTTTTTTTTTTTTAAACAATAGCTACAGTATATAACTCTCTCCACAATAGTCTGCTGCCTGTCAAAGTGACTTTTGACTTCCAAATTGAAAAAGCTTTTATTCCCTCTCAACAAGAGCAAATCCTTAGTTAAAAAGGTTAATCCCCTGACGAAGACTGAATGAGATTTTCAAAGAGTCTGTCAGTTCAGCCCATACTTCACTGTATCAAGAACGCTTAATTGGCCGAAATGAATTCCTGAAAATGCAGGGTTTATGAAAAAACAAAATTAATCATATATACAGTATTGTTACCTAAAGACTGATTTTAGAATTGAATGTAGATTATGTTCTAATGTAACAAATACTGCAAAGACTATCAGTTTTTGTTTAATCATTTTTGGTACTCTTGGTAATTGTTTGCAGTGCCTGTGCATGCTTGTGTCTTTACAAGGGCCAGACTAAGCAGTCCTTCTTTCTTTAATATACATGCATACATAACATGACAATAAATTAGAATCTGAACTTTAAGCAAATACATTCAGTGAGTGCATTTTTTCCTAAAATAGGGTCAACACTAATAAATAAACTTTGAAATATAATTTGTTCCGCTTATCATCAGTTTTCATATTTGCTTTTCCCTATTTGAGATTGCAGTTAAATGTATCCATTTATAATTAATTGATTATTATTATGGTATTAGTTTATTAAAGAAATACTCCACCCAAAGACATTTGTTTCTTACCCCATCTAATTTGTAGTGATGGCTGAGAATTTTTTTTTAATCCAATGTTTTCAAGCGAAACGGAGATTTAAAAAAATAAAAAAAATTCTAATATGATATACTGTAAGTCTCCAGTGACTACCATTAGACAACAGCAAGTATCAAAATGTAAAAGAATAAATGTAAAAAATAAATCTCGCTTTACTTTTGTTGCATTATCTACATGCAAAGTCATGCACTTGTATGCTTATAATGTCCCAAACACATGTAATTTTACTAAAATATTTTAAATGAGTCACTTCTGGAAAATGCAGAGCACACTCAGATGTGTTCAAGCATTTAAATTGAAGACCCGCCTTCCCTCTTCATTCATTGGTCCAGAGTCCAACCCAGTAACAGCTTATTCATTGGCCGACACTACACTTCACATAATATCGACAGCAGAAAGAGATGTGTACAAACAAAGATTAAAAGTTAAAGAAAAGCAGGCGGAAACATTAAATAATTCTGACTTGCTCCAGTTGAACATATGAATGGAAAGTCTGGCACCAGGTCCACAATCAAAAGCTAATTCATGTCTCAACACATTCAGTTTTAGTTCATGGAAGCATTTTCCAGAAGTGACTTATTTAACAATATTTTAGTGAAAATACATATGATTTTGATGTTGTGATCATACAAATGAGTAGCTTTACATGGGGGTTATGCAACATAAGTAAGCTGCACTTTTAATGTATTAGAATTTTTTTTTATCTCCATTCCACACAAACACATGGGATCAAAATTTTTTCTTGGCCATCACGACAAACTACACGAGGTAAGTAACATATAAAAAATATCATTTTAAGTGGTAGTCCTCTAAGATTGTGTTTGGCTTTATTTAGCTTCTATAGTTAGAGTATTGGACTGCACGGTGGCTCCGTGGGGTTGTGCTACTATGTCATGGGTTCAACATTCTTGGGTCCAATTTCCTGTTCGCGCAAAATTTTTTTTTTGAAGTTTATCAATCACTAGCAAAATATCCACGCTTCGCAGCGGAGAAGTAGTGTGTTAAAGAAGTTATGAAAAAGAAAAGGAAACATTTTAAAAATAACATAACCTGTAATTGTTTTGTCACTGTTATGAGTGTTGCTGTCATCAAGGATTTGATTATCATTATTTCTTTTAATCAGGTTCGTATTTGGAGGACGTGTTGTTTTGAAGTCACATTCCGTGTTTGTCAACCGTTGTAAAGATAACAGGTTTCATTCATCGAAGTGTTTACTACCCAAATCGCTACTCGTGAATGTAAGATGTTTAACAGGCATTCCCGGTATTAACTTGTGCTAAATGTACCATGGTGTGATGTAAGGGGAACTGACTGTAAATAGGCAAGGAGGCGCGTATTTTGAACGAAAAGGGAGAAGACAGCGAAGGAGCGGAAAAGTGAGAAGGAAAACTGTTTAAATAAAGAGCTAGGAAGGTGAATGGAAAGAAGCAGCTAGAGGTAAAGCAAGGAAGACTCCATAATAAGGACGGTTGGGTGCACGTAGAAGGTGTAACAATAAGATTGTTAAGCCTTATGATAATGTTCCCGCACGGAGGGTTTAGAGAGACGCACTGGGAGAAGTATAGAATGAGGAAGCCCATGTGACTGTTCTGCTGTTCTCCTTCGACAGCTCTGTGGCTCTGCATATTTGTATGCACCTCTCTAAAGTCAGTTTGTCTTCTCTCAGTAATCTTTGTTGCAAACTTGCTTCACTGGTTCCGCACACAATTCGGTCACGTATAAGGGAACTTTTAATCTCCCCAAAATTGCAAGTGCCTGCTAACACTCTCAGATCTGTGACGTAGTTGTCTATATTTTCTCCCCTTGCCTGATTTCTTGAAAAAAATCTGAACCTGTCTACATTTTCGTTTATTTTCGGGTTGTAATGTTCATCAAATTTACATATAATCAAGCTCATGGTTAACTCATCAGGTCTTACATCACCAGTCAGCGCCTGACACAATTCTCTGCCGCTCTCTCCAATAAGATAACGGAATAATCTGACCTTAGTGTTTTCCTCTGTCTCCGGCATTGCAAGTTCTGTGTATAATCTGAACTCGTCCTTCCATGTTCTCCATGACTTCGCCAGGTCTTTAGCATCGAGGCTTTATATTCTGCGTCTTCTCATTAAACTTGTATCTCGTGAATATCGTATTTGTTGTAGGCATGACAAACGCCAATGGCAGCCTGTCTATGAACTTAATTTAACCTTAAGATTTACACCGTGCTTTGTTTCCGCAGTAGCTGCATTTTTGAATATGCTTGTATGCGTCACTTGCTTCATATTCTTTTGCTGCCTTCTCAATTGTGTAATGCGTTTTTTGAACAGGTTTAATTCGAAGTAATCACTACCCAAATCGGTACTTGTGAATCTAAGATGTTTAACAGGCATTCCTGGTATTAAGTTGTGAATTTGCCTGCGAATATTTAGCGGCAGCGTGTCAATGAACGTAATTTAAACTTAAGCTTTACACCTTGCTTTCCTATTGATATGTGTACAAAGGCTTGTTCAGCGTCAGAGGGTTTCCGCAGTAGCTGCACTTATGAATATGCTAAGCATAGTCCTTCACCCGCGAATATTTACCTTATATGGGCAGGCACTCAATTACGTAGGAGGCGTGATGATGCGGGATGCAACTCCGTTTCCCACGGAGACCGAGCTGCTGGCTATGGCCGTATATATGGACGAAAGTAGGTTCCAGTTATGACCGTTACACGTAGAATTTCGAAATGAAACCTGCCTAACTTTTGTAAGTAAGCTGTAAGGAATGAGCCTGCCAAATTTCAGCCTTCCACCTGCACGGGAAGTTGGAGAATTAGTGATGAGCCAGTGAGTGAGTGAGTGAGTGAGTGAGTGAGTGAGTGAGTTAGTCAGTCAGTCAGTCAGTGAGGGCTTTGCCTTTTATTCGTATAGATTATAAAGAAGTCTATCACCTAATCTATACTAATAAAAGGCAAAGCCCTCACTGACTGACTGACTGACTGACTGACTCATCACTAATTCATTCATGTTCGATTCCCGAGAAGGGATGTACTGAGTATGTACGCGCGCTTCTCGGTTCATTTTAACCTCGCATCTCCTTGGTTTGAGACGTATGAAAAAATATGCGGTTAACGCAGAATCATGTTACGTTATTTTTAAAATCTTTCCTTTTCTTAGCACAAGCACAGCTGAGAAGCTTCGATGCATGTACTCCATAACAAAAAATAACGCATTTAATCACACTTTCAATTCCAAGCAAAGGGGAACTTTTGTCAATGCATGATTTCCTGGTACATCAATTACACTGATGCACACATCACAGCTACAAAAATGTTAGAGTCGGAATGAAGCGTGTTCCTACGACTGATCGGAGGAAAATTTCATTTCAAAAAAACTACCCAAGCGAAGCCTTGATAAAAGCATGGTTTTGTGCACACTGAAAAGCAAGCAAAATTAGATGCATTACAGAAAGCGGACTTTGTGGCTCTTACTGGGGATCATTGGACTTCCGTGACCGTTAGTAATTCTAATTACATCTAATTACAAAATGTTCAATGATCACACTATTTTAGCTTAATGTACAAAATAATTTTGGCTAAGGATACTCAGAGTTTAAAGATTAAGTTGGTCAAATTACCTTTTATGTTTCTGACTTATTTTTTAAGAAGAAAAACTGCACTTTATGTTGAAATTTTGGTTATTATTATTTAAAGACAATACCATTCTGAAAATGTACTTAAAGTACTTAAACTACCACTTTATTTTTAAGTCTGCCCAATTTTAAC
>JANRMT010062843.1:14947461-15078125 GCA_026402145.1 Polypterus bichir lapradei | reverse complement strand
CATGCTCAAGAGTAAGCTCAGCGCACAGCTACAGCTTGGTCATATTACAACTGGAGGGCCGAACTGACAACGTGGCATACAAAGAGATCCTTAACAAATAATTATTGGTATATTTTCCCTCAGTTTTAAAAAGGTTTAATTGTCTTCTTAATAAAAATTTTAAGGCTACTTCGCCGCTGCGAAGCGTGGATATTTTGCTAGTTTTATATAAACTAATGTTGTCTTATATTTTAATGTGAAGTACAGGTATATGCAATCTAAAAACCTTTCTTCATTTATTTGACTTGAAACACAAGATTATCTTGGCAGCAGTGGCCACAAGAACCATAGTGGCCTGAAAGGGATAGCCATTCTATCATCAAACATTTTCATTTTCCCTTCAGTTTTATAAATTGTTTCAAAGAAATAAGAGCTGAAACAGTAGAAAACATCTAGATTTAAAATATTAACCATTCCAAGAGAGTGGGCTTCAATCCCAGCCTGGGCGATTTATTCAGTTCAATTCAATTCAATTAATTTTTTTTATAGCACAGTTTGAGTGCAGACTCAGAGCACTGTAACAAGCTCACAGGTAAATACAATGGCTACTATACAAATTAATAATTAAATAATGTATACACATAAAGATACAGATGGGTTTAAGCATACAGTAAAATAGAGCAGTTCATAATTTCAAAGCAACGAAAAACTGCAGTAATATATTTACAATAAACTGCTTGGCTAAAGAGTATTCTCTGGTTGACTGTAAGCGGTATATTATAATGAACATAAAATTAACAATATGCATCCATTAACAGTATTGTTCCACCATGGCCTATGTGGTTATACTTTGTTCCTTTGTTTATGTGACATTTTTCCCAGATTCTATGGCTTTCATCCCACAACCGAAAGGAGTGAGGGTTAGGTTAGCCTGGTATGAGAGAATGTGCATGTATGCATGAGGGTGCCCTACAATGAACTTGTGCCCTCTCCAGAGTTGGTTGCTGCTGCTATAGGATCTGAGCACACCATGACTGAGTTGAATTAAACAGATCTAAATAGAGGATTTTTAATTTAAATTTAAAAAAAAAGCCTGAGCAGGCTCTGTCTCAGCTACATCAACAATGTCATTGCACTATAGTTTAGGTCCCTGCATTTCTAGGAGATGTAAATAGGGTTAGGGTGAAAATATTCGTGTAAGTACATTGCAGCTTCATGTTATTACCATATATTTCTGTGTAGAGAACACAGTTTGTTGTGAATAGAGTAATACAGAGCTGCATCATTACACTTAGCACATACGTATGCAATTACAACTACTAGTTACAGGTAATTGCGGAAACCTACATTTAAAATTGGCTAAGTAAGATTTGGGGAGCGATTACTCTTCTCTAGATTCTGTTTAACTTAAGAGTCTGGTAGCTCATCTGCTGCCCTTTCATATCTGCTCTGGTAGCTCAGCTAATTAACACTGTCACTCACAGCCATCAATCTTTGTTTTATTTCTCTCAAAAGAATTAATGAACAGTTTGCTGATGTGATGAAAGTCATCATAATTGAAAAGCAAGGAAAAACTGCAGTGAGATATTTACAATAAACTGCTTGGCTGAATGTATTATTCAGGTAGACTGTAAAACCCTTTTGACCAATATTTATTAATTCAAAAAGCCAATAATTCATTTTCAAGCGGTTTGTCTTTTAGTATGCTGATGGATCTGGTGGGCTGCAGTGGCTGCAAGATTTCATTCCATCCTTTTTCTTAAATTAGTAATCAGGTACTGCTGCTAAAGAAACATACGGTACTTTGTATGCCTTAAAGAATACGTTTTTTTTGTATGTATTTCTTCACAAACATGGTATACATGCATTTTCTACATGAATTTGTGATTTGAAGTTAAGTGTTTTCTATAAATTAAAAAAAATACATGTCCAGTCCTGGGGCCTCATGCATAACACCATGTGTAAAATTCACACTAAAGCGTGGCATACGGATAAAAGTCAAAATGTGTGTATGCACAAAAAACTTCAGATGCAGAAAACCATGCGTAAGCCAACTTCCATGCACTTCCGCTGCATAAATCCCGGTCAGTGTGAAATGTAACTTTCGTGCACGCGCCTGCTGCCCCTTTGAGACTCCTCCCAGATCTACACCTCTTTGAATATACAAATCAATATAAATATTCCCTTAAGTTCAGTGTTCTTTGATACGACAATGTCAAAAGCATGGGGAAAACAGAAGAATTTCAGTGAATGGCAAGCGGAGGCAAAGAAAAGTGTACGATTTGTTGGTTTAAGCAGTTGTATAAACAGCAAAAGGAAGTTGATCAAAAGTTCAAGTTCAGAAACTCGCACAGTGCCCTTAATAAAAAAGAAGTGGTGAGATATCAAAGTTGCTGTTTCTTTCGGTCTGATTTATCTCTTTTTAAAGATTTCTATTCTCTTCCATTTAATATAATGTATGTTTATTTTGTTTTTACTTTATACAGGACTTACCTAATATATTACTGGATGGGAGCGCAATTCTGCTTTACTAGATTGTTTTATAAATCTGGGTTTACTGCATATAATATTGTGATGATGTTATTTAGTATATATTCTATTTAGTTCTATGCACCCTATTAGTGTATTTGCTTGGCAATGAAGTTCAAATTCAAGCTTAAGAAATGGTATAGCAGGACATTTACAAATAAACAGTGCAGTGTTTGGGCTCAAAAGAAATGCCGGTGTGAACCCAAAAGGCCTTTGCAGATTAGGATCTGAATTTGCCAAAATATAAGGAGAAATTCCTTGCTTATGCAACACAGTGAACTTAAACATTTTGTCTTAGCCATAATTTTCACCATTCCAGATGTTATGATTGTTTCTTCAGGGTCTTACAGCCTGAACTGCAATGCAAGTGGCCACAGTTTCAGGCTTTCCTTTTTCAAGGCAACCACCTCCATTAGCCAATCGATATTTAATATATATGTAAGTTGGCCTCATTGAATTTCTAACACACAACAAGGGAAGGCATTCAGGTCATTACAGCCTGCGGTGCCTGCTGCATTCGGCATGGTGCTCCGAAGATTTATGGCCATTTAGACCATTTATGTAAGGCTCCCTGACTAAGACGGAAGATAAACATAATTGTTCTCTGGGAGTTCTCCAGAGGCTACATGACCTAACTCTGATTAAAGACCAGAATGCTAACTGATTGCCTTATCAATGCAATTGTGAGTACTGGCTCCATTTTACTTATCTGTAAAGGCTTCCTTGTGCTGTTGTCAGACTTGTATTCTTGTAAATCCAAGCCGCAAGAGACATGTTAAACAAATCCGATATATTTTTTTTCTTTCCTTCTTCTTAACCAAAGAGGATATTCACTGTAGCAAGTGGCTGCTCTACCTGTAGAAGTAGGAGTTCGTGTCAATGGATCTTCTGGGGGCCTGTGAGAACAAACTGGCAAAGGCTAATTTCCTCTTTTGCTTTTTCAGTCCTCAGGTGAAAGTGCTTTCTGTGAAGGAAGATTACATAGGGACTACCCAACCCAGCATGAAAATTTTAAAAACAGCAGTTTTCCGTAATTAAAGAAGCTTGGTGTCTCGTAGTGTCCAATAGTTTTCTAATAAGAAGTGAAATCAATGCAGATAAACACAGGGACAGTTAAGGGGCACTTACTTTTGATTACTTAAATTAATAGCTTCCTTTTTATGAAATATATTTGAAAACACTTTGGAAATAATGAGCATCAAGGGCTTTTCAGAAGATGTGAAATTCAAAGGGTTAGAGCCTTAAGACAGTCTAGTAAAACAACACTGTGAGGAAACAGGACAGAGGAGCGGGTGGGAGCATGCACTGATACAGCGCGTTACTGCACCCTACCACACAACAAACCGCCTCAGAATCCCAAATTAGGACCTGAGCGCAGCCGTGCAAAGGATGACACCTCAACACCACACCAGTTTGAATGAAGTAGAACAGTGTAAGGTTTCTTATGGTGTCTGGAGTGCCACCAACCCCAGAGTTTTCCCTTCAAGTCGGAAGACCTACTTGCATGGATTGGATGACATAATAATTAGGAAAAATAAAAAGCAAGTTGATTGGTCCAGTGCTTGCACCACTGCCTCATGGGTCCAGCATTCAGGGTTTGAATTTGTGCTCAGTTGCTGACTCTGTGGAGTTTGCACATTCTCCCAGTGTCTCCTCTGTCTTTCCTCTCCCATCCCAAAGACCTGCAGGTTTAATTTTAAACTGACTCCTGTGATTGTGTATGTGAGGGGGCATTGTGATCAACTATTTCCCCTAACACAATGAATATAGCAAACCCACAGAATTGGATTAGGAGAGCTTGAGAATGTGACACTATTAGAATTATAGTCCATAACATCTAAAATGTGCAATATAAATTTTTCATATGATTGATTGTATAATAAAGGCAGGTAAGGCCTTCAATTTAGCTTTGAAGTAACTCTTGCTACCTGATGCTTAATTGCCAGCTCAAATATAAATCAAAAGGAGGTTCTGTGTAAAGACCCTCATTTATTGAAGCGAGGCACACACCAGATGTGGAACACTCACTCACACACCCACACTCACTCTTTACATGTCAGGTTAATAATGTCATTCTGCCTTAGCTGTGTGTTTTTATGATAATGGCAGAGACTCAAAGATATCGAAAGGAGGAAAAAAATAACATGCAGATATGGAGAGAAAATTAAATCTTCATATAAACAGTTCAGTAGCTGGGCTGTTCAACGACAGTGCTGAGAATAAATGCTTAAAGATGATGCACTGTAGGTATGTCTTTAGGAAGACTTGGCCAAACATTAAGGTTATAGGCTTGTAAACTTCTTATACATACAATATCGTGTGATAATATACAGTATGAGGACATAGGCTTGTTCTGAGCGATGCCTGATTACTTACATTACCAGTGGACGCTTCTTTGCTGATTTGAACCACATGAATGAACATGGATAGGCTCTAAATGCATTATACACAACTTGAAAATTTAAATTAATCTTTAGCGGACAGATACAAATCCAAATACTTTTTCCCCTGCAAAATACAAATGACCAATCTGTCGTCTTCCTTTATAGAAGAATTCAATATAGCGGAGTTTTGTGCCCTCCAGTTTTTTTTGTTTTTTTTTGAATTTCGAATTAAAAATCCTCCATTTTTTTATAATGGAAGTTTTGGGTGGCTTTGAAAGGAGACTGGGTGTTTCCTCAGTATAGCACCCTACATATGCAAGTGTGTATCTTATGTATGTCAGCAGCCAGGAACAGAATGCCAAGTGGGAGAGGACATACTTGACAGGTAGGATGAAGTTTTCAAAATAAGTTTGTCATGAACACTCTGAATTTTTCACAGCTTATGCAACATCTAATAGGGGAAATATGCAATTTAAACAGAAATGACAGGATACACTGCAGAAAGAGTTAAGCCATGTTCTCAAAACACAGACCTAGACCAGGAACAGCAGGCCCAAAGACATGTTGATTTGAAACCGTCATTTTTTTTAAACTTCACGTAATGCGGAAAGTTTTTTCAATCGCCATTGCATGCTGCAGTCAACTTTTAATGACGATTTCAAGTGCATGCGCGCAGATTTTATTCATAAATTCTTCCGTCAAAACCCCCAGCAGCGGCCGCCTGCCGTTCAATAGCAATGAGTTTGATTCCCAGTCCGTAACTTTTCAGTTTTCATTTCACATTCTTGAGTTTTAATGTGAATTCTTCACTTCACATTCTTCATTTTTAATGTCACTTTCAGGCCGTCACGTTATCCTCATTCCATTCTCAACTTTGTATTTATATCAGGCCTTCATTCTGTCTTCTTGCTTTCTATTCTTCATTTCACTCTAGGCATTTTTAATCTTCATTTCAGGCCATCACTAATCTCGCCGAAAAAGAATGCCATGACATTCACTTTCCTCTTCATATTGCTTGCTGTTTGGCTTCCCTCACCTACCCATTAATATTATCGTTTATGTCTCCAGTACGTCATGTTATTGGAATATCGAGCAGGCAACATCCCAGTAAAGTGCTGCTTTGGTTTTTGGCTTGAAGATGCAATACACTTAACAGACAATTCAGATTCATAACCAGAATGTTAAAATGCAGGCCATCTTTCCCATCAAAGGGGAACAGCATTTGAAATACTTGAACGATTTGCACCGTCAGCCAGAGCTGCCAGGTGGCCAAAGCATCTAAGGTGTCATTCAACGTTTTACATGTGAATCAATAGATCATACAAAAATAAAGACAAAAAAAACAACGATAAATGTATTTATTTATTTTAGCATGCTGTATGCACAGGCAAAGCCTGGGCTGGGATTTCAAGCCAGCAATTCAGTCCTGTGTGCTGGGCAGCATGTGCAATGACAACAGATTTCCTGTTCACTTTACGTCATAACCAATCAGACATTAACAGGCCATAAACCCCTCCCAGTCCAACACTGTAGTCCCTCCCACTTGACATTTGGCTCCTGGCTGCAGCGATGTCCTTCTCACTGCCCAAAAAGTATTATTACAACTGAAAAGGGATATCACTTAACTTCACTTCATAACTGATCATCTGATATACTCGGACGTTTGCTGTTTGGGAGATATAGGCTTAGAAAGGAAAATGTTTATTATATTATGCTTTAAAATAACACTTTGGATAGATTGGGTAATGCTTTATTAACATTTATTGACATAATTAACATGAAATGACTGAGAGACATTGTGCTTATTTTGCACTCTTTTGCTTTGTGCTCTCTCTAGCAGTAGGGTTGTACCTGCTACTGGTGTTCATGTCGGGAGTGGATTATCATTATCTTGATGAGATGCTTTAGGCCATTTTCCTCCACACCAATTCTCTAAAGCAGAGACAAGCAGTGATTGGCATAGGGCATACTGGGTTGTTGATGAGGTGTGAAGTTGTTTTCATTGGTGGCTCCAGTTGATGTCCTTTGTGTATTGTTCCACTGTGAAATGCTGATGGCCAGGCCTGCCTCATGTAGCATCAGGGAATGGTCGTCTCCGTATATCTTACAGCTGAATACTAACAAACCAAAATTGCATCTTGAAGGTTTCCCAGCTCAATACACAGAATATCCACAAAATTTCCATCTTGCCCATAGCCCTCTATCACAAGTTTTGCAGCTGAAGTTGTACGTGCTGTTAGGGTTACAGTATATCTCACCAGTAGTCAAAACTTGTTTTTCACTAATGAAACACCTGTCACAACTTAATTACATACCACTTGCTTTACTACAGTTCTTTTTTCATTGGTTTTCCTGCTTCTTGCTTTCAAGTACAGAAGTAAGTTTAGAACACTGCTTCAAAAATCAATTGGACCCAATGTGCACATCATCTCTTCACTTGGCTTGGCTTCCTGTCCAGTAAATTATTCATTTTAGAGACTTACTGCTAACTTACAAAGCTGTCAGTTTCAACAATTGTTATGTAAAATTAAACAACAAGTAATTCTACCAGAAACATTAGACCTTTCAGTCTGTTAGCTTATGTTGACCTTGTGACTCTTCTCCAATCCCTGATTATGGGACTCCCGTGTCGTACACTTTGGAGCTCCCAACCCTTTTGGTCCCAGGGTAAGCTTAAGCTTTCTTTCTTGATAGGCTATGCCCATCTGTTCTGTACCTGCTGTACTTTGTTAATACCCTGTGAATTTATCTACTCTGACTATAACATTACATTGAACCTTTGTCTTTTTATCTTTTATTCTTTTGTGTTTTGGGTGTTGTGATGATGTGCTTTGTGAAACGTGTCTAATAATACAAGTTGATTTATGGAAATTATTTTTTTTATTTTATTTCTTTCTGATTTTATTGATTTTATTAAAAATCACACATCATTCCATACAAATAAATCAATTTTTATAAACATAAGATCGAAAACAAATCGACCCCCACCCCAAATTTATTGTTCTCTGAGAGTTGTGAAGTAGCATTTTTTAAGGTAAAGGAAAACCCACATGAGATGATTTCAGATTTCTCTCATGTTTGCAGTGAATAACCAAAGGGCTTTTGGCTGTAGTAGTTTGACATTTTTAGTCAATAATAAAACTGTAAAGATTATTCTTTGTGAGACGATTAGGTATTGCAGTGCTGAAGTGATGTGGTCTTAATGTTTGGTCCGACTCTGCAAAGACTGTGGAATGGAGTAATGTAGGGGCTCAGATGAGATTTACCCTCGGCTTATTTGTGCCTTTCAGGGGAAGAGGAGGTTTGGATGACTTCCATCTAGATGACTATTCTATAAGTGTGTAGGTTTATTTGAGAAAGGTCTACTAAGTGAGACACAAAAATAACCGGACTGGGCTTGGGGCTTTCCTGGAAAACTGTCTGGAGGTCCTACATGCCCTCTTAAACTGCCCACCAGCTAGGTATATCCTGTGAATGACCCAGTCAGTATTTACACAAGTTGCTGCAACCATGTCGGGTGAAAAAAGCAAACAGCGAGACAATGCGTTTTCCGTAAAGCAGTTTTTGACTGAGAAAAACATTCATGTCCTTGATCATCCTCCCTATTCACCCGATTTAGCTCCCTGTGATTTTTACTTGTTTCCGAAAATCAAAAGTGACCTGAAGGGAACATGTTTTTCTTCAATGGATGAAGTGAAGACAGAAACGGCAAGCCTGTTGAAGAGCCTCAAGCAAGAAGACTTCCAGCACCGTTTCAATCAATGGAAGATGCGAATGGAGTGGTGTAGAGATTGGGAGTGGGAGTATATAGAAGGTGACAATGTTTAGAATACTGTCATTCATCAATAAATATATTTTTTTTACCAATCTGGATTATTTTTGTGTCTCACCTCATATGTCATGTAGTTTTTTTTTTTTTTTTTTATCAATTTCGTTTAGAAATATTAGCTCAGACTCCACTTCTATTTATTATCAAATGTATCTTACTTGCTTTAAGACCCCTATCCATCAATTGGAAACACAGGATAGCATGAAAACTCCACAATTTCGATTTATTTATTATAATACTTATTTTATTTAAAGTCATTTATAAAACTCAATTACCGGACTAGAAGGTTAAGTTTCTTCCACATGTTTAGACAGTTAGCGTAGGCTGAAAACCGAACCTCATGATTTGAAAGCCAGCAGCACTTAAGTTACTTATAGTAGCTACCAAGAACCCTGTAGGGTATTAGCAACAGCGTCATTCCTATCATCTTAAAAGGAAAACTGACCTTTGTTGACCTGCTTCTGCCTTACCTCTCAACCTGTACTTTCACTATGCCACATTTTTAGGAGATATGGCTTGTGAACAGTAATTGGTATGCATGCCGATGCTAATTTGCTTTGTACACTTAGCTGAGTTCTCACAGAAATGCTCAATGTAACATTAGAAACACATTTCCAAGTCATGATGGAATGGTGTTTATCTTTATGGCTGCCACTAATGCTTTCGTTATTCCCTAAGAGAGACTTCTTATGTGTGATGTGAACTGCAGATGCTCTCCATCAGTGTGACTGGGCGACCTTTAAATGAATTAGTTGGTTTAAGTCTGCATCACATGGAATCTTATCTTATCCCGGCCTTGCCCCTGCTTTGTTGGCAGGATAGGTTCTTCCTTAATGGCCTAACTAAGCACATTAGAAAATTGGATGTATTTAAGATTGGATTACAGTTCCTCTTTTCCCAACAAACCACTGCAGAAGTGAAATAATACATACTTGTTAATTTAAAATTTGGTTTTCTCTTTCCTTTCCAAAAATGTGATCCTATTTAGAACAGTGAATTCATTTACATATTTAACATTTAACATTAGACTGACCAAATCTCATATTACATGAATATTGTGGTAAATTGTAAAAGTTAGAGACCCTTTTCCTCATGAAATATTTGTTTCTGTTGTAACCACAAAGGGGTGCCAGAGAGCCCCACACTAAAAACACAGCAACACAGCCCTCAATATATGAATACAACTAAAGGGCTTTTATTCCACAAAGTACCTTCCAATGCACACTTCTTCCAACAATTAGCCACAATTATACAATAAACCAATAATAAATTGCCAATTCTTTCTCCTTCTCTCCTCCCGTTAATGTTGCTGGACCCAGGAATACTTCTGGTGCCATTCTGTCTCCTTGAGGAAGCACTTCTGGGCCATAGAGAGAGTAGGGTGGTCCTCCCCCAACGGCGCCCTCCATCGATCCCAAGGGGTCCCTACAAAGCTGAACTTCCTGACTCCATCTCCCTAGCACCACTACAGATGTCCCAACTGACTTCTCCTATGAGGGCCACTGCCACCTAGCACATGGGGGATTGAACCACTCCTAAGCTCCAGCTTCTGCTGGTCCATCCATTATTTTATAGCGGCTGTGCACAAAGTTCTCTTTTTGTCCATCCATTGTTCCTCTGGGGCTTCCCATCCAGGTAATAAACCACGCTGTTCCCTGGCTGGGATGCTTGTTCTTATCCTACACTATACTTGCTTTAACCTTTTTCAAAGTGGAAACAGGACATTAATATTGACAAAGATTATTTTACAGTCAGTTTATTTTTATGATTGGCTGAACTCCATAATGTGATGCTAATATCATAGCTCAGTGCATTATTTTCTTCCTTAGTTTGTAATAAATTAGCTATTCATATAAACAATTTTGAAAATAGCTGGACAAATATAGAAGGGCATGGATACTCAATTGAATTTAATTCACTTTATTTTGATTACTTCTTTTATGAGTTTAAGTGCTTTTTAATAATTTGAAGTTAAACATTAAAAATAAAATGTAACATTCACACTAAAGAAATATAAAAACATGATCAGAGAGCCAGTGTCTAGAATGGTTGAAACTGAGCTGAATGCTTCCATTCTGTAAATCTTTTTTGACAAATAGGAAACAATATTATCAGATGGACTCTCAGACTGCCTCTATATCAGCAACTGAGCCCCTCGAGGTGGCGTACTGTCTGCCCAACTCTCTTCCTTTTACGCCAATAACTGTAGTGTAGGTCCTCTGACCCTTCAGTAAAAATCATTAAGTTTGCCAGTGGACGCCACCATTACTGAAATAATGACTAATAGAAATGAAACCAACAGAAAGGAGGTGACTTGTCTTTTGTCTTGTGGGCCTTAAATAATCTGGTAAAGTTTTGAAAATGGTGGTTGATTTTTCTCAAATAGCAGTTTAACCTCTCACTCTGGAAATGAACGATTCTACAGTCAGTATAGTGGAATCTTTCAAATTTCTGGGCACAAAAAAAAATAAATCGCAGTGTGTTGTGGGGTCTGCTGAGCCAGAAATTGGCTGTGCTCTTCCATCTGTTGCAGACCTGCATGCGTCTGTTGTCATGAACCATGTCAAAGGATAACCGCAGACTTGTCTCACCCAGGTCATCACTTGCTTCAAAAACTCCACTTTTTTTAAAATGATGCCATTTAAAAGTAAAACTACCAGACACCTAGACAGATTCTTTCTCTGTGCCATACAGTCGCTCTTGCAAATCAATCATTTAACCTGTCATTCATCACTAATTTGGGTGTTCATTCATTTATGAGGGTGTATACTGTACATGTGCACGTGTGCGCACACACACACACTTTCATTTGCATATCTCCTTTATACTTGCATGATTCTGTAGCTGTTTATAATTTAACTTATGCTGTTTGCATGCAATGTTGTGTTCTGTTACAAGCAGTTCCGAAGCTACCAAGTTAAATTAAATGCTTGTACGTCAAGAACTAGAAAATAAAAGTGATTCTGATTCTGAAATTCCAACTGTTCTTGGTGAGCTTCATTCTTAAAAAGAACATTCCATAGGCGAACAATCACAATTTCATCATGTGTGGCAACACGTCCATTCTAAGACGGGCTAAGCACTGCCTTGGACACAAGAGAAGAAATAAAAGCTGTATTAGTGGCAAATGTAAAAAACAATTAGTACCGTTTAAAAGCAATATAAGAGTGTGTTGTGAAACAGTCTCAGCAGAAACTCCAGCAAGATTATAATGTGTTAAAATTATGAGTTTTCAGCCTTGATTTAAATGCTGCAACAGATGGGACTCCTGTAATGTAGATTGGCAGATTGTTCTGGAGTTTGGGTGCCATGTAGCTAAAGGTTCTGCCTCCTACATCAATCCTCAGGATATTAAGGAGGCCTGCATCTTGAAATTACAATGTACTACTCCATGGAGTAAGCATTAATCATTTTTGTAAGGTAAGTGAGGGATACACCATTTATGACATCATGCAAGGATATTTTTAAATGTGCATCTAAAATTAGTTGGTTAGCCAGCAAAGTGACTAAGAATTTGAGTTCTCAATTGCCGTGCTTCCCAGTATTAGATATCATCCTTGCTGCTGCATTTTTGAAATAGCTGTATAGTAAGTAAATGGCTTGAACAGTCTGACAATAAAACGTTATCACAGCAACCATACCACCTGCACTTCAGAAGAGTTCATCCACCTGAAGCTAAGCGTGTTCAGGCCTGGCCAGTACTTGGATGGGATACCAACCAGGAACAGCCAGGGTTGCGGCTGGAAGAGGTGTTGGTGAGACCAGCAGGGGTTGCTTACCCTGTGGTGGGATCACTGTACTGTAAAAGTTGTGCCGTCCTTTGGATGAGACATAAAATGAAGATCATGACTCTCTGTGGTAACTAAAGATCACTGGACTTCCTTCATAAAGAGTAGGGTGTGCCCTGATGTCCAGGCTATTGCACACCATGGCCTAGTCGTTCTGCCCCACTAATCATTCCATTTCTCTAACCGGCTAACTATCTCTCACCACTTAAGAGGTAATGTGTGGTGAGCATACTATTGCAAAATGGTTTCCATCACATCATCCAGGTGAATGCTGCTAAGTAGTTGTGGTTGAATTGGCTCTTCACTCACTATGTAATGGACTCTGAGTAAAGACAAAAGTACTATATAAATGTAAAGAATTATTATTATTATATTGTGAGGTTTCTAAACTCTTTTGGGACTCCCCCCACCAGGATGACCCACTGAAACACGATTACCGCTCCTGTTGAAGATAGTATATCGGTTGCCAGGGTAACTGTGGGCTTCCAGCGCTATAGCGGCTCTTGCAGCGGCTCGCAGCAAAAAGAAATCTGAATCGATCGTGGTCGCACTATAAGTGCCTGTCATTGATGGGTGATGCAAGGAAGATTATAACTGCAGGGAACATTATTACTTGGCCACGACACTGTCTGTTCGGTGCATCTGTGTATGAGAGAGTGGCAGATCCCGCCACAATAAATACCCATGCTGTTCCTGTTTCAAGTGGAATAAAGTTGGTTTCGCTAAAGGTTTCAGCCTCATGTTTTGGGGTGCAAGACAGGGACTCGCATGTCACAATATACAAAATCTTAGAAAATGTACCCTATATACTCGCATTCAAAAAAAAAAAAATCGATCATAAAATGTTCAAACACCTGTTCAAAAATATAACACTTAATTTTCTTGCTTCCACTGTTCTCACACCAGTTTCTCAGACAAATCAAATTTTGTTGCAGCAGCGCAGTTACCAATTTCTTTTGCCACTTCAACTTTTTTTTATTTTAAAACCAGCTCCATATTTTCCTCTAATCGAATGGCCCATCGTAAATAAGGATGCTCTTGTGATAAAGGTGTATGAGGGTGTGAGATACAAAAAACACAAAACAGTGCAAATGTTGCTTCGGAATAGTTCGGGTATTACTGTATGGTCACATGGTCAATACATAGAAAAAAAAGACAGTGTGCTCTGTGGTTACTCTCTCAGGTGGGTGTTAGCATATCATAATCTCTTGGACCAATAGTGTGAGTTTTCTGCATTCGACCTATACGACCGACATTATAAAATACTGGAAATTATACAGTAAAATCAAGCTTCGACTTATCAGCGAGAGAACTTCAAAGTTGAGTTTCCCTACTTGCACTCAGAGTTCAAGATACTATGTTATTTGAAACTTGTATTACACAAAACTATACAGGAGGGTATTAGAATTACATTTGCTTAGCAGACACTTTTATCCAAAGTGACTTACAAAAGAGGTCAACATAATCAGTCTATGGATTGTTTAGGAAGAAGTGTTACAGGACAGGGTTACAAAATTTAATTCATCAAGCGAAATGCTCAAAACAAAATATAAGTGAGTTACAATTCCTAGATTAATAAAACCTAACAATGTTCAGTTAGACAGAAATGCTCCAACAGTAGTCTTCAAACATTTCTTGAACACATTGAGGGAGTCACAGTTGTGAATGGAAATGGGCAGCTTGTTCCACCAGCCAGGAGCTACACATGAAGAGTATGGAATGAGGTTTGACCACCACACGAGGTGTTTCTGATAGAATTGATTACCTGTTATATTTTACATCACATTTGTTGAGGTGGTGTCATCAGATGCCGTTCTTCGAGAAGTAGTATAATACCTCACAAAAGTCTCCATATATATAGGTTAGGGGTGGGCAATGTCAGTCCTGGAGGGCCGCAGTGGCTGCAGGTTTTTGTTCCAACCCAGTCTTTTAATAAGAAGTTAGTTATTGCTGATGAAGGACTTATTGCTGAAGTGACATTTTGATGCTTCATTTTAGTGGTCTCGCTTGCTAAGAATCCCACCCTTAACTGCTTATTTCAGTCTTAAACAGCTGTATTTACTGTTTTTAATGGCTCCTTATTAGCAATATGATGCAAATGACAAATGAGTCAGCAGTTCTCTATCTATTTGGTTTAATTAAACACTTAAAGAGAAAAATGTGACAAACTGAAATGATCCATCTATCTATGTAACAAGCCGCAAGAGTAAATAAGGTTAGAGATTGGCAAGGATTGTTTTCTAATTAAGTAACTGGGTTTGAAACGTTAACCTGCAGCCACTGTGGCCCTCCAGGACCGACACTGCCCACCCCGATATAGGTGCTGCTGTATTGGCTATTTTGTAGACAAGCATCAAGATTTGAAAGTAGAATTTCATTAAGTTAATTAATACAACAGACATATGATGCAAGAGAAGTCTTTTGACATCTGCAGTCCATTTACCAGTGGCTGTGAAAATTACAGTATATAAATAACTCAACCTCAAAACAAAGTTGGTGCCAGGACAGATTTAGAAGTGGGGCACTGGATTTTCATGAGTAGATGCTTGATTACAATACACATAAAGCTGACATTATTTTTGGTTAACAACAGGAAACATGTTTTGCTTTTCATCTGATTTTTCAGTCTTTGTTGTAAGTTGGTTTGTAATTTTAGTCCCTCTATTCAATATGTTTCTAACTGACACAAGCAGTATCAAATACTTTTCTCTGTTGTATTTTGATTTGCTGTCTCTTTTTTGTGATTGTTTGGTGAAAATCCACTGCAGGTATTGTGATCCTGAAGAGATTGTTATGGCAAAAACTCTTGTCAGGTTTGCACTAATAAAAGGAGACTCTGCATGAGATAAGTGAACCAGTTGTTTGTTTTCAAGATTCGGTGCCTTATGAAACCATCATAATTTTGCAGAGTTTCGATTTTAGACAGAGTAGGTTTTAGAATATTTAAAAATGAGAGGACTGAAGGCTAAATCAATGATAACACCTACATTTCATTTGAACTTAGCTAAAGTGAAATGCAAGCCTTCTGCGACGAGATTTCAGTTTTATCTTTCTATTTACAGAATTACCACTCAATAAAGGAAGTTCTACTTTATCTGAAAATAAACACAAATATGGATCATTAATCCACTTTTTTACATCAGTAAAGCAGCTCATTAATGAAGTAACTAAAGAAGAATTAAGTTTTTTATTTTTATTTGTTATTAGTAATTAATGTAATGAATTGTTATTAATTACATTTTAAGTTGTTAAATTATCGTCAACACTTATCACCCAACCCCTTCCTGAGTTCAGAGTGCCATATGAACAAAACACATAATGAGATCATATAAATAAAAACACATTATGAGATAGATTTTTACAAATATTAAGAGATCCAAAAAAATAAATGAATGAACAAACAAACCCATGGTTTAGACAGAGGCCTGCCAGCCTACAGTATTTTAAGAGCATCAGAAGTGAATTCAGGCTAAATTTTGAAGAACCTTTACACTATTCCTCAGTAAGGAAAAATTGTTTTTTTTATAGTTTTATATCATGCAAAAAATCCCCATTCTACTGAGCTAATGAGGGTAAATCGGGATTAGGGCTGGGTGATACCCTAAACGTTTATGACGCTAACAATTAAAAGATGTCACCAAACTCTTTTGCTCATGTCAGTATGGTTGGTAAAAGCTCCCACCTACTGTGTGCTTTCATGACCTCTTATAATTTCCGTTTCATTCAAAATGAAAGCATTGCGCCAGGCATAAGAACATGTGAGCATTTTTATGCTGAAGCCCTGTCAGGCAGCGATGAGTCGGACACTAATGAAAATGAGCAGGTATCTAACAAGGTGCAGTGTCGTACTTTGGCTTCAGCAAACAGAATACTAACCAACAGAAGTCAAAGGTAAACTTTTGTTGAAAAGGGGTTGGTGCTGTGGTCTCATCCTTCTGTCTTCCTCCATCTGCAGAACAGATGACTGACGGCCACTCCACTGCTGATGTCACTTCCGCTGTCTGCCCTCCTGGACCCACCTTGGTCTGCAGAGTGACTATATAACTCAGGAATTGACCGTCTTTTACTCATTTCTGTTCTGAACTCTTGTTCTTGAAAGATTTCTCTGCAAATTGTTCAGTTTTGTGCATTCTTTCAAATTATGTGGGGTCACCAAGTTTGGTTCCCCATTTCTTTCACTATGTTGTATCTCCTTCACATAATAGGTGCATAGATAGAAAATTTATTAATCCTGGAGAAAATTGCAGAATACCAATAACAAAAATTTTATTATGTGAAGGTTAAGGGGTGGCACTGAGGCCCAAACACAAACACAGTCTCAGGTACAAATAAAGGGGGTGTTTATTACAGATACCTTGTACAAACAATTATATATGCTGTCTCTACTTCCTTCTCTCTCTCTCTCTCTGTTTCTTCATCACACTGCTAGTCCTTCAAGATAAGTGTTGCCTTCCTTTCTCCCAGCTTTGACTCACCTGAACAAGGCAGTACAACTCCTTTTATTGCGGACCCTGTAGTACTTCTGGTGTCCCAGAGGTGTGGCCTGGGAATGCTTCTGGATCCGTTTGAAGACCCATAAAGTAGGGCTCTCCGGCACCCTCACAGGACCCAACAGGGTTGACTGAATGAACTGCAAGTCACATGATGTCCCATGGGTATCCACAGGGGTATTGAGGTTCAGGGATATTGCCACCTAAAGTATTGAGTTGGACAATATCCTGAATATATTGTTGTCATCTGTTCTTCCATGTTATTGGTGTCCCTGCCAGGTAAGGTCTAGCCTGGATGGGACGCCGGTCTTCATGTGTCATTCCTCACAAATAGTTGTAGGTATGCTAGCAAGGTACACATACATATAACATGAACTATCTGTAAGAAGATAAAACAAAATGAAGGTATTTACTTAAGTGTAAACTGATTAGGTTGGAACCGACTTGCAAGGTATAATTTTACAGTACAGAATGTCAGTTATTCTCACAGTATGTTGCACATAGTGTCATTGTTAAGATGCCTGCTAGACCAGCTCAGTACCATTCAGCCAACCGGGAACAAGACCTTCTCGGCCAAGGGGTGACTCATTATTGGGTCTGATGGCTGAGGGTAGTGCTCCGTGGTGCAATGCAGTTGTCTCAGTCTATTACTGAAGGTGCTGCTCTGTTTAAACCTTATACAGGGGGTGAGAGGTTGTTTAGGATAATCTGCTGCTTCCCGAGTGACCTCTTTTGTTCGATACACTCCAGTGAGTCCAACATGACTCCCTCAAGCAACTTGATCCATTACTTGCAACACAACCATATTGTGGAAAAAGAGGAGTGCCTGATCAGATAAACAAAGAAAATAACAAGCATACTCCTGGCTAAAGTGACTTTCCAAAGCAGCAGTCTTTATGCCACCGTACATGCAAAAGATTTAATGTACACTAAATGACGTAACTAGTGCTATTACATACTTCATTCTAAAAGTTAAAAAGGGATGTAAAACATTAAACAAGTTCAACTTGTATTTACTGTAAAACAATTTAAAACTGTTTTTTTTTCACAAATGTACATTATGTCCATTATTTTTAGGAAAATGTAAAGGTTTTGTGAGATGCATATTATGTTTGCATTCAGAACTAGTCAAAGTTTTAAATGTGCATTGGGCAGTATGTTAAATTATTATCATGTAAAAAAAATGTTTAGATATCTGTGAACCATGCCAGCTGAACACTGGTAATAAAGTAGCATTTTTGAACCAGGGTTTTTAGAAAATTATTGTTAATTCATCATTATCAATTTATATGCTATTTTGATTGGGGTTCAATTCTTCCAGCCTGAATTAGGATTCTCCTAGTTGAGCAAGATAAACTGATGAAGAATAGAAGATTGTATTCATCATTTATTGTTGCAGAATGTTATTCTATCTGTTGTCACTCCAAATTGTACTATTAGGTTTCATGAGTAATTGTGAAACCTGCAGTTTTTTGATGGAAGAGTGAAAACTCTAGATCTGTCAAAAATGTCCATCTCCATTTTTCGACAGAACTTAACGTTTTGGGGTCCCCTGAGGCTGAAAACACTGATATCTCGATGATGGGCGTGTGTGTGTCTGTCTGTGTCGGTGTATCACAGCTTCTTAATGATGGTCTAGAGCTAAAATGAAACTTAATGAACTTGAAACTTAAGCCTGTTATGAAATGACGATGTGCTGGTTAGTTTTTGAGCCAAATTGTGTAAGACCAAGAGGCACTCTAGAGGAACACTCAAATACTGGAATTCTGCAATTAAATGTAAATTCTTTTCATCAATTGCTATTGTAATAACTTATTTTATGATCAGAAAGATCAGCATCAGAGCGGTAAATAATTACTGAAATGTTATACAATAGTTTGGGTAACTTGGTTCCTAGGGCTCAAAGCCTACTGATGCTCGCATGCGTATTTTCTTAGAATTACATTTACCCCATAATGGTCTCATTTGTGGAATAGTTTCAGAACATATGACTTACGAGGCCAGTGATTGATGCCATTATTCACAGTTATGCAGTCTTTGATATATTTTGATTTTAATCTTGAAAAATATGCACAATGCAATGTTTTAAACTGAATTACAGAATTATTTAATTTAAATGATAAAGCCTAGTGTCATCAGCATACAAATAAAATTTGATATTGGGTTTCTGAATGACATCTCCTAATGACAACATTAGGAAGTAAAGAAGACAAGCTTCCTGGGCAATTCCAAATGTGTTTTGGCTTTTGTGTAATATTTTTTAAACTTTTACATGTAAAAACACTTTGCCATCTGCTTGCCCTCTTTTGGTTTTGCTAGCTGAATTGACCAAATTTTTTCTGACTTGTGCAGTTTGACTGCTCATATGAAATTCCACTTTAAAAAACTTTTCACCACAGCATGATTATTCTTCGATGTTCTGAGTCAGAACAAGACAGTAAAGGTCTTAAATCAACAGGAAAGGGAGATGAGGTTTGGTAAAAAAGCATAAAAGACTGACAATCAGATGTCAAGTTTTAAATGAAAATCAAAAATTAAAGTCCATCCATCCATCCAGTATCCAACCTGCTATATCCTAACTACAGGGTCACGGGTTGAAGTCATAAGAAAAAACAGAAACATATTTGTTCATAACCATCAATAGAGAGATCAGAATAAAGCAAAGCATACCACACTGGAATCCATATATCAGATGCTCAAGAATACAACGTGCCAACATTTATGCTGGTGCTGTGGATGATGTCACATGTCATGCACTCAAGAGTGATTCTGGGTATGACTGCTGTGGCAGCGGTTGATCTGATTGCAAAAAATGGCAACACCCAACTCATAAACAAAATGGCGTCATGATCAAATGTTTTTGAAGTTCAACTTTTTAAACATTGCATAAGGCAAGAAATAGATGAGACAATCATATTCCTTGAGGTTCAGAACACCATATTCCATGTACAAAATGTACTTGTCTTTCATTAAGGAAGGCAAAGAAAAATTAAAGAAAATAGCTTATTATAACAATCAAATAGTCAAGGAAACACTAAAAGACATTCTGTTCAAGAATTCTGTTTAGTTTTTGGCACTTTATGTTCCTGTTATCACTTCTTGTACATGTTTTTAATGAGTGTGATAAAGGTATTTGGGTGGGTGTATTCAGTTGCAATAAATAGTTACAAGAAAGCTACCACATGTTTATTGTCCAATTACCTTAGCATGTACTGTACAGTGCATATCTTCACAGAAAAATAATAAAGGAGCTCAATGGAGAATGGATGAACATCATTATTAAATGTGTTTGCAGGGTTCAGGACAATAGATGAATGAAAACAAGAAGTCAAGTGGCTTTATTGTCTTACCATCCGGACACAGTATTGCAGCATATAATAGCACGAAATAACATTCCCCAGGACCGGACACAAGGCTAGAACCAACTGTGGATGTAATGCCAGTGCATTTAAACTACACACATCCACACACATATAGGACCACAAATGTGTTCCCCGTCAATCCAACATGACATGTAGGAGGAAACTATAGAGATCTGACTGTGCAAAATACATACAGTAGGTAAACAGGCCATTGTGCAGACAAGAGCAATGTATTACAGTGCTTTGCAATTTTTCTGTCTGCATATGGCAGCCACCTTTATTTAATGCAGCCTTCTTAATGAAATACAAATAAGGAGGAAGTGGTGAAGATTTGCTTTTTTTTCTTTTTTACTGAAGGAGCATTAGCTCCTTAGCGTGTTTACTACACAAATAAATTATTCCTGGCATGCTGCGAGTTTGGCCCTCTGGCATGCTGGCCTTGTCGTTCATCATTAGTTCTGAGATTAAAGGGAGCAAAAGGCTGAGCTGAGTCCTGTCTTTACAATTTCTCTTGCCCCTCCACAGCCTGTCCTCTCATAGATCTTTTTATTGACATATACCGTAGGTCTTTGTACACAATAAAATGCACTATATAATGTTCGATTAATTAAATGATGTAACAGCTTAACAGTCACACTGCCTCTTTGTATTCCTATGAAAAATGAAAGAGAATGATTAATCCCTTTCAGCTTTGTCTTAGTGGTGCCACAATCCGGCTCGTGCCCAAATCCAGTCCATGTCCCTGAGAAAACTGGTTGATTGTTTGATGAACATGTTATTGAATCATACAATACAATACAATACAATTTATTTTTTGTATAGCCCAAAATCACACAAGAAGTGCTGCAATGGGCTTTAACAGGCCCTGCCTCTTGACAGTCCCCCAGCCTTGACTCTCTAAGAAGATAAGAAAAAGCTCCAAAAAAAAACCCTTGTAGGGAGAAAATAGAAGAAACCTTGGGAAAGGTAGTTCAAAAAGAGACCCCTTTCCAGGTAGGTTGGGCATGCGGTGGGTGTCAAAAAGAAGGGAGTTAATACAATACAGTACAATACACAGAACAGAACAAATCCTCAATACAGTATAAAAATAAACATTTTACAAGTACGGAGCAGAATTTAACAGTAGATGATATCACATAATATGATTCTGATTTGTTTAGAGTACTGGAGACATCAAACTGCCTCCCCCATTTGGCCAATCCACAACTGAAACAGTGCTGGGCCAGCCAATCCGATGAAAGGACCCCTCTGCCACATGATTCCTGCGATCCTCCATCAGGGATGACTTTACCTTAGGCAGGCAGGTGGGCCGTGGCACCAAGTGCCACATTTGAGTACCAAGAAGGGAAACAGAATAGGTGAGGGTTAGTAATAAATTATAACGATCGTGTTACTTATGTTTTAGTACTAATGACTAACAACAGAGATGCAGTCTGTACAGTTAATCAGCAGCTCTAGTCAGGATATGCTAAACTGAAGTAGTGAATCTTCAGCCGGGATTTAAAAGCTGAGATCGAAGGGGCATCTCTTATAGCAGCAGGCTGACCATTCTACAGTTTAGGGGCCCTGTAACTAAAAGCTCGACCTCCCACTGTTATTTTATTAATCCTTGGAATCATAAGCAGACCGAGATCCTAATTTACGTTCTGGTTTGTAAGTCATGATAACTTCAGATAAGTAAGCCGGACCTTGGCCATTTAAGGCTTTACATGTTAAAAGGAGGATTTTGAAATCTGCCCTAAACTTAAGTGGGAGCCAGTGTAAGGATTGAAGAACTGGAGTTACGTGTTCGTATTTTCTTGTTCTTGTAATAATTCTTGCAGCAGCATTTTGGATTAACTGGATGCTGTATAAAGAACAGTTTGAACATCCAGTGAACACCACATTGCAGTAGTCAATTCTACTAGAAATAAATGCATGAATTAATTTCTCAGAATCCTGTTTATTTAGAAAGCGACTTAATTTCCCAACATTTTTAAGATGGAAGAAACATGATTTGGACAACTTTGTAATATGCTCTTTAAATGACATGCATTTGACATGCATGTCAAAGATAACTCCTAGATTGCGGGCTGATTCAGTAAAATTAATGGTGATTCCAACTGAGTTAAATGATGACAGAATATTGTTGTGATCAGCGTCATTCCCTCCAACAATTAACATCTCTGTTTTATCTGTGTTTAAAGACAAGTAGATCTCATCCATCCACTCCTTTAATTCACTAACACAACTAATTAAAGACAACATCAGAGAAACTTCATTTGATCTAAATGAAAGGTATAACTGGGTGTCCTCTGCATATGAGTGAAAATTAACATTATGTTTCCTAATGATAGATCCCAGTGGAAGCATGTAAAGTGAAAATCATCACTTTACTCCTTTTAAATTTTGTCATGGAATTACATTCACCCTAAAAGTTATCAATATCATTGATGATTGATTAAAGAAATGGTCACATGGTGTTGCCCTTAATTTCAACACTTCCTCCCCCTAATACTATTAGGATGATGCTTCCCGAGAAACGGCATTGGAAGATGTCATCCAAGAAACAGCAGCCAGGTTCATAGCCAGGCTGCAGGTCTTGACTTATGAAGAGAGGCTGAACGAACAGACAGAGACTCCCAGAAACACCAAGGGTCTGTTAGTTCACTTAACTAAAGTCACGCCATAAGTACACAAGGCAGTAAGTTCATGCATCATAGTTGTAAAACAAAAATCTGAGACCCCTCAAGTCATAATGCATATTTCACTGAATTTCAAAATAAAAAGCAATTACCTCAATATCTGCAGGATACTCAATTATACATGACAAATCCTATGCACAGATTCATTAAAAGTTACTTTTTATTTGCAGAGTCTTACATGAGAAGTCATATTTGCACCATAATAATCAAAACAATGATATCAAGCTATTCATACGTGACCTTAAGATTTTTGGGATGTCCTGTCTACATCAGCTAAACAGACACTCCTGCTATGGATTCCAAAAGTATTCCGATCCCTTCCCTTTCAACACACTTTTACACCCTCGTTCTTTGACAGCCCTCAATTACAATGGCATTCCTCCATTTGACGGAGCAGTCGATGAGTGCCCTTTGTGGATGTCTCCCAGAGTGCTGCCTCTTAGTGATGATAATATGCAGTACAGGTAAATATATGACATATGATGGCCGTTTATATGACATTTATAGTTAAGGGAGCTATTTTATAATTAAGATGCTTAAAGGATAAGTTTGTTTTTTTAAATTGGTTATTTCTTCAGAACATGGTATACATACATTTGCCACACGAAACTCTGTACTAAGGTTACACAGGTTACTAACATTTTCTATACATTTTTTAAAAAATAACTTATCTGCTCTGGCATTTTACAATGGGGCACAGAGCTTCACAAAAAATTAAAGCTTAAAAACTTACCTAATACATCCATTTTTCAACACAAGAAAGTTCCTGAGAATACATAAATGTTGTAAAATGGCTTGCACAAGTCGATGTTGAACAACATCAAAAAGAAAAACACCAGTGTTATGATTTGTTTTAGCAATGTGTCACAAAATCAAAGAAGCCACAGAAAGGTTTGGGGCAGCCACCCATATATTATTCCTTGGCTGCAAAATAGTTAAAGGTTCATACTGATGTGTACAGATTGGAGTCCTGAATAGAACTGAGGGGATAGGAGAAAGGTGGTGGCTTTTAAAGGCCAATATAGGAAGTGACATCAGGTGGGTTGGAACCGGAAGGGTCTTCATCCATAGGCTCGGACCCGGAAGTGACGTCAAAGGAGTTGGAAGCAGACTTGACGTAATCAGGACCAGGTGGAATTTCCTGTGAACGGTCTTTTGAAAAACAAGAAAAAGAGTCAGCACACTCTACCACATCCCGGTCTGGCTCGGAATTACCCTCATTCAAGCCCTTTAGCTGCCTCCCATGCGCACGTCAGTGACAAATGTTAAAAGAAGACCAGCTATGCACACTTACTTGGCATTTGTCTTGCTACGCAATAACCTTTCACCCCCCTGGGGATGGGGTTTCCCCAGTAAACTGTTCGTGCTATGTTCTTAGTACCTGTATCTTGTTGATTTATTTCTCTATTTGTGCAAAAAACTCCTCCTCCTATTACAAAAGCAAATAGAAAATGCATCCTTACCTCAAGAAAAATTATACCAAGAATATGCGATAAAATGATTATTTCCAGATCCTTTTTGTTGCCACAACCATGTGTCAGAAACGCAGAAGGCATGCTGTTTTACATCTGGGGTTGACATATTTCCCCTTGCCAAAAGAGAGGTCACAGAAATAAAAATCAAAAATAAGAAGAATTTCTCCATAATTTACGAAGTTTCCCTCCATGTAAGTCCATGGTGTTTGGATGCCCAGTATTTACTTATTAACTGCCCTAATGTGCATAACGCACTTGGTGCCTCTGCACACCTTTTGAGAACGCCTAATCTATGGCATCACCTTTGTGGGTTCAATTAATGTTTGTCAAGAATTACACAGTAGGTAAAAAAAAAGGAAATTAATTAAAAAAAAATAAACGGGTTGGGAATGACAGGTCCACAGTGTGAAAAACCCGGACAAACTGAAAGTTTTGTTAAAATCCCGAATAGGCGCCTAAAATGAGGACTTGTCCAGGAAAACCCGGATGTATGGTAACCTTACTTATGTTGAAACGTTTGCCCCTTCAACATGGATGTATTCAGTACGTTTGTAGGCTTTTATATTCCTGTGGTGGTCCGTGTCCCTTAGCTTCCAATTCTAAACAACAGAGCAAGAAAGATATGGCAAATACTGTGTAGTGTTTGTGAAGAAATAACTTTGACTTGAAAAACACCAAACTTAGCCTTTTATGCCTTTGCTTCTTCCCAATGACAGCATGAAAAAGTAAACCTTAGTGTATGGCCTGCACCTTGAAATGCGCATTATGAAGACTAATTGATTAGATAAGATACATTTAACGTGTGATACTGCAGCTTATTATCAAGTTTAAGGAAAAGACAGTGGAAGTGCCACAACCATCTTCTCATAGAATATAGGTGGGATTTGAGGAAGACCGAGTTGAACAAGAGCTACAGGTAGAATGTAAATTACATACTTTTTCTTCTCCTGTTTTAATGCTTTGATCTGTCCTGATTCTCCCTCCTCACTTGTGTGAAACTAGTGTGATAAAGAATCACAGAGCAGCCCTTGGGAGCACATGTTCCGACCGGCAAAAGTGATTAAACCACATGTTTTAACTCTCCTCTTTTCAAATCTAACCATAAAATGTAAATGTGAAATTTACCCTTTTAACATACTATAAAGTGTATATTTATTTATTAATGAGTAAAACATACAGATATTTTTTTTTGTTATTCCTTTGCACCAAAGCCATTGCTCTCATCAAACTCAGAAATGCATCTAATCTTTTTAGCACCTTAAAATTCTCTTTGTACTGTGACCTAAATCTGTCTGGATGTTTTTTGCTTCGTTTTCTTTCTTATGTATGGCAGATAAAAGGAAAAAGAAAAAGAATGAACAAACAAGAAGCTGCACTCGGTGGCTGGCATGATTCAAAGAAATCGAGAGACTTTGCATTAGTAAGCCGTTCCATGCATATTTTAATGACACCCAGAAATCTTTGAACTCTCCCTCATGCATAAGCTGGAAACAGAAATTTTGCTAAATGAAGCAAACTTTTTTTTTCTTCTGCCAAACTATGCCCTCATTGAAGCTTTGAAGCAAATAAAAAGTTTAATGGTAAGACTTAAATTGGAGCTTTTAGAAAATTGAGTGCAGTGAGGAAAAAATTGGGAAAGTGATTTAGAGAACTGAAAAGAAAAGCGACGGTTTACTGTGAGATTTTTATTGATTAATCTTCAGACACCGCTAGACATTAAAGGCTTTTTTTCTCTTAGAAATAAATAAATGTAGTGTAAATTGCACAGATTCCCGTATTTTGTTGAAAATGCAGCATTTTACATACTTTACCATTCTCAGTCTTTATTGTATAAAGTACTTTTTAAGTAGAATTCCTAAAGTAAACAAGAAGCCTTAAATCTAGTTGGCCTGTAGATGGATGATATCCATGGAGGCCAAATGTTATGTATACCTGCGGCAGAGCTGGTGATGTGCCTAAGGGAGTCTGCTCAGAACGTCTCTGTGATAGTAAGTTTCTGAGTGATTCCTGCCTAAATTGATACGATCAAGAGCTGGGGTCTGTAAGGTCTGTTCTGGAGATCCGTATGGGCTGGACATTTTTCTTTCAGTCCAATTTCCTAAGAAAAGTCAGTTATTGCTGATAAAGCACTTATTGCTTAAGCTGCATTTTAGTACTTCATTTTAGTTAACTCGCTTGGTAAGATTCTTCACTTTTAATTTCTTATTTTAGCCTTAAAAAGCTGCATTCACTGTTTTTAATTTCTTCTTATTAGAAATAAGAAGTAAATGACAAATCAACCAGCAATACTCCATCTAACTTGTTTGCAGTTACACCTCATATTCTTTCTGGGTTAATATTTGGAAGGAAATTGAAGAGGAAGAAAAACTGAAGGGTGGGTAATTACTAATCCTCTTCAACCTACAAATCCTTATATATCCTTATGATATCCTTGGAAAGCAAAACACTACATGGCCGAATGAAAGCACTAGCAAGCCATAAAGTTAGATAAGATGAGGTTGTGGCAATGTTTGGTTTGTAACCCCTTATGCCTTAAGGGCTTTCTGGCATTATTGACCCAAAAGTTACATACCCAAAAATGAACGGCTGCTATTCTGTTTATGTAATAAAGGAGCTTCAAATGACTGAAGAGTAGTGAGTATAACACTGCAAATGTTTAAAAGAAAGTCTTTATATGAATTTCACACCAGTGTCAACCAAATAAAAACCCAGAAATTAAGGGTTTCAGGAATTTCTCTCCAAGTAACTGGACTTTACACTATGTAACCAATACATGTTATGACACACAACCCTGGACTCCATTTTTTTTGTGCCTTAATCCGTCAGCTGTCATTGTACCAAGTTTAGACATTGCATCCCATAGAATTAGAAAGTTATGCTTTTTTGCCCAAGGTGTCCATTTTCCTTGAAACATTTAGACTCTTGCACTTTAACAATCTCTTATAACAAGTATTGCAGCTGCAGTTATATTTTTATTTATATATTACTAGTTGTGTAAGCCTGAGCTGTAAAAACCCCGGGCTTCTAGAAACTTCACTCAATCAATCGCATCAGTTGTGCATTAGCTGTTAAGCTCTTTTTTCTGCGGTTTTGTTTTGCTGACATACTCGCCTCCGTTGTCTATCAGCGGCTAAGCGAGTTTCTCTCTCATCAGAGGTCTTGTTTTGCCGATGTGCTCGCCTAGCTTGTGTTTTAGCGGCTAAACGAGTTTCTCTCTTTTCTCAGCGGTTTCACTTTGGAGACAGAGTCGCTTTCTTTGAGCCTCATACTGTAGCCTCACACTTCTGGGCCGGACAGGCAGACACACACACTTCCACGCGTAGACTTTTATTTATAAGATAAATATACACCTACACACTCCATAGATCACTCTGAAGCAACAAATAAACAATTTACAACTATATATGCATAATTATATACTCATCCAAACCTTTATTTTGAAAATTATTTCTTTATTCCTGTTCTTTAAACAAGTGGGTTAGCAGACCAGGGTTCGCTTCTTGGGTCCTCCCTGCGTGGAGTTTGCACGTTCTCCCCGTGTCTGTGTGGGTTTCCTTCAGGTGCTCCGGTTTCCTCCCACAGTCTAAAGACATGCAGGTTAAGTGCATTGGCGATTCTAAATTGTCCCTAGTGTGTGCTTGGTGTGTGTGTGTGTGTGCCCTGCAGTGGGCTGGTGCCCTGCCCGGGATTTGTTTCCTGCCTTGTACCCTGTGTTGGCTGGGATTGGATCCAGCAGACCCCTGTGGTTGGGATGTAGCGGGCTGAATAATGGATGGATGGATGTCCTTGAAACAATTTCTGTTTACCACTCGACACCGAGGGACCTAAAATTTTGTGCACCAGTTCACACATCATCTCCTGCCTTTTGGATTTATTTATTTTATTTTATTGATGCCTTTTTCTTGCATTTCATATCTGGAATAAATTAAGTACATGTTCAGCTTTATTCCATATTTACCCAGTGCTACAAGCAATGCTTCTTCTGGCAGCCCTGGGCGCAGGCAAGGAGACAGCCCTGGACAGGACACACACACACATCCATACACATCCATACATGCACAGTGTCCAGTCAGCCTGAACAGCTCAAGTCAAAAGCTGACATACTCCAAAACAGTGACATTCAATCGAAATGGGAAGAGTAGTTGGTTCTGCACGTGAAACTCTGAGCGGCAGCACAGCACAGTGTGGTGTGATTCGATGACATTCAGTCATGGGTGTAGGGGACCCCGACATGAAACTGTGAGTGTGGCACAGTATACATACATTTGATCGAAGAGCACTTCCCCTTGAACATTTGCAATACCAGTGACATTCAATGAAAGGGGGTTGAAACCAGAAGAGCACTGCTGAGAAAATTAACATTGGGAGAATGTGCGGCAGACAACGTACGGATACGGTAATTAAACCCATGTCACTTGAATTGTAAAACTGCACGCTGTGATGCTTCAGAGTTATACTGAACAGAACGTACAAATCAAGTGTAGAATGGAGTCCTTCAGCAAACGTGTTGTTCTCAATGGAGTCGAAACTGTGACTCAGGGTCTCCATATTCTGTTTCACTAGCATTGTGTAACTTTTGTAGGACTTTGTCCGCCGTATGTGTTTTTTTTGTTTTTGTTTTCAGTGGAAGACATTTCCCTAGTACAAACTTCAAGTCTTATTGCACATCAGCCAAACAGTCTGCATGCATTCCTGCAGAAGCTTGTGCATAAAGATGGATAAAAATTAGCTGTCGCATATGTAATACATTACCTGCCTTTTACGCACAGCTGTGACACTTAGTATAAAGGACCAATCATAGACAGCTATACATCATTGGAAAGGTCTGAAACTAAACTGTCCAATGGTAATGAGCCTTTGTATGTGGCTTGTAGGTGGGATCTTTGATAAAAGTAGATTCACTCAGCAGTATGAACAGACATGTGTACAAATCGTATATTTTACTAAAGAAACATAGCAGACAACATAAAAACTTATGATTTATTTGAAAGAAGACAGCCATGGGTATGTAAAAATGCCATTATTGCTTTTGAATTGATTTGTGGGCTTATTGTAACATACACAAACATGGTGGGACACCTCATGCATAAGTGGCTATGCCGTCAGGTAGGAACAATAAACTGCAGCCACTACAGCCTTCCAGGACTGACTTCACAGCATCATATGTAATATTTTTTTTTTTTATGAGCTGCAATGGACTGGCATATAGTCCAGAGAATTTGTTCCCACCCTGCATCACCAGAATAGGCTAGCATAGTTACTCATAATTGCTTGGGAGAAAAATATAATTTAAGCAAGTGTAAGGCTTCTAAACTCTTTTGGGACTCCCCCCAACAGGACAACATGGTGAAACGCATCCCGAAGTGCGATCGCTGCGTCTGTGGAAAACAGCTTATCTGTTGTCTGGGCAACCACAGGCTCCCAGCGCCGCAGTGGCTTGCTGCGAAAGCAAATCCGTGCTGATCGCAGTCGCACTATAAGTGTCTGGAACATTATAAATGCAAGGAACAGTATAACTTGGCCACTAACCTGGCCATGACCCTGCCTGACTGCTGGGTCTGTGTATAGGAGAGTGGTAGATCCTGCTACAATAAATAACCGTGCTGTTTCTGTTTCAAGCTGAATTAAAGCTAGTTTTGGTAAAGTACTGATACTCAGCCTCAGGTTTTGGGGTGCAAGACAGGGACTCACACAAGTAATTCATTACATTATGATATTAGCATTATTTACAGATATTCAAAGAAGATTTCACTTTCTCCCCATGTCTGCCTGTACTCTACTTGTACTCTGGGTTTCCTCCAATATCCCAAAGACTTGCTTGTTAGGTTGCCTGAAGATTGTAAATTGGCCTAGTATGAGTCTAAATGTAGGTGTGTGATGGATTGGCATCTCAGCCTGAATTGGTTTCCTGTCTGGTGACCCCTAATGCTGGGATGGGTTCTGTCCTCTGCAACACTGAACTTTATTAAGCTGGTATGATGCTCTTATATTAGTTTTTATTGCTCTGTTTTGTTTGCTGTTATGCTTAAATTTTAATCTATAATAGCAAAATATTTCTAAACAGAAAAATATGTATTTGAATAATCATTTATGGTTAGTTCAGCCACTCATGAGTAGAAGAAATATAGTCTTCATGGTGCATTACTAATACCAATGCAGAGTGCTATCCGGTTTTACTCAAGTGGTACTTAGGTACAATTGGCAAACAACAAAACCTGACTAAAATCAAGAGTCTCATTGCACGTGATTGGTAAACCTCTATTATTTGTGAATCTTTATTAAAACAGAGAATGGTAATATATGCATATTTATTTTCAATCACACCTTTCTGTCATAAATGATAACTGAATATGCAGAAAGACTTGTTGAATTCATTCTGTGTACATAGATGGCTTACAGTTTCACTCTGCAGCTACTTTCTCTAAATACAAGATTATTGACTGACGATCAAGTGCAGCCACTTGTCTGCTTGTAAAAGAAATGTGTCTAGGACTACTTAATCAATGTGTGATACAGCAACTAGAACTCATCCAGCTCATTTGAAACAATAAAAATTCTCAATGTAAATCAGAATATGTATATAATTCCTGAAGCTTAGTCCATATTTTCACAAAAGGATTTAACACATCACACACCCAATGAATGCCATGAGAACTATGAAAATTAACCAATAAGAACAGAGTTAAATCATTTGGTGAAAGAGCTTTTTGACATATAGCGTGAAAATGGCTTGGCCTTGTGGAACAGGACCATTATTAGCATTGTTCCTGTAAGCTGCTCTTAACCAAACCACATATGCATTGATTGTCTTGGGACATGTCACTTACAGCATATTATTGGTCTGGCCCTACATTTTTTACAAACCTTGCATTATTGATCTGCCCTTATAGGTGAGATTCACTGATTCTAGTGTCCTTTGAAAATATGGCTAACCATTCACAGTCATAGTCTTTCTATAGTTGTTAGTTTCTGTTTGAATTTTGTGGACTCTTAATTTCCGAGTTTTTTTTTTAGTACGGTCTATACTGAACCTCAATTAAACTTCACTGTACTGTTAATATTATTCACAACTGTGTTGGCCCCCCTATGAGCTAGTTATGGATGTTTTTGTGAATGTGCCCTCCTATTGGACTGGCATTTCATCTGCTCCCAATGCTTCTGAGAGAGACACCAGCCCTGATCTAGATTGCTTAAATTTGAAAATGGATGGATTGCAATTCATTGCTGTAATTATGTGGCAGGACAACATTAATTGCATGTCTTAAGATTTCATATGCCATGTGTAGATACACTGATATGGAGTATTAAAGGAATCAGTTGGTAAACAAAAATATGTTAGTGTTGAAACTGTGTTTTACGGTGAGATGCAGCTTTAATTCCAAATGCCTCTAAGCTGTATTTCCACCTTTTGAGATGGTGATAATGCTTGTAATCAAGGTTTTCATTCAAAGCAGCTTGCATGTTCAGTTTATGGAAAATGTGTGACGCTCATTTAGTTTCTTTTCACTGGAATAACATGTTGCTGGGTAATAATTGTTGCAGTTATACTATGAGGTGACTTCACTTTTGTGACTTTGGAAGGAACAAAGACAAACTTCCATCAGTATGTGCCATGTTCCAGTCATGGACACAACAAGCTGGACCTGCTTTATTGAAATGTTAAAGAAGCTTTTTCGATGTAAACCTGTGGCACCCTGGGAGAGATGTGACCATAGTCTGATGTGTCTTACTTCCACCTACAACCCTTTTTTTGAGACTGAAGCATCTTGTAACCAGGACAGTAAAAAAGTGACCATGGAGGCTTTGATAGCTCTGAAGGACTGACTGGGTATGATGGGGACAAGATTGAGGGACCCGGTCACTGTGTCACAGATTGTGTTAACTTATGTGTAGACAATATTTTACCCTCAAAAGAAGTGTACAGCTTTCTAAACAAAAACCTGGATTATTAAGAAGGTAAAAAGTCTCCTTAATGGTGATGAGAGCTTTCAAATTTGATAAAGATGCTCTAAAGTGTGTATAGAGTGTGCACAAGAAAAAACAGAGTGAAGGAAAGGAAGAGAACAAACTCACTCAGCATAACATGAAAAGTGTTTGGACTTTACTGGGTATATTTACTGGACTCGAGCAATCTAGGACTCAGTTGCTAGAAAGAAATGTGCACAAAGCGAACACCCTGATAAAATTTTTTTATCTATTTTTTCCCTTCCAACACCTTTTTCTAATGGCCATCCCTCCCACACCATCTCTTCTGCATTAGCAGCTCCCTTTACATGTTGCTCATTCTACCTCTTATCATATGTGCCGTCCATAACTGACGACCAATCAAAGAGACAACTGAGGAAGCTACACACAGGAAGAGCTGCTGGACTGGATGGAGTTAGTCTTTGAGTACTGCTATCTGTTCAGTCTGACACAAACATCTGGCATGGTTCCAGTCGAGGTGTTCTCAACTCCAGTCCTGGAGGACTGCAGTGGCTGCAGGTTTTCATTCTAACCCTTTTCTTAATTAGTGACCGGTTTTTGCTGCTAATTAACTTCTTTTGAACTCATTTTATTTGACTTGCTCTTGAAGACTCGGGTCCTTAGTTGTTTCTTTTTCCTTAATTAGCCTGACAAACAATAATGAGATACAAAATAAACCAAAAAATGACCAGCAAACCGTGTCCATCATGCAATATCTGAACACAAGGAAAGATGAAAATCTCAGGCATGTTGATCTGCTCAGGTCCCCAAAACATTTGAACAGTGCTCTTAGAAAAGAGAAAATCAACAATTTCGGAAAGGTATGCTATTGCACAATGAGAGCAGCAACAAGCCATGGAATTAAAGACGAGTTTAATTAACAACAAGAGTCAGCGCCTCATTAAGCAACTGCTTGGAGTGAAATTGGTAGGAGTTTGGGACCCTGACTTAGTTGGTCTTCTGTTGGCTCACTCATTTCATATTTCATTTCTGTTTGGGTGCCATTTAAGGAGGTAAATGAAGTAATTTAGAGTAACGATGAAGAAATTCAGGGGGGCTAATCTTATAAAACAAGTCAATTAAAATTCATTCAAAAGAAATAATTAGCAGCAAAAACAGGTCACTAATAAAGAAAAGGGTTAGAATGAAAACTTGCAGCCACTGCGGCCTTCCAGATCCGGAGTTTGAGACCCCTGTTCCAAACCATTGTTCCTGATATCCCATATCACGAAGACCTTCAAGAGACTGGTCCTGAACTATGAGTCGTCTTGTGAAAAACCACTTGGACCTACTTCAGTGTGCTTATCAGACTAAGGTTGGAGTGGAAGATGCAGTTATTGTATCTAATACACAAGGCTTATTTCTCATCTGGGCAATGCTGGGTGCACTGTGTGGATTGTTTTTGATTTTTCCATCCAGCCATCCCTGTTTAAGTGGTAATCTCAGAGATATGCAGGCGGATGAGCCTATGGTGTCCAGAACAGTAGACTCTCTCCAGCTGACTGCAATTTGTGAGACTCGAGAACTCAGTTTCTGATACGGATGTGAGCAACACTGGAGCACCACAAGGAACAGCTCTGTCTCCTTTTCCCTTCATTCTGTAAACCTTAGACAATAAATATACAGTAACCCTGGGTCATGGAATGGTCTATTAACACTGAGGAGCATATAAGAAAGGACAGTGCAGACTTTTTCTTAGGAGACAGCATTCCATTAATATGGTAGTAACATCATTTATGTATTCTAAAACTCTGTGATGGCCAGTGCACCATTGTAGCCATTTCACCATTATTATTATTATTATGATGATTATGATTATGATGATGATGATTATTATTATTATCATTATTTTTTGGGTGTGGTGTTCTGGGCCGGTAACATCACTACAAGAGAGGCCCACCGAATCATCACGCTAATTAAGATGGCAGACTCTGCTATGAGACACAGTCTCGACCTACTGGAGGTAGAAACAGAGGAGAGAATGAAGACAATACTGAGTGCCATTATGGATAATCCTACACGTCCTCTCTATGACACACTAACAGTGAGATTTTTCAGTCAATAAATTATTTAACAAAAGTGTATTGAGAAACATTGCTAGATCCCCTTCGGTTTCTAGGATAGGTTGTACTTTCCTGCAAGGTAACATGCTCACAACAGTACAAAAGTCTGGTGTTATGTCTGAACAAGTCCATTGCCTGGTACTGGAAAGAGGTCATAAAAATGCTAGTTACATTTTTTTTTATATGCATAAAGAATAGCACAATCCATCAATTTCTTAGCCTAGAATATCAGTTTTCTTGGTGATGACAATGACAAAAGCACTTTATAGCACATATTTTTTTTAAAAAAAGTCTTATTTGTGCATGATGGAAATTATTGTGGTAAACTTATGCTTTCCAGTCCAACCCATTAACCACACCGAGACAACATTACATGCTAATGCATTCCCAACAGAATATTTCATTCAATTTATAAAATGACTGTTTTTAAGAAATTGATGTAAAAGATTAAAGTGTTTTGTGTCATATCTACCTCATAGGTTTGATTTCATTTTATCTGTTATGAGAATTCTTTTCCTAGTTAAAGGAGAATATTTCAGATGCTCAACCTGATCATGAGACAGAAATTAGTGCTGTCACTCAAGCATTTTCAAAACGATTTTTATAATCAACACTAATCAGAAACTTCTACAGCCTAATGGAGTTAGATTTACATGACTGTACCACAATGAATAGGGGGAGTATGTTAGTTAGCCTTTAGTAAGCATTCCCTAATCATTTAAAAAATCTAACAGCAATTCTACCTGTAAAAGTTCTGGTAAAAAAGGGACTGGTGAGTAGTGAGATTGTAGTCTGCACCTTTTCGACACCAACTAACTAACAGCAACCGGAAAAGTCAACATGTTGTAATGGAAAACATTTCACCAGCCAAGTCAATATGGAATGATGAAAGACCATCCAACTGCTGCAACTTGAATTTATTTTTAACACCGTCTTTCATTTGAGATCATTTTTAATGTTTGTTTTTCAGTTAGTTTTAATGGCTTGGTAATGTCCTGTTAGCTTTGTTTTAATGTTGCATTCCTCTCAAGGTTACCACCATTTTACTGTGGTTCTGTTTTATGGTGTTTTCAGTTATGACTATAGCTGCTGGTCACATGATTGCACCATGCCTATATAAGATGGTGGCATGGTTTTGCTGGCATCCAAGCTTTTCAATATGAACTGATCTTTGGTGAAATGTTATGGTTTGTGACCTTCATTTCAGTTTCATTGAATTTAGACCTTCTTGTGCTGACTTTTATGACAACAGTTTTTGCTCTTTATTATGGGTTTTAGTAATAGGTGCTGTTGATCTTTTTGGTTCCCGAAGCTATTCTGTTTTTCAATTACTCTTTGTTTTACTCCTTAAATACCATTGGTCATTCCCTCCTGATCCATTCACTAGTTTTTTTACGTCTTTGACCTGCCAGTTTCCATCTTGGCATTAACACCAACATACTGCAGCAAAAAAAGCTTTTACGTTGTGACCACATAGCATGAGCCTTTGAAAAGAAACTAACTGCCTGCCAACATCTCAGAATGGCAATGCATTTCAAAATACATTGTTTCTGGCCTATTTTTCACTTTAGTACTGGTGTCCTTTTATTGACTTTTTTATGGTTTTAATTTATCTCTATTGTCAGATTATTTTTTGGATTTTTATGATATTGCAACAGTCCAAAAAAGAAAAAAGATTCCAAGTACTTATTGATCTGCCTGGTTTAGTCAAGCATCAAGCAGAACAGATTATATTTATTTAATTTGTTGTAAAATAGCAATAATTAATTTCCATTTATTTTACTAATTTTCTGCACAATGCAGTTCAGGAATGAATTACTGTAAAAAATTGCTAGCTTTCCACTAGCTGCATTTTAATTTGTTTGCCTCCCTCGAGGAAGCCACATGGTATAAGCTCTGTTTTCAATTTAATTAATCAATAAGATAATATACTCCACTTAACAGTCGAAATCTGCAGCATCATGGCTCATTGGTGCCCTAAGGCAGAGATTTGCTGCAACAAAATGAAGAGCCTCGATCCCTCTATCCATTTCTCAAACAATCAATGAAACCAGAGTCATTGGGATTAGCCCTGCACGAATGGGTACAGAGCTGGAACCCGTCCTGTCAATCCTAAACCAGAGACACTTGCAGTGAGTACTTCAGAGCCCCTATATCACTGGGAGGAAACTCCCAGGAATACAATTCAAAGTCCACCTAGAAGAAAGTCTCCAGAAGCAGACAACCTGTTAAGTGGCAGTCCACTGCATCACCATGAATGACATCCTTGAAATTTTTAAACATTCTTGGGGGAGTGTAAGCAATTTGATCGTCTTTCCAGAATGAATCGATTACTGTACAATAGAAAGGTAGCCCCTCAAATTGAGATTGCTGGCTTACATGCTGTGCTGATGATAATGCTTCTCTAGCAGTTCCAACATCCAAATAATAACTTTTCCCATTTAATTGAAGCTGTGGATGAATATAGTTAAAAGTTTAACTACAGTTGTTAAATTGTGTTATCTCATTTACAAAGGAGCTTAAAGAATTCAGGCTTCATTGTTTATTTATAAGCAGGAAGCTTACAACAATACCAAACAAGTACAAATGTGGCCAGTCTCCATTAACCGGTGTTTTTCTTTGCTTTATAATGAGCTTTGTAAATTTGCTTGCTGTGCAATATTAGATTTTAAATGGACAACTGAATGAGTTAGTTTTGAATGACGAGGGCAGTTCTGGAGCTGTCAATAAACTCACAATGACACCAAGAAGGTCCCAAATCATAAAAAAGGTGCCTTGTTAGAAACAAAGCACACAGGGAAGGGGATTGATCATGAAGAAAAAGTAACAAAAGAAAAAAAGTAGACATTAGAAAATAATCGGATTGTCTCTCTTGGCCTTTATACACAAGTCAAATGCCCCATCTATTTGAGGGGCGGTTGACACACTTTCCAACTTTGCACCACTTGCCTCTCACTCCTCCAATACATTTTCTCCTTGATCCTCTGGCTTTACTTCCGTCATCCAGTCAAGCCCTGAACTAAACTTGACACACAGCTTTAAGCTTACTGACTGAGTGACCAGAATGGTCATTGTAGTCTCATTAGAGGGATTACTTCGTGGGTAAATCCCCTAATAACATCCAGCATCAGGAATGTTTTTTGCAAGTCCTAGAGTTGTTCTGCTAGTTCTTCCAAGTGTCCCTGCAATCTCGCATCCCAGTGTGGATATAAAAGGCCTCACAACATGCAATTTCCTCTCTTTCATTATGTACAACAGAGATCTGCCTGTACTAAATAAGACCCCCTCTGAAGCCATGTTTCAACTTCTGTTTCATAGGTCCTAGAATGATTATTTTAGGGCACTCTTTTGGAATATGTGGGATATTGGCCTCTACCACCCAGTTTTAATGGTCAGTACACATGTGCGGGCATTCCAATTGGGATAGGTTCTGATGCCTTACCTGGTCCGGGAGGCCTGCTTGAAGGTAGGACAGGGTGATTACTGTCGACTCCACTTAACCAGCATATTAATTCTATTAGAACTCAGTGCAGCATTTGACACTGTTAGACATGACATTCTACTGTCCAGAATGGAGAACATGCTGGGTATCTCTGGCACTGCCCTCCAGTGGTTCAACTCCTATCTGACTGATAGGCAAGAGTTTGTTAGTCTTGGCAACAACAGATCCAGCTTGGCGCCAGTCACACAAGGAGTTCCTCAGGGCTCTGTCCTCGGCCCTTTTCTCTTCTGTATTTAAATGCTTCCCCTTGGCCATATTATTCGTAGCTATGGACTGGGTTATCATTTTTATGCAGATGATACTCAACTCTACTTCAATGTTAAAAGTGGAACTTCATCAGAGCTTTCTCAGCTCACAACCTGCCTTAGTGAAATTAAAACCTGGATGGAGCAGAACTCTTTAAAATTAAATTGCAACAAAAGTGAACTCCTGCAAATTGGGACTAAAATGCAACTCAATTAAATGAGCTCCTTCCCAGTCCATCTTGGCGGTGATCTCATCAGACCTGCCTCTACTGCAAAGAATCTTGGTGTCATTTTTGATTCCTCCCTCTCTTATTCCTCCTACATAAATCACATTAAGAAACTTTCTTACTTTCACCTCCATAACATATCCCGTGTTCGCTCCTTCCTCTCCTTTTCTAATGCTGAGAAACTTGTCCATGCTTTTATCACATCCTGCATCGATTATTGTAACTCGCTGCTGGCAGGTGCCCCTTCTAATCTTATATCACAGCTCCAGCTTATATCAAAACTCAGCTGCAAGAGTCCTTATTCGAACCAGCAGCAGCGAGCACATCACACCCATCCTGCTCCGTCTTCACTGGCTCCCTGTGTCTTACAGAATCGAATATAAAATCCTACTAATAACCTACAAAGCCTTAAACAACCTTGCACCAAACTACATCAGTGACCTTCTCCATCACTATGTGCCTGCCCGCCCACTAAGGTCCTCTGATTCTGGCAATCTTGTTGTGCCCCACACTAATCCACACTCCATGGGTGACAGGGCCTTCAGCTATATAGCGCCCAGACTCTGGAATGGCCTACCAAAATGAATTAGATCAGCTGACTCCAGGACTTCTTTTAAAAAACAACTCAAAACTCATCTGTTCAGGAAGTTTATTACCCTTCTCTCAGTTTACCTCTATGTCAAGATGCTCATGTAACCTGTATGTATGTGCTAGACCATCAATTATGTTGTCTGTTAGGCTTTTCTCTGAATTTACTGTCTCTATCTTCTTTATTTATTTATTTGGTTTGTACAATGCTATATACTGTATACCCTGCCGTTCTCTCTTATATTCTGTAAGTGCCTTGAGCATGTGAAAGGCGCTATATAAATAAAATGTATTATTATTATTATTACACATATTATATGCCCACACCCACTCATACCAATACAAGAACTAGTCCCTTAGTGGAGTGTCGCACTGATCAGACTGGGACTTGAGCTCAGACTCCGCAGACATTGCCGACTTGGGCTGCTAGGGTGCTTTAATGGGAAGTAGAGAGCAGATCAGTCAGTTTAGTCACTTGAGGCACTTTGATGTCCTCCAATCCAAAGTGATTAACTCATAAAAATGGGGTATATTTGACAAAGTGTGTGCAATAAGTTGTATTTATTGTTTATAGAAAATTACACTAGGTAAAAATTCTCATAATAGAAAGTGTGAAGGTATTTAGAGACCTTCGAAGAACTGTGTGTCCTCTGTACTTACAGGCAGTTTATGCTGGTGGTACTGGCAGTGTATTTGCAGACTACATTTAACATTAGGACATCTATATTAAATGACCTTCTATACTAAATTAAATTCTTTTTTGTTGTGTGTGTGTGTGTGTGTGTGCATGTTTACAAATATTTAGCAATAGTGGAATTTCCTTCCTTGTGTCTGTTGCTTGCTGGGTAGACTCCAGCTTCATCACGACTTTGCTCTGGATAAGCAGATTTGGAAGATGGATGGAATGTCTGAATGAAGTCACTGTGAAATTGCAGACAGTTGGCCATTTGTAGAAAAGTGGGTGAAAATTTAGAGTTTTCAGTCTAAGCACACGCTTATAGGCATTCTTTGAATTGCCCAATTGTGCACATTTTTTGAGGAGTGGCAGGAGATTTTGAAACTACCAGCATTCCTGGACTGTTTTTATGGCACACCTTTTGCTTTTACAAATAGCTTCTTAAAATTTTCACTTTTAGAGCCGATGAATTGATGGAGCTGCCTGTTATAACAGATGTTTTTGCTCTGTTTCAACCTAGTAATAGTTTTGATACAGATCTAGAGAGTATTTTAAAATGGACTGGAATGGATTCTTACTTAGCACCACTGAGTTTATGAGCAGCTGGTAAGTTTAGCACTTTTTCAGAAATGTCTGTAAATTTATGGAGAATGTGCCACTGTCCACACTTTTAATGATTTGTTAAAAAAATTAAAGCAGCTGTATTGCTGTAAAATTGATGTTCACATCTTTGCTTTCATCTGAAAATTGTAAAAAGTTGTCTTTCACTTTTCAAATATAAAAGTTCAGTGCTATTGAGTGTTTTGCAGAAGCCTCTGCTCCCATTTCCAAATGCAGAACCTTGAGGAATTGATTCAGCTGTGCAATTTATTGTGGTAGATTTAATTTTAATAAACATTTGCATTTTTGGCCTATCATTCTACACTCATTAAAAAATAAAGACAAAGTGAAAACCTTATTTCAGAGAGGTTTGCAAACTAATGAAAAAATATAAAAATGAAATCTCTCGTGTAAGTATTCAGACCCTTGATTTAGTACTTTGATGAAACCTCTTTGGCAGAAATTATAGCTTCAAGTCTTCTTGGGTAAATCTCTACAAGCTTTGCTCATCTGGATTTCTGCAGTTTATCCCATTCTTCCTGGCAGAGCTTCTCAAACTCCATTGGATTGGATGTGAAGCATCTGTAAGCTGCCATCTTCATGTCTCTGTACAGACATCTGGACTTTAGCTGGGTCATTCAATGACAAAAGACTTGTTCCTAAGCCACTCTAGTGTTGTCTAGGCTATGTGTTATGTGTCATTGTCCTGCTGAAATGTGAACATTTGCCCCAGTTTGATGTCAAGTGCACACTGGAGCAAGTTTTCTTCAAAGAACTCCTGGTTTTTGGCTGCATTTGTCCTTCCATCAGTTCTGTGCAGTCTCCCTCCAGCCACCGTAAAAAACCTTCACACTGTTCCAGTGTGGTGCTGAGGTGTCACTGGGTCCCAATTCCAGTGGTTCGCTGTGTGGTGGGTGAGGCAACATGCTATCAGCATATGATCCCAACCCCAGTCCCTGCTTCTAAGAAGCACCCACATAACATGATGCTGCCACCATCATACTTCACTATAAGGATGGTATTAGACTGGTGATGAGCATTGTCTGGTCTTTGTCAGACATACTGCTTGAAGTTCTGCCCAAAGAGTTCAATTTTTGACACATCAGACCAGAGAATATTTTTTCTTTGTGCTCTCAGAATCCTTCAAACTGTTATATGTCTTTTAGTCAAGAGTGGTTGTCTTTCTAGCAGGTTTTCCTATCTAAGCACAGGATTTCTGAGGCTGTTTTAGAGTGACCATTGGGTTGATTCTTGATCACTGCCCGACCAAGACCTTTCTTGCCTGGTTACTCAGTTTGGCAGGATGACCAACTTAAGAAAGAGTTCTGGTTGTTTCAAGCTTTTTCCTTTTCAGTTATTAGTTTAGAAATGATTTTGCACATTTGACCTGATCTTGGTGGACTGTACAGAGTTCCTTGGAGTTTTTTTTTTGTCCTGACATTCAGTGTGAACTCTGGGACCTCATTTACACAGGTATGTGCCTTTCTAAATGATGTCCAGTCAATTCAATAGCCCTAGAAAAGGGTCTAATTTCTTATATAAATTAGAGATTTCCATTATTGATTGTTAATATATTTTCAAACCTTTCAGAAAACATGTTTTGCTTTGTCATTGAGGATTGAGTGTAGATTGATGGGCAAAAATGGCAAATTTATTGATTTAAATTTACAACTCTAAGTGTGCAGAAAGTGAAGAGCTCTGAGTGCTTTCTTAATCCACTGTCACCTATTTGTATTTACTTTTCATATTGAAACTTACAGTATATACTCGCGTATAAGTCGGGTCTTGAAACCTGAAAAATCGATCATAAAATCAGACCCCGACTTATACTCCTGTTCCAAAATACAACACTTAATTTTTTTTTTTACAACTTCTTTTGCTCCCTCCAATCTTGCACCAGTTACACATCGAATTTTTTTGCAGCAGCGCAGTTACCAATTTCTTTCGCAACTTCAACGACTTTTAATTTAAAACCAGCTTCATATTTTATCGTGGATAAGGGATACTCTTACGATAACGGTGTATGAGAGTGTGAGATACTTAAAGCACAAAAAAGTGCAAAGGTTGCTTCGGAATACTTCGGGTATTACCGTGTGGTCACGTAGGAACAATACATAGAAAAAAAAGGCAGTGTGCTCTGTGGTTACTCTCTCAGGCGGGCGTTAGCATATCATAATCTCTTGAACCAATAGCATGATTTTTCTGCATTCGACTTATACGACTGACATTATAAAATACTGGAAATTATACAATAAAATTAAGCCCCGACTTATCCGCAGGAGAACTTAAATGCGAGTAAATACGGTAATTTTTAAATAATGATAAATGTACTATCAATAAATTATGCATATAGATATGACTGTTCACAAAGAAAACATTGGATAATGCTGTGCTATCCAAACAGATTTGCAGCTGCTGCCAAGCAAGCATAGCACAAGACATGGCTTCTTTCAATGCTTTCTTCCTCTTTGCAATGACTCGCCAATCAGGGTGAACTGCACTGCACACTGGAAAATACTCTGAAAGGGAAAAGTCATACTTTTCACATACAAGTCCATACACAAAACATTACCTTTAAGAGACTAATAAACCGACACAGCATGACATTTCCCATTTCCTTTTGCATGCATTGGCTGGCACTTTCTCTGTTTTACATTTAACGTTTATCCACTAATTCACAGCATTCTGGTAAAAGGTTTTCTTGAAACTCATACTGCAAGAAGAATTTCTTACTGTGTACTGATCAACCGCTATATCACATGGTTGTAAGTGATCCTTTCTTCAAGCTGTAGGAAAACAAATCTAAAATTAATGAACTAATAGTTTTATTTGTGAATAGCATAGTTTTGATCCTTTATGTAGTGCTAGCGTAATGATAGACAAAAATAGTCAAAAGTTGTCAGTAAATCCCTAAACTCTCCATTAAGCCTTAAACTGATGTCAGTGTTTGGCAATAGATGGATGATTACAACAGAGGCAGCCTTATTGGTTAGCGGGGCCTTAGGGCTGACCAACCCCACGTGGGGCCGGCTACATCAAATGCTGTTAGCGGTATGTGTGGACTGTATAAACTTGTGTGCAAATTTAATAAAAATAATGTTAACATATACTAGATTTTCTCATTACAGTATTCAGCTACATTTTTGCAAGATAACATGCAGACTTTATCAAAATATAATGATATAATCTATTAAAAAATTGCAAATTATAATTCATGACAATACCACAACAGCGCGAAATGCAATGTGGTGTCATGTGGAAATTAGCAGAGCCTCTTCTAGAAAAGTAACAAAATTGCAAGTATACTTTGAGTCTCGATATGCAGGATGTCATAGTTATGACTCATGTTGATGTCATGTCAGCCGGTTATCATTAGCGATACATGTTTTTGTGCATTAATATTCAGACATGTTTATGGCCTACAAATAAAATGTGAGTTTCAGTGTTTCGACAGGAAGTGTGAAATTAATGTAGAGGTATCATCATGAAATCTGTTACTGTTTTTTAGGTTCAGAGATGAAAATCCACTTTCGCCTTCCGATTGGAAAAGTTGTTGATGACATCTTCGTCTAATCTGGATGCAATGTCTTTTTCTATAGATAGGAGAAGCCAACCCAGCGACTAATGGGCTACACCTATTTTAGGAAGGGATTATACTGGCATCCCTTTTCGGTAGATGAAGGTGGACTATGGGATGTTTTCAAAGACGTACATGTACGGAATATGACCTTGAAGAGGGATTTTAAAAGGGTCCCTTTTAGAAGCATCTCAAATATATATACAGGGGGTCCTCGGGTTATGACACAGTTCCGTTCCTACAACAGTGATGCAACCCGAATTTTGGTGTAAGTCGAAACAAACCCTAGCCTAAATCACTTACCTATCCTAACACATTTGCAAAATCATAATCTAGAACATAAAAACACAACTAAGCTACAGAAAAAGGAAAAGGACATAAATATACTGTACTGTACTGTAGTAACAGAAAAAATTAGTTTAAAAAAATTCCTTACCTTTATTCCTTCTCACGTCTCAATTTTTTTAAGTTTTTATGGGAGTGAGTGTTGTAAATGTTGTAACCCGAGAACAGGACACTCGGACCTCAAAAGCAGGGCCCCCTTAGGCATGGGGCCTGGGGTGGTCGCCCCACTTAACACCCCCAAATGCTGATCTTTGATTGCAAAGTTCTTTGCTGCTGTCGCTTTATGTGTAAAATAATAAAGTAGTCACAAGGTACAACTTGACTGAATCAAATAACTAATGTATAGGTGGGCAACAAAGGTACTGTGATATTATTGAACACATGTAGCTTTGTCATTCTGACTAGAAAGATAGCTCTGTATATTATTGCAGTTTTAATTAGGGGAATTAAAATCCCCAGCATGTCTATCCCATGACTTAAGAGACTGCTCTGCTCCTCATGCATCAGGCTACTTTGATTCAGTTTTTTTAAACTTACAGCTCCTGATTCCACTCCTAATCCTCTCACCGCCCCCCCCCCCCACCACCACCACCAAGCCATTGCCATTTGGACTGAGTCCTGTCCTGCCATTCATTAATTTGGAATTCTTCGTTAGCATGGGCCACCTGAAACCGATCCTTTCCTAGTGTATGGCATGTGTTTCAAATCCAATTCGCTTCCCCACCCTTGGCCGTTTCATTCTGCCTTAATGTACTCGCCTCTTCCACCCACTGTTCTAATCAATAACCTGAAGCTGCAATATTAATTCAGCCACCTTATAATGAGTGTGGAGCTGAAGTTATGAAATATTGAATGCTCCAACTCTGAGGGGAAAGAAAGTCTGCTACGCAAGGAGTGAGAAGTGACGCCAAGGACTTGATGATCTACAGAATCACTGTCTGTCGCTCATCTATTATAAGGTTGGATGGTTTCCCAGTAGAATTACTTATCAATAAAAGAAATATATAACACTCATTTTCTGTATCCATGGCTTTCTTGGGGGAGGGAGGTCAAGTGGAGGAAAGAGTTTGTTTTAGCAGTTAAGGCTGTGAAAGCAGCACTGCTGCATCACACAGGAATCAAAACTTTCAGATGTCTTTACAATGTGATTGCTTGATAGGGTAGAGGAAAATGAAAAGCAGAAGAGTTTAGGTTGAAAGGCCTGACAGATTCAGGAAATATTACTTTTATACACAAGCAGTTGTTCTCAAAAATTAATCAAAGGTACTTAACATCTCTCTGAAGCTGGTTGTCAAGTACATTGTATTTTAAAATTAACTGTATTGCATATTTTTACATTTCTGACTTGATATTAGTTAATTATTATTTTAAAGAAAAAAGACTTTTGGCTTATGTATATGGAATGTGTATGGTGTACAGAATATAAGTATCACACATTCACTGTAGGGGTGACTGGATGGACACTCAAAGAGAAGATGCCGTAGACTTTTTAAAGTTTTGATTTCTACCTGTAATCCCATATGGAACTGATTTTGTTTTACAAGAATGAAGACAGTTGAGAAAAGTTTCCTTGAAAGTACCCTGGAGTGAGAAACTTGTGATGCACATTAAAATAGTAATCACTGTGTTATTCTAATTTTATACTGGGACATCTGGTCACTCCGCATAAGGATAGATTCTCATGGTTGGTGACTTCTGTTGTCATTGCTGCACGATCTTCATTTTTGTCACAGACTCAAGCACATACACATCCACTTGCTAAAGACTAATGCGAACTTCTGAAATTCAATCAGCCAGGGCTGTGGAGTCGGTAGATAAATGCTCCGACTCCGACTCCTCAGTTTCTAAATCTTCCGACTCCAACTCCCCGACTCCGACTCCTCTGTATGTATATACTATGCTAATGTATTTTCTACATCCATTGAAGGAAAAGAAGGCAATATACATGTCATTTCACCACAGAACTACTGGCTGGGAAGCCAACACTCTACTATAATGCCAGATTAAAGACAAACACAATGAAAACAAGTTTTTTTTTTTTTTTTTTAAACAAGTGTCTGGATTGTAATAGCAGGCATAAAAATCTGGAAAAATCAAAAAATCGGCAGTGCATCTGTAAATGTATGGGGGGCTTTAGGCTAGGTTCACAGTTCCCTGTAACAGTGGAACACGACACAATGGAAAGCGGTGCCGCACCTTACCTGTGCATTACATCCCATATAGTGACGCATACAGTCAGTGAAAAGCATGCTTCATGGTTACTTGACATGTTCGTTTTGTGGTAACATTATGCACTGCATGCATTGGGCTTTATTCTTACAGCAGAGAAGTAGTTCATTATGACTGTTTGTGAATTGGGACATTTCAACTTACTTTTTTAATTCCCATTTAAATTTAGTAGGAGTCAGAGTCGGTTAACTTTTTGCCGACTCCGACTCCAGGTACCCAAAATTGTCTCCGACTCCTCGACTCCGACTCCGACTCCGACTCCACAGCCCTGCAATCAGCGTTCATTTAAAGTGTGTTATGATCACAACTTCTATTTTGCCAATGGTTGCTATTTGTGAGTTAATTAAAATATGTATTTCATGTACAAAATGATAATAAATTAATAATTAATTACATTTTTATAGTACCGTTGTAGCTACATGGGGCACTGTATATAGTTGGTGAGGAACCACTTCAACCTCCACCAATGTGCAACACCCACCTGGATGATGTGACGGCAGCCATTTTCCACCAGCATGGAGTGAGGGAAACTTAGCCAGAATGGACAAGGCTATGATAGGCAATTTACACTGGACATCGAGAAACTCTCGACTCTTCAAAAAATTCTCAGGGATCCTTTATAAAAACATTAGAACAATCTAGAGGAGAGCAGGCCATTAAGCCCAACAAAGCTTGCCAGTCCTATCCACTTCATTTTTTTTAAATAACCTCAAATTGAGTTTAGAAAGTCCCTAAAGTTCCACTGTCTACTGCAGTACTGGGTAGCATATTCCATGTGTCTCTGGTACTCTGTGTAAAGAAAAGCTTCCTAATGTTTGTGCGAAATTAAAAAGTTTCCAACTGTGTCCCTGTTTCATAGATGAACTTATTTTAAGTAAAAGTCTCGACCCACTGGACTAATTCCCTTCATAATTTTAAACACTTCAATTATGTCTCCTCTTCATCTCCTTTTTCTTAAACTGAAAAGGCCTGGCTCTTTTAATTTCTCCTCATAACTCGTCTTCTGTACCCCTGGAATCAGCCTCGTTGCTCTTCTATGGACCTTTTCTAGTGCTGCTTTGTCTTTTTTGTAGCCTGGAGACCAAAACTGCACTCAGTACTCCAGATGAGGCCTCACCAGTGTGTTATAAAGCTTGAGCAGAACATCCTTGTATTTACACTCTACACATCGTGCTATTTAATCAAACATTCTTTTAGCCTTCTTAATGGCTTCTGAACTCTGTCTGACAGTTGATAGTATCGAGTCCAGTATGATTCCTAAATCTCCCTCATAAGGTGTACGTTCGATTTTCAGACCTCCATTTGTGTATTCACACCTAAAATTTATGGGCACAGAAACTCAGGACCTTAGTTTTACAAATCATATGAAGAACGGCATTAATTTGTACAGCACAGTGTCGCCATCACTACACCGGGGGGCATTGGGATCCACACACATATCACAGAGTAAGCACCCTTCTGGCCCCTGAATACCTCTTCCAATAGCAAGCCTGTTTTTTCCTAGCTGGTCTTCATGCAAGTACTGGCCAGACCCAAACATGCTTCCGTTCAGGTGAATTACCTCTTCCATCTGAAACTCACAAGTGCATCATTTATTAGTCTCTATGCTCTGCTGTTCAAGACGTTTGGACTCCTTTCAGTTTTCTCATCCTTAGACTCTCCGTTCAAGGCAGTAAAATATTTTGTATGGGGGCAGAAGTGAAGAAAAATGTTTTGTCACACTTCAGCACTGTCATTTACAATCAATGGACTTCACAATTTGTAAGTATTGTTAATTACTGTATACTTGTCAATATCTTTGAAAATGACTAATGCTGACATTTTCATGTACATTTTATCAAAGGAGATTCATTATCCTGAAAGATTCTGTTTCCATTTTATTTTTTTTTATGGAATTCTGAGGAAAGCTTCAAGAGACGATTTGTTATTACATGTCAGTGCCCGTAGTACACTTAAAACATAGACATTGTAGTCCTGTCCTTATTATGCTTTGCCTGAAGTCTGCAAAATGATTTAATACATTTTTTTTTTTTTTTACTAGTGATATGAGCTGAAAGATGAACAGCATGTATGGCTTGCGTGAGGCCTGAAACCTTTGTTTTTTTTATGTAGAAACTTGACCACTACTGGGCAAAGCATGAGGTGAAAAGTAATGGTCTTAAAAGTTCTACATTGCTGTCATACATTTTAATATATACAGTATATTGCTCATACTTTTTGCAACATTTAATTACATAGCACATTTTCATAAACAACTAGCTCCAATAGGTTTGCAGGTACCAAAAAATAAATAAATAAAGTTATAAAATAGGTCAGATAGAACAATCCTTAATGTTAATACAGTACCTTTCATAGTTTAAATGATAATAGTCAATGGGTGATTTAACAACATGGCTAGAGATAAAAAGAAACCAAAAACTCCAGCTGGTGAAGTTGCTGGAGAAAATAAAATTTTAAGAGATCCAAGGCAAAAAAGAACACCCAGTCCCATTTGGGAGTTGCGCAGTATATAAACGTGATGAAGTAGTTTAATATTATCTATGTATGATGAGGCCTAGAAGATTTGATTCTGCAGTATTCTTCAATTTGTCCAGCATCAAAAGAGGCTTTAGAGTAGCTTAGCCAGGTAGCAGTAGTGCAGTGCACCATCACAGGATACCAGACCATAAGAAAAACTGACAAAAATAACAAACAGCTGTATGAAAAGTAACAACTCAAAATTAACACGCAGAACAAATATGAGCCAAGGTGCAGCAGCTATTAACAATTAGACAGAGTGCCAGCCAGAGAGGTCCTCCCTGTCTTCCTCTTTTTAACCCATCCCTGGAGCCTCTGACCATTGCCCTTCGTTTCCACATGCTAATCACCCTGTTTACTGCTTACAGTTCCCCTCATAAAATACAATTATATGCAGATGATATCTTGTTATTTCTAGGCAGTGCTCCTTCTGATCTTTCTTGTATGCTTAAGGTGTTTAAGTGCTTAGAATTCTGTTGCGATATAAAATTAATTGGGAAACGTCTGTGCTTTTCCCATTAAACACTTCTGTAGTCAATGTTCCTTCCCTGTTTTAATTCATGTGACTAGCCTTATTAAATACTTAGGCATTTTTTCTAAATTACAAAATACTGGAATCTTGAGTTATCATCAGCTTTTTAACAGGGTTCAAGATTCACTCACTACATGGTTGCCTTTCTCTTCCGTGCTTTGTTAAAATGAAAGTGCTCCCTTGCTTTAATTTTATATATGCTATGATGTCTCCACCCTTTATAAAACAAATTTTGATTGGAAGTTATATCTTTGATTTCAAATTTTTTTTTGGAATAAAAAGAGACAAGGCGGCATGGTGGCGCAGTGGTAGTGCTGCTGCCTTGCAGTTAGGAGACCCGGGTCCTCCCTGCGTAGCGTTTGCATGTTCTCCCCGTGTCTGTGTGGGTTTCCTCCGGGCGCTCCGGTTTCCTCCCACAGTCCAAAGACATGCAGGTTAGGTGGATTGGCGATTCTAAATTGGCCCTAGTGTGTGCTTGGTGTGTGGGTGTGATTGTGTGTGTCCTGCGGTGGGTTGGCACCCTGCCCAAGATTAGTTCCTGTGTTGGCTGGGATTGGCTCCAGCAGACCCCCGTGACCCTGTGTTCGGATTCAGCGGGTTGGATAATGGATGGATGGATAAAAAGAGACACTCCATTAATTTTTCTACACTAATTCATGATAAATCAGAGGGTGGAGTCTCCTTACCAAATTTTTTAATTCTATCCTTGGTCTTTTGTTTTGCACGCACTTTTGAGCTGGTTGATCGCTCTCGTTAGTCCCCCTTCTTGACACTCGCACCCTCCCACCTTCAACAACCCCAGTTTGTGTATAGGCCAGTGGTGTCCAACTCCGGTCCTGGTGGGCCGCAGTGGCTGCAGGTTTTCATGCTAACCATTTTCCAAATCAGTGTGCATTTTTCACTGCTAATTAACTCCTTTTCCCTTCATTTTAATAGTCCTGGTTTTAAGAATTCAGTCCTCTGAATCGATTTGTTTCTTCATTATATGGCAGCCAAACAGAAATGAGATGTGAAACAAGCCAATAGATGACCAGCTAAATTGGAGAGGCCAATTTCACTCCAACCAGTTTCTTAATGAGTAGCCAATTCTTGCTGTCAATGAAAGCTATTATTGAATATCATGACTTGCTGCTGCTCTCATTCTGCTACAGCAGACTGTTGATTTTCTGTTTTTTCCAAGACCACCGTCAAGATGTTTTGGTGACCTGAGCAGACCAAACATGACCGAGACCGTCACCTTTCTTTATTTTCAGGTTAGTTAGTCATGTGGCGGTTTGTTTTGTGTCTCTTTATTGTTTGGCTTCACATTAAAGAAAAAGAAACAATTAAGGGGTCTGAATCATGTCAGTTAAAACTAAGGCAAAACAAGTTATTCAGCAGCAAAAACAGCTCACTAATTAAGAAGATGGTTAGAATTAAAACCTGCAGCCACTGCGGCCCACTGGGAACAGAGTTGGACACCCCTGGTTTAAGCATGCGTCCCATTTCATTTCCGTCATGGGCGTCCTTATGCATCTCAACTCTTAGTGACATTTGTCACAATGCTAGAATCTGTACATTTTAGTCCAAAGGCCAGAGTTTGGAATCCCATCCTTATTTTTTCTTTTACTTATATCTAAGGTCTGTTTCAAAACTTGCAATGTCCATGTTTTTTGCTCTTCCCTCTCATCCACTATTTCTGTAATTCTCTATCCTTAACCCAAGACCTGTGGCTTTTCTATATGCTTGTCATTGCAAGGCCTCATATTGACCATCTTTTCCTTGGCAGTATCAACTCACACTTTTTTGGAAATCCATTTTTAGTAGATTTTTATTTTCATCTAAGAACCCCAATCTTCAAAACATTCAATTTAGGATTGTCCATTGCACTTATTTGATTCCTCAAAAGCATTTTGCCCTGGGTCTGTCCACTGATTTCCCATTGTTCCTTCTGCCAGGTGCTTTTCTAGAAATGTTTTGGGAATGCCTCTCCCATCTCTGCTTTGTTTGTGTCTATTGCTAAATTTATCTTGATTATTTTTCACATTAACATCTCTTCCTTAATATTTTGTCTTACTGGACCTCTTGTCTCTCTCTCTGCCCCTCTTCATTCTTGCTGATGCTGTTTCGTCCAGGCCCAATAGCTGCAAACACATTTTTAGCTTTTTGATTGAAACCTGATGTTTCTATCTCCTTTGCATCTTGGCAATCCTCATATTTCAATCTTACTCTCCTAGAACTCTGAGTGGCAGTGATTAATGGGGTCATCCTCTTCCTACTGCATATTACAACATTTATCATACTGTAGTGGACATTCTGGGAAGCTGGATGGCCACTGCTTGCCATCATTCTCTTCTTCTTCAATCCTGTCTCAGTGGGGTCTGGCATTTGGGCTGTGTTGCCCTCCTAGGTTATGCTCAGGCCTTTTTCCTTTTACCTTTTTAACAAGGCAAGTTTTGTGTGTTGGTGGGGTGTGGTAGTACTTTTACCGTTATTACCATCTTTGCAGTTGTTTTGACTGTTAATTTTATGAGGACCCTGTTGATGTTATTTATATGCTTATTCATTTTTTAAAACTATTTCAACACAACAAAAGAATTGGAAAGACTGGGTCTAGCACAAACTGTATTAATTTACATTAATTTACATCAAAACCAATAATAGGAAGTGTAAAGTGGTACATAATTGCAGATTATGTGTTCTCAATCAAAACAAAGAAAGACAGATTTATTTCTGAAGAAGAGCACTATGGCTCTTTGATAGTGTCCATTTTATAAAAGACAGTGTAGAAAAGAATATTCTTATAGTTGATGATTTGCATATATTCAAAGAGAATCATAAGCATAATAAGTATTATATCCTAATGCACGCTAGTATAATAAAGGTTAAACTATAAAAAGCCCTCGCCTGCATTTTTTTATTATTTTCCTCTTTGCAGCTGTAAACTACCAATATCTTGCTGCTAAGCTTAAAAACTTTAGTCAAGGACACTGTGAACTTTGGGAAGGCTGAACAGGCCATTGTTTTAAGAAATATAGTTGCTGAGGCCTTAACCATGAGAGAAAACCAGATAGGCCATTTGATTCCACTGGCAGATGCTCTGCCTCCCTGTCTGCCTGCCTGGACAAGTGATGACAAGTCAAGGAAAATGTTGTTTATAAGAAACTGCGTTATTATTTTAGGGGTGCAGCTGCCCACACCTCTAGCCCAGTATCTTATGTGTGGGTTCGCCTGATTCCGACTTGCTGGTGGGAATCGATTGATAAATAGGTTTCAGACATCTGCACAGGATAAGGAGCAGTGTTGGAAAGTTTCAATCAGATGACGAACATAGGGTAAGCTGATGGACATTAGGTAATGGTAAAGACCAGCCAAGTGGGCGGGATCAGCATGAGAAAGCACTATTCTCATTAAGCTGAAGGTATTGCTGGAACTAATTAGAGGCAAGTGTAAAGCTACAAGATGATTGGGAGTCAAATGAGGATGAGTAATGAGTTCTGTGATAAGAATTCTAATAAAAATATGGTTTGCTCATATTTGGGCTCTCATTTCATTTGAAGCGAGACTGCGTATGCATCACGCAATAAAGCTTAATTCTGCTGCCTTCCTGAGACTCCGTGTGCCTTCTCTGAGCAGCGTGTTTCTGCTACAACAACAGCAGCTTCCCCTCCTGTCTTGCCCAATGAACATGTAAAATAAGACAACCTGGCTAACTTTGCAGCAGATTCATATCACTGCGAAAGGGCACCTTGCAGTTTTTAGAACATTAGAACAATCTAGATGAGAACAGGCCATTTCAGCCCAACAAAGTTTGTCAGTCCTATCCACATAATTCTTCTAAAAAAACATTGAGTCGAGTTTTGAAAATCCCTAAAGTCCTACTGTTGGCCATGCTACTTGGTAGCTTATTTCAAGTGTCTATGGTTATCTATGTAAAGAAAAATTTCCTGTTTGTGTGAAAATTACCATTAACAAGTTTCCAACGGTGCCCTGTGTTCCTGATGAAATCATTTTAAAATAATTCTTTTAAAATAACCTCAGATCGATTTTAGAAGGTCCCTAGAGTTCCACTTTCTACCACACTACTTGATAGCTTATACCATGTGTCTCTGGTTCTCTGTGTTAAGAAAAACGTCCTAATGTTTGTGCGAAATTTACCCTTAAAAAGTTTCCAACTGTGTCCCTGTGTTCCTGATGATCTCATTTTAAAGTCACAGTCTCCATCCACTTGACTAATTCCCTTCACAATTTTAAACACTTCAATCAAGTCTCCTCTTAATCTTCTTTTGCTTAAACTGAGAATGTTCAGCTCTTTTAATCTTTCTTCATAATTCATCCCCTGTAGCTCTGGAATCAGCCTAGTCGCTCTTCTCTGGTCTTTTTCTAGTGCTGCTGTGTCCTTTTTGTAGCCTGGAGACCAAAACTGCACACAATACTCAAGATGAAGTCTAACCATTGTGGTATAAAGCTTGAGCAGAACCTGTGTTTGAATTATATTATGCTTTAAAACCTAACATTCTGTAAGTCTGAACACTGTCTGGAAATTGATAGTGTAGAGTCCACTACAACTCCTAAATTCTTTTCATAAGCTGTATTATCGATTTCAGACCTCCCATTGTGCATTCAAATGTAACTTTTTTACTTTGTACATGTAATAATTTACATTTACTTACACGACATTAAATTTAATCTGCCACAAATCTGCCCACACCTGTATACTGTCCAGAACCCTCTGTATTGATTCAGTGGATTCGAGATTATCTGTCAGTCCATCTAGCTTGGTATCATCTGCAAACTTAACCAAATTGTTACTTATATTCCTATCCAAATCATTTATGTATATTAAACTAGGGGGCTCCCTGCTTGCTTCGCTCGCCAACTTCCCCCAGCCTGTGCTACGCACCAGCCACTTCGCGTCTCTGCCGCTCGTGTTGTAAAGAGGGGGGCTGAATGCACCCCAATGAGATGCGGTTGCTCCTCCAAAACCCCCTCTTAAACAGTGATACAATGGGAAACAAATATTTTTTTTTTACCTCCTCTTTGCTCAATCACCTGCTGGCTTGCTGCTGCTGTGCTGTGTGATCTGTATCTCACGTGGCACACTTCTGTCACATCACCTATGTCCATATATTAGATCTCTTTTTGCTTTTACCTTTTCATCAATATCGCATTGAATTTTGATTCTGTCTTTGGAATTACATCATGACAACGCAACGTATGACTGCCCGTGAGTGAATATCATTTCTTTATTTTTACAAAAATGTGTCTGACAGTAACATTCACACAAATGAGAAATGATTTCTCTCGTGGGATTTCACTTTCACCAAACTACAACTCTTTTAATTCTCGCAAATGGGAAGAAACACTACTTTTTTTTTCCCTGATGGCAACACGAATTAGACTATCTACAAGTCTCCGACTTAAAGTCTAAATTATAACAATATATTCGATCACTTTTCACTGTTCCGTTATTTCACCGAGTAATAATTTCCATTTGTTTGCGCTAATGCGATCATTAGTATCCTTTTTTCGAGACTTTCGAATTTTCGCACTTTTATTACCTCTAACCTGCTCTGTATGTGTACTGCGCCAACATTTTTGGAATCTTTTAATTCTCACGGATATGCCTCTTCATTGAGAAGAAACACTAATTAGACGATTTACAAGTCTCCAACTTAAAGTTTAAATCTAAAGAATATATTCGATCTTTTCGCTGTTCCGTTATTTCACCGAGTAATATTTTCTGTTTGTTTGTGCTAATGCGATTTTTACTGTCCTTTTTTAGACACTTTCGAATTTTTGTACTTCCATTATCTCTAACCTGTTCTGCATGTGTACCGTTTTTGAACTGTCATCTACTCTTTGTTTTATTTGTGGCCCCGGGCATGGTTAAATCTTTTGGCACAAAGACTCTTCTCGCGGGACGTGAAAGTGTCTGCCTGAGAAAATCACGTCTCGTCTCCTTCCAGCCTTCCAAGATTTTTTTTTTTTATAATAGAGAGAAATAGTAGTAGCCCTTGCACTAACCCTCTGCTTCCTGTGTCTGAGCCACTTTTTGTGCACATCTTACACACTACACCCTGAACTCCTACTTCTTTTATTTTGATGCCCAACCTCTCATGTGGCACCTTATCAAATGCTTTCTGAACATCCAGATAAATAACATCGTATGCTGCACTTTGATCAGATTCTTTTGTTGCTTACTCATAGAATTCCAGCATGTTGATAAAATGTGACCTCCATCTTCTCTTCGTTCCATTAATTGATTCATGAAGCATGTTAAGCCTACTGGCCTATAGCTGCTTCGAACTGCCTGATCAAAATATTTGCACAGCGAGATAATATAAGCTTCTCAATTCACATTAAAAGTATCTACAAAAAATAAAAATAAATCAAAGAAAATGCTACAGAACATCATTATCATTCGAAACACTCCTCTCACTTCCAGTTCAAGGTCTGTTCCTTGGGACTCAAAGCAATAGTCTTAACTATGCAAAACACACCAAAATCCCACTTTACATTCTAATTCTCAGATCATACACTGCACTCCTGCTCATCTTGATCAACACATCCGTCAGTTGGAAAGTGTATAGTATCCCCTATACACCTTGAACTTAAATTTTAAGCAAAGTGTATTTGCCAGGTAATCTATGTTCTTTCCAGATTTAAAAGATGTATATGTTAGTTTATTATACAACATGAATTAGCCTGAGGTGAACGACTGGTTTCTGCTTTGAACTTGTGAACTATCCATTGGTTATTCCAGGATCTATGCATCTCTCAAACAGAAAAGCGGATTGAGAAATTTGGTGGAAGAGCTACCCCATTAATTTTGTTGTTGTATGTATTCTTGGACTAGATAATAGATAAATGGATCAGTGTGCATTAAATCCTGTGGCTCCTCATTTATGCCACAACTTTACCATGATTAACCTTAATTTGGTAACTATTTTATAACAATCAAAACAGTCATAGGTGTTGTTGACCCCTCTGATCATATGTGGTGCATTTGATCAGTTGTCATGTATTAAAGATAAAAGATGGTGAAGTGTGTAAGTGGTGGAACATCCTCTCAAAGGATCGGTCTTCTGCCACACACCATTGTTATCTGGGCATGTATTTGTGATATTTGTATGTTCTTACCAAATCCTTATAGGTTTTTGCCAGTTGTCTGTTTATTATGTTTTGTTTTTATGTTCCTCAGTGTGGCCCCAGCTCTGTTAATGCAAGTATGAAAAATCAAGAAAGGAATGAACGTTAAATCATGTGTGTTACCAAAACATAGATTATGTTAGGGTCAGTAGACACTTGTTTAGCTTATATTTTTTATATCTTCCACTAACTGGCATTAACTGGCATGAGTGCATTTGAAGGCATGAACAGAAAATCTACAGAATCAATTTTTTTTTTCAAAATTACTGCACTATAATGGCATTCAAAACAATCATTTCCCGCATGCTGGCATAAAACTGTTAAGCTACTATTTTACATTTTTATCAGTAGATCACTTCCTGTGTCTCACTGGTTTGACGTTAATTTATTTTCATGTTATGATAATATTAGGCAGATTTCAGTCTTTGATTGATTGTTGCACTGTTTATATTGTCTAATCATATCCCTGCTAACATTAGTTAAGTTGGAAGATGGCTAAATGTAGACATGAAATGAGTGAAGTTTACTACATAAACATAGTGGGTTCCATATACCGTATATGATCATGTATAATCGATCATAAAATCAGACCCCGACTTATTGCCCGTTCAAAAATGCAACACTTAATTTATTTTATTTTTTACATCTTCTTGCCTCCTCCAATCTCGCATCAGTTTCTCAGATGCATCGAATTTTGTTGCAGGCGCGCAGTTATCAATTTATTTCGCTACTTCAATGACGTTTAATTTAAAACCAGCTTCATATTTTCTTCTGATCGAATGCTCCATCATAGATAAGGGATGCTGTTACGATAAAGGTGGATGAGGGTGTGAGATACAAAAAATACAAATCAGTACAAACTTTGCTTCAGAATAGTTTGGGTATTACCATGTGGTCACGTAGACACAATAGAGGGAGAGAGAGGTTAGGAGCACATGCTTATACAGCGCATTACCGCACCCACATGGAAATAAAAGGCAGTGTGCTCCGTGGTTACTCTCTCAGGTAGGCGTTAGCATATCATAATCTCTTGTACCAATAGTGTGAGTTTTCCACATTCGACTTATACAACCGACATTATAAAATACCAGAAATTATACTGTAAAAGCAAGTCCCGACTAATCTGCGGGAGAACTTATCCACGAGTATATACGGTACTTGGGCAGTTTAAATGTTTTACCTTTTTAATCTTTATCCATACAATCAAGATCTGGCTTCCAGATTGATTGCTGGCATTACCCTGTGTTCTGCATCATGGCACAGTGTGACAGATAGAGGGCGCTATCGTCCTCTTGAACACTCGGACAATACGTCAGACACCAGGTAAAAGTCCAACAAGTTGACTTTATTATTAATAACAGTGCACAAACCACCTTCCTCTCCACAATACTCATAAATTCCACAATACAATCACAATAAACCAATCCACCACTCCCAGACGCGTTGCCACCCTTCCACCCAGCTCAGCTCAACGCTCTGGTGTTTTCCCCATTCCTTTATAGTCCTTGACCCAGAAGTGTTTCTTCTGTCTTCGTCCATGTGACTGGTAACAGGTCAGATAAAAACTCCTTTTCTTCAACCCGGAAGCACGTCATTCCTCTTGTCCATGTGACTCGAATGTACTTCCGGGGTGCAAGGCAAATACTCTTTGTTCCTCCCTGCAGCATCCTCTAGCGGCTCGCATGGTATCCAGCAGGGCTGTGAATAAACACTCAAATGTCCATGATGCCCTACTGGAATTTGGGGCACCTCCATGCTGCAAGGAGGGCTCCATCTGGCGGCCTGGGCATATTGGCCGGGATGAATGGCCGGCCAAATATCACAACAGTTATGATCAAATTAATTTATGCATGTTTCTCAGTTTATTAGGTATCAATACTGGCACCTGAAAAGTTGCTCTCCAGCCTTACTTTCAACATTTCATACTTTTCTTTAGTGACATTTTTTATTTCACAGCCAATACTGTAAAATTTTGCTATGCTGAATACAGTAGATCAGTAAATTATATGTAAAAACTAAGTATAAAAGGATTTAGTGTGGTCCTATGTTAATGTTAATCTACAAAAAAGAGTTGCTGTACAATAACTCCTTAACTAAGAGTTCTACTGTATCGGAGCGAATGATGAGGCAAGGCCATTCTGAATAATTGGGGTGCCAACTAGGAAAAACACAATTAATTCAACCAAAAAACAAAAAAAATAATTCAATTGAAAACATGCACTAGATGGTGCTATATTGATAGGCCAGTAGCCTTTTTAAATTGGTCACTTGGCTTTTAGCAAGACTCTCTCTCCAGAGAGGACATGTCCAAATGAAATGCCACCTCTTGGGAGCACCTCGTTTTTATACTGTTGCTCTCATGGGGATGTTTGTGAGAGGAGAGAGAGATGTTAGGAGCACGCACTGATACAGCGCATTGCTGAACCCACCACATGACAAACCAACTTGGGATCCCAGATTAGGACCCAAGTGCAGCCAGATAGTTCAGATGTAATGGAACAGTGTGAGGTTTTTTTATGGTGGCTGGAGTGCCAATTCTGCCATCAACCCCCAGGTTTTTCTTTGCAGGGCTGCATGCAGATTAACGTCATACCCAGGACAAAGCAATTGCAGGTTAAGGGCCTTGCTCAGGGGCCCAAGAGAGTAGAGTCACTTTGGGCGTTTACAGGATTTGAACCAGTAACCTTCCGATTACCAGTGCAGATCCCTACCTCAGAGCCACCTCTCCACCCTGTAAGTTTGTGAGGTTAAAATTAAAAAGACAAGACTGTTAACAACAGAACCCCCTCTTGTACCACATAGCTTAGGTGAATCTGGCAGGCGACCTTCTGATGTGCATCTGTAACTCTGAATATAGTAGATTTTCAATCTCAGTCAACTTTTACTCACTGAAAGCATTCAAAAAAGGTTTTAAACAACTAAATGTAGCATTCTTTACCAATCACAGCAAATCATTCTTTTTGTTGTCTACCCTTTCACACATTTTTTTTCACCGGTCTTGAATGGTGTTTTTCCTGTGATGAGTACATGTAGCCTTTAATGCTTGCAAAGCCTTTCCTAGAAGTGAATTTGTAGTATGGTGTGAAGTGAAACATCTTCTGCTATGTACTACTAATGTAGCCTTTGCTTGCACAGAAGATTTTGCTTTTGTATTTCTATTGGTTACTCATCAGATATTCAAATGAATATACTGTAGAACTAAAGGAATTCCGATAAAGTTGGACATCTGAGAAGATAAGTAAGATTAAAATATGAGTCATCAATTAATTTGATATATTAGAACTGTATCTGAGAATCGTAACAATGTATTACTTTTATTTAGTGTTTAAGAACTCTCACAAAAGAACTTGAAAAGACCAATCAGTTGACATTGTTTTATGATCAACAGAACTGAAGTGTACCACCATTGACTTGTATTGGTCTTTTTTATTTACTGCTGTAATGTCCATCCATCCACCCATCTCTCAAACCTTCTTAACCAGAGTGGGGTTAAAAGGAAGCTGAAGTCTATCCCAGCAAGCATCAGGCAGGAAATATCCCTGGATGGAGACTCAGTCCAAAACAAAATGAAGACACACACACACATACACACACACACACAAGGACCGATTTATCATCACAAATCCATCTAAAGTTTGAGCTATGGGAGGAATCCCACACAGGGAGAATATGAAAACTGCATGCAGGGAGCAACTGAGACATGAAACCTGGGTGCATTATTGCCAGGCAGCAGAGCAACCATCTAATTTATTCCTTCAAATGCACTGCAAACCTGTTTCACCGGTTCCAGATACTGGTATGAACGATGAAAACGGGTAGATACTTTTCCTTTAAACTTTATCAGATATGCTCAAGGACACACAGCTGTATTAATAGTATTAATACTAGCAAATTGTGCTTGCAAAAATTTCACAAGAATAAAAGTGTTAATGCAATTATGAAGAGGGAGAGAAGAACATCACATGTTACAGTAAGAAAGGAGATTATTTTCATAATTAGTGACTTGTGAGAGGACTCAGTATTAGAAAAGTCAAATGATTGGTATGGGATGTTATTATAGTCACTTTAATATTTACAATACAAAGTGTAACAGGAACAAGTTAACAGAACATAAAGGATAAGAAACGAAATGCAGGGCACATGTAAGTCAGTATGTGTGAAGTGTGGCCGTCAGATAATGTAGTATACTAATGTCTATAATAATTGTCAGAAAACGCAATTTGTTGCATAAACGTAATTGTCAGCGAAAATATTCCCCTGTGTGTAACCCATGAGTACCTGTGCATTTAACCTGGGTTTAACTGTCTAGGTGCAAGACTTGCTACCGCTGATCTTCGGATAATGTTGCTCTGTGGTTTGTCATATGTTGTCTTTGTTGTTCTAAGGCATCTTGCCTGTGCTGGTTGGTCTGGCATGATTTAGATGTTTCTGCTTCTGTGCGTTGGTGTGAGTATGTAGGCCAACCAGACCGTTACAGTTGGTCGCAGCTAGGCTGTATGTGCCTTTTCATTTTATTGGGAGGTTTACGTTGAAGTGAAGGAAAAATGAAGGTGTAAAATGGTAGTGTTATAATGCAGTTTCGGCCAGTAACAAAGTATGCACTGAATAAACAGTCAAATACGACAGTCGATAATTGGTCACATTGAAAAATTGAAGACTTGAAGATAAGCCTAAGACCAAAACTCTGCCAGGAACACGGATTCCCCGCCATTGTTGTTTAGGGATATAGTTGTTGTGGCAACCGTTGTTTATATCGAGCACGGACGGACACAAGCAAAATAATATAAGGCTTGGCATACTGGCATGTCTGACCATCATGCAGCATCTTACTACTCTGTGCAGCCATGATAAAAAAAAGAAAATTTCAAAAATACAGAAGTTCGCTTTAATTAATAGAAAACACAAATCAGCTTACCTGATGCGCGCCAAACTCCTGTTTCTATGCTCCCATTATCTGAAACCTTGTGGAAACATCTGAAGACTAATTATACATGGCAGCTGAAACAACACTCATCAGTCAGACATGCACACAGTTACACTTTTAAACAGATCTTATTCCACAATGTTTCTCTGATAAGTCTTTCTGAAGTAGAATTTTATCTTCTTCACATCTGCATTTATTCTTCAAATGGTAATAAGAGCCAGATATGTCCATATTATGGAAGTATTTTGTGTCGTGTGGTACACTCTAAGAACGACTATACCCAGAGAGGATGGTCTTTGTGCGCCACCACTCACTACCACTTACAGACTGGAACACCACTCTCATGGTCTCTCAAATCTCTTTTTGTACTCACCTAAAGCCTTCAGCCATTAAGCAGAGCAGTTCAGCTTTCTCTAAGATTATTTGGCAGTCGTTTATAAAGACAAAATCCTTGTACTGAAAGTTTTGTGTTTGTTTTGGACTTATCCGTTGTAGATGCCCATTTTTAAATTGCATTTTATTTCTTCTTCTTTGACCATAGTGTGAAGTTTTAATAGGGTTGTCACATTCACCTCTATTATATAACATTTTCAAAACTATTGGTCATAGGTGACCTGGGACAAAACTGGTAGGAAGAGGCACTGGACAGGGCACCAGTCCATCACAGAAATAATTACAGACGTGTTGTACAATTTAAATATTAAAAAGTGATAACTTCCAAGTCTACTTGCTGAGCTTCTCTGGATATCACTGTGTTGCAGGATATAACTGCTCATCTAACTTGATCATACTTCATGATGCTAGCAGCCGTAGCACCTGCACTTCAGAATAAGTAATCCACCTGAAGGTAACCGTGTGTACTATATCAGCAAGAGACCATGAAAAAGATGTTAATTATTGGCTCAGGAGATGAAACCTTACATGAAACAGTATGCTCTGTATTTAGAGTATTAATCAGTGTTATGAATGGATTGTTATCCAGTTTGCTTACTCTCATAATCACTTGGTTAGTGTTCTCCCACAGTTCTATAATGCTACCTCACACATGGAAGCCATTACAGAGTACGCATTATGGCCCCATTGCCCCTTTGTTCAGTTCAGATACTGGAGGCTTAACATGACTTGGATGTACTTCTTTAGATACCCCTCTTGTCTTGGGTTGAGAAAAGATCAGGTGCCTGCTACAGTATATTCCATAAACAGTAATCTGAGTTAATATCCTGTGTCTTTTTGTAGTCTGCATGGAGCTTGCACATTCTTCTCATGTTTGTGTGGGATTTCCTACGGGTACTCCTTTAATGACCTCTTGGGCACAGCAATCAGTGGTGTGTCTATCTGTGGAGAGAGTGTCGACCGTATCGAGAAGTTTGCTTACCTCGGCAGCTACATTCATGTCTCTAGTGACTCTTCCTATGAAGTCAGTAGTCATGTGGGGAGTCATGCGGTCGCTGGAGAGGCGTGCATGGCGCTTCTGATATCTTTGTAAAGGACGAAGGTCCAAGTCTTTAGAGTCCTGGTGATTCCTATATTTCTATATGGTTGTGAGACGTGGATGCAATCCAGTAACCTGAGACAAAGATTGGACTCCTTTGGTCATGTGTCTCTTTGGAGAATCTTTGGTTTGACTTTTTATTGAATGAGCGGTTCCTCATCAGGCACATTACCTGCATTGTGAGGGAGTGTTAGTTACAGCACTATGGCCATGTGGTGCGATACCCCAAGAGTGATCTGGCTCCCAGGATACTCATTGTTGATTACACGAGTGGCTGGTCCAGGCCAAGGAGATGCCAATGTAACAACTTTCTGTGGCAGATAGATGGTCATTTCTGGAGGGTGGGACTGGACCACGTGCCTGACTGGTGGGTAACCAAGATCATCATGCGGTGGGTGTGGCAATGCGCTGTACCAGTGCATGTTCCCGACCCTGACATGAACTGACTCTGGTTATCACTCCATATCAACAAATACATGAAAGTTTGGTTAACTGGAGGCTGTAAATTGGCCAGTTACAGAACTTCAGGGGGAAAAAAATCATCAGACCCCAAAATTGGTGTCTTTCCACAGAACACATTGCAAACCAAATTTATCGGGCACCACTTCCTTCCTTCTACATTACTAATGTAAGGGTGCCGTTAATCCACCTTTGGTCAGCAGTGCTGACTTCTTGATAAATGCAAATTCAAGAAGCAGAATCTTAGGTTATTAAAACAGCAGAAGAAAGCTAGCAAGTTAAAGGCAAGAGAAGAGGGAAACACCTAGTCTCACATGTTAGGCCTGCACAATACCAGTCAGTCACTTCAATGGAGAGCTTATGGATCTGTTCTTTTTATTGGATAATTAGAATTGTTTTGCCTCTATGCATGTGTGCTCGGCTGCTGGAGCAGAACAGAGCTCGTTTTCAAAAGAGCCAATTCTCCAGGGAACACCAGGACAAAAGAACAGATGGTACAAGCTCTTAGTTCCTCTCTAATTGCAGTGTTCACTGTTGCAGTTTAACGGAGATTGATACACAGGGGCTGCTACACAAACTCACAAATGTAAAGTATCACTGCTGCCAATGGAGAAAAAGATGGCAATCTGAATTTTCTTTGTTTTGTTTTGTTCTCCTTTCATCCTGTACTTCATGTCTCAACTTCCTGGGAAAGTAAAGAAAAAAAAACTTTAAAGTTTCTCAAAAGCTATTAATCTATCCAAAGATTATTGTTGTTTGAGTAATCCAGTGTTACTTTTACATTTTAATAACTAAAAGAAGTGGTTGGGTGATTTAAATAGGTTGTTCTGAATTGCCAAAAATGTCAAAGCTGCACTTTTAGTAAATCTATTAATCTATTCTTGGAATGCTTAGTGAATTAAAAAAATATTAAATGATATAACATTAAGCAATGAATTGCCAGTGCACTGTAGGGCACACCAACACTCACTTACTCAGTACGTGGCCAATATGGGGTTGATTTTTGGTAGAATATACTACAATATTGTATACAATATATATACATTGAAAGAACAAAAGGACATGATATGAAGGGTTTTGGCACCTGTAGGCATGCCACATATAATTTTATTTGCAAAAATATAAGCAAAAACGTCATTCAAGGGAGTTAAAGCAACACCTTTTCAGATGGGAGTCTGATACTGAACTGACACAAAGATGGCAAAGTTTCTGGTTATGATGGTTTCTGACAGGAAGAGGTGGGTCCTGGAAGATGAACAATGTGATGTTGGTGGTGGAAAAGCTGTCAATCTTCCAGTCTGCAGAGGGTGGAAAAGAGAAGGCATTATCACGCAGTGCCAACCCCTGGAGTGGTTCAGAATAACCAACACTAGAGCTGTTAAGCTAAGCACACTACATATATTATTAAAAAGAAAACATATAAGCTTAGATAGTTGGGGCACCAAAGGTGAACCCTGTTTAATTGGCAGGGTGGCATACCAATGAAAACAAATGACCAAGAGGTTGAATTCAAGACCTGGAGAGGTTGTTAGCATCTTATCCAGATACGAGTTTCATAGCAACTGACATGGATTGGTGTTGTCAGTTTTTAAATGAGTCCCTGAGCAGAAGAGAAGGGGCTTTCAGTTAAGAAGTGGAAATGGCATCACAGCTCCTTGTGTCAAAAAGCCTCAGATCTGAAGGCAAAAGAGGGAAAAGCCCAAGTGATGGTGCCAAGCTTCTTACTGGGGTAGAATTCAATTTTACTGCAACAGTTATTGCAGAAACCCAGAAGATGCTCCCTATTCATGTGTAACTGTGTAGATATAGTCTAAGACACTAGGAGACTTCCAAATATTTGAGAAACTACCAATCTTCCTGTTTATTTTATATCTAGAAAAAAGGACCATTGAAAGCTAAGGCATTGCAGCATTTGACCAGACATTGAAGGCTCTTTCTCTTACTTTCTGGGAGAAACTGCCCTTCATGCACATCCTGCATCATCTGAACCACCAACATAAATGTAAGAGAACTGCTTTTGAAAGTCACAAGTCACAAACACAGTATTAAGAACTCTCCACCCACCCCTGGACCCCCCACATGTGGTGTCCCTAACTCTTTTTGTATCAGTAAATTTTTTTCCGGTAGCAATGTCCTGATGAGCAGTATATTCAGTTCAATTTATTATTACTCAACTTGACTATTAAATACCAGTCGACTTATGAGCCAAGAACATTATGCAATAACTACACATACAGTAGGAAAATGTGCCACATAACCACAAAAAAGTGGAAATGCAAACAGAGAAATAGCATGTAATAGCTAAATAAAATACATGTACAGTATATATTGTATATAAGGTATATAATACAGTATTCTCCATAATGTTTGGGGACAAAAACTGATTTAACCCTGCGCTCTACAGGTTACATTTACAAATTAAATAATTCAGACGTGATAAAGTGCACATTGCAGACTTTTATTTAGGGATATCTGCATAAATTCAGTTACGCCATGTAGAAATGACAATGTTTTTTCATCATGGTCCCCCCTTTTTAGGGCAACATAATGTTTGGGAAAATTGGCGTTTGGTCTTTGTGATTCCTCCAGGTGTGTTTCAGTGCTTCATAAGATACCTTAGCTTGCTTTGACCCTCTGGAGTCTGCAGTTGTTGTTGTTCAACGTGAAGACAAGAGCTGTGCCAACGAAAGTCAAAGAAGCCACCATTAGACTGAAAAACAAGAGGAAATCCATTCTACAACAGTCTGGAATATCATTAAAAAGAGAGATGACGTCAGCAATTGCAAATGAACTAGTAGGCCAAAGAGGACCACTGCTGCTGATGACAGAAGAATCCTCACTATGATAAAGAAAAATCCCCAAATGCCAGTCCGACAAATCCCCAATTGCCAGAAACATACTTCAGGGTGTCGATGTATGTGTGTCAGAGACGACTATCTGAACAGAAACACAGAGACTACACTGCAAACCACAAAAACAGGATGGCCAGATGTCAATTTGTGAAAAAGAACTTAAAAGAGGCTACAGAATTCTGGAAAAAGGTCTCGTGGACAAAGATGAACCTGAATCAGAGTGATGGCAAGAGTAAAGTGTGGAGATGAAAAGGAACTGCCCAATATCTAAAACAGGACACCTCATCTGTTAAACATGGTGGGGGGTGTTATGGCTTGGGCATGTATGGTTGTCGCAGGTCCTGGCACACGTATCTTCATTGATGATGGAACTGCTGACGGCAGCAGCACAGTGAATTTTGACGTATGGAAACATCTCACCTGCTCAAGGTCCAGCGAATGCCTACAAATTCATTAGATGGCGCTTTCTTCTACAAGATGATGATCCCAAACCTACTGCTTAGGTAACATATGAGTTTTTCAAAGCTAAAAAAATGTAAAATGCTTGAATGGCCAAGCCAGTTACCTGATTTAAATCCAATAGACCAGGCTTTCCATATGATGAAGAGAAGACTTAAGAAGACAAGCCCCCCAAACAAGCAGGAGCCAAGGATGGCTTCATTAGATGCTTGGCAGAGCAACACCTGAGAAGATCCTCAGCACCTGGTGATGTCTATGAATCATAGACTTCAACCAGTCTTCACATGCAAGGGATATGTGACAAAGTTCTAAATATGACTGCTTTAATAGACCTGCCATTGCTGTGTCCCAAACATTATGGTGCCCTGAAATGGGGGAATGACGTAGAAGAAGTGATGTCATTTCTAAAATGTGAGACCGAAATGCATGCCATTCCCCTTAATTAAAAGTCTGCAATGAACACCTTAATTGTGTCTGAATTGTTTTATACTTTTAAATTGTGGGGCGGAGGTGTAACTCATGGTTAAATGTATCTTTGTCCCAAACACTATGGAGGACATTTTATGTAGTATAGATAGTGATGAGAGAAATAGCAAAGTTTCTTGTCATAGGAAGTTTTGTGGCCCTCCAATTCTGCCCGCTGTTCCACAGCTCCTCCCATGCAGCTCTAAATGTTATCAGATTTCTCACAAGTCAATCTGTTAAGTGGTGACCATTTCCAGTCAGCTGATTGGGACCCTGGAACAGTTTCTCTGGTAAAGTACCATAACTTATGGAAATTGTAGATAATCTACCCTTCCTCCTTTCTGATCCTTTACTTTTATAGAGCCTCCTGACCAGAAGGGACAGTGTCCTTTTCTCCTCATTTTACTCCTGGCCTGGGCTGACTCCCTATATCCTCCAGTTTTCTTGCATGTCTGTGTCCTGCCCAGCGCATTTCTCGTCCCCTGCAGTATCCTCGGTCCCCTTTCCAGCGGTGTTTATTTCTGTTCATTTTCAAGCCTACTTAATGCAGTTATTCTAAAGCAAGTTGTGCTTTAGACTTGAGCCTGTAAAGCGTATTCTGACAGTGTGCCCACATCTCATGCATCTACACTCACTTATGTATTCATACGATTTCAAAAAACACTAACACTTATTATTACACCCTCAGTATATGGGCTAACAGTGAGATACAGAAGTGGCCATGATACAAAAAATGCTATATGAGAAATACTCTGAGAAAAAGCTTTATTAGTATTGCCTACTGTATTGTAGAAACTCACTTTTAGTGCTGTTCTTGTTTTTCTAAGTGATTTTAGATTTTGATCACATAATGCCATTTTGCAAGCATTATGCGGTTATTTGGGAAGTTGTTTATTTATCTGTAAAGAGATAAAGCATTTCACCAGTATATTAAATCTGGCACCTAATTTAGAAAACCCTTGCAGGATTGTAGACATTCTCCTAATCTTTCCAATAGCTTTCAAAACATTGTACAGAAGCAGTAAATTGAAGATATATTTATATTTATAATCCTGGCTGAAACATAACAGCCAATGAATAAACAAGTCCCTAGGTACAGAAAGAGAAGAAAGAAGTATTATTCATTTTATGGCTGCAGTTTCAGATTGTGTTATAGAAGTACGGCAATTGAAGCTGGAGGGTCCTGAAGAGCTCCTAGGGTTGATTGACGGCATGTCAGGCTCTCCCTTGAATGTTCAGTTTTTTGGATTAATTCAGCACTTGTCATTGATAAGTGCTTATGTTGAAAATGTCATTGTGTTTAATTGCTAATTTGTGCACAGAGTATCGGGTAACTATTCAGCAGAAGGAATATGGAGAACAAATTAGACATATTAATTTATAAAAGTATATATCTTTAAACTCCAAGCACTGTAAGTATTCTTTTTATCCTGGATTTTTAATATTTAATAGCTATGTTACCTATCTAAGCCAGATTGGAATCTAAGTAATCAATGTAAACGTCACTGCATAATGTGCAATGCATACGTCTCTGTTATATGCTGTTTGGTATGGGATTCATAAAAGCAGTGTTAATGTTTGTGACGTGCCGTCTGTTGGAATAACAAGTACAATGCGTTTTATTATTAAATGTTTGTGATGTGACTTCTTCTGGAATGACAGAGACATAACAAACAGACAGACACACAGACACATATCCCTTTATTAAGGTGAATAGTAAAGTTTCATCTAAAATGTATAAAACTTCATTGTGCTGTTTTACATTTGGGCGGCACAATGGCACAGTGGGTAGCGCTGCTGCTTCACAGTTAGGAGACCCGGGTTCGATTCCCAGGTCCTCCCTGTATGGAGTTTCCATGTTCTCCCCGTGTCTGTGTGGGTTTCCTCTGAGTGCTCCAGTTTCCTCCCATAGTCCAAAGACATGCAGGTTAGGTGCATTGGCAATCCTAAATTGTCCCTGGTGTGTGTGTGGGCTGGTGCCTTGCCCAGGATTTTTTCCTGCCTTGTGCCCTGTGTTGGCTGCGATTGGCTCCAGCAGACCCCTGTGACCATGTAATTAGAATGTAGCAGATTCGATAATGGATGGATGTTTTACAGTTGCTGGTTTGCAAGTAATTCACAACTGAGACAATAATGCTGGGCACATTTGCTTAGTCACACACTAACAGCTATCACTTCAGGCCATTTCTACCAGGATGTCATAGTCACCCTGGTCAGCTTCATCTCCAAGGTGTGCTGACAGTCTTCTGTCTGCCCCATCATGCAGCTCTGAATGGGTGCCTAGCAAAGCATGGCTAGCAGCATATAATGTACAATGTGAACACATTTGTGTGAAGTTTTTGGGCAAGGGAAAATTGAGGAAAATGTTACTATATGTAAACACAGAGAATGAATGGGAATGAGAAGAAAGTCCAAGCACAGACAAAAAGGGAGAAAGTTGGAGAAAACACTGGAAGAAAGCAAAATCCAAAAATTGCAGGAAATATCCAGAAAATGAGAACAAAACACTCGATGGATTCAAAATGGCTCTCATGGTGACATAAATGATAGATGTTTTGAAGTTTACCACAAAAGGGTGTAGATCTCGAATATTCTAATCCTGACCAGTGCTCCTCTGGGGTCAGATTTATGAAACTTGCGTACGCACAGAATTAGACTCGAAATGTGTGTACAGTATTTGCCATGCAAATGTCGAGATTTATGAAAGAAAAGCTACTGGGAGAACTACTGGCAACTCTAACCCATCCATATGCAACGGCTTGGAGAAGCTGGGAAATGATGACACCCTTAATTAAGGAGGACAGTCCAGCCAAACTTGCTAAATGACTCCTTGAGTATATAATAATACATATCACCGAGCCATTAATATCATAATGTGCATTGACATAATAAAAATATTAAACTTCAAAAGTGGTTAATATGATGTATAGTCACTATTGTAGTTCCCTTTTTAAGGGGGCCAGTGCTGTGTATTTGCAGTAAAATCTTTATTCTTCTGTTTATAAAGGCTACTTATTGTCACTTCACAGGATTAGAAACCAAAGTGCACTAAACACACAAGCGTGAGTCACTCTCGGGGTACAGAAAGCTCTAAATATCATGCCTTATACTCTATTCATAGCCTAATGGTTTGACACAACATGGCTTATTGGGCTTTGCTTGAAGACTCTGCAAATGATCATATCCGAAAGGAACAACATTTAGGGACTGCTCAGATTTTTTTACATATGATGATGTCTGTCTTATGAGTTGATTTAGACTTCAAGAACCATTCTGTTAGAACCATGTGCTGAATAAGAAAGACAGGTTTCCTGAACTTGGACTCTACCTGTTCATATCTGGGTTTTAACAACAGTTGGCTTTCTGGTAACAGGCAACTACCAGAGGGAACTGGCTGACAGATTAGGAGTATCTCAGCCAAGCTTCAGCTCCATCAAGTCCGCTATACTGGAAGCCATAAACCGAATGACGAGGTTCTACATTTAGTTTCTGTATAGTTTGATTGTACAGGCCAAGATAAAGAAGCAATCTGCAGCAGTATCCGCTTTTCCTAAAGCAGTCAGGGCAATTGGCAGTGCTCAAATTGAAATAAGGGATCCTAGTGGGAATGATGCAGCTTTTGAGAGAGTCCACTGTTTGGATACCTCTCTGTGTGCAACAACTTCTTTTATAATGGCGACACCCACACGATGTCCTATGACACAACTACGCAACAAGTAAAAGGAGTCATTGTTGTAAACATTATGGTGGCACCCATGAAAACTATACTGAAAATGGCAATGGCCACATTATGAAAGGAAACAAAATAACAACATAACAATGATACAAAATTATAAACAACATGAATAACAAGGAAAACCATTTAATGATTGCCTGGGGAACAACTCCATGAAGGGTGTACAGATGAGGAACTAAATGGTAATGCAGGTCAATTTACAAAGCTAAGATGTTTGTCGGTGGTACATGTGAATGAATAGAGTTCTGGCCCCAGGAATCTTAACAGATACATTGAAAAGAGAAAGTTTAAATTGCTTACCCTTTCCTGAAAATACTTTTGTAGTAAGCTGCATTATGTTAGGCCTAGTCTGCACGTACCCAGGAATTTTTGAAAATGGGAGTTTTCCTCCTTTGTTCTTAAAAAAAAAACATGTCCAAATGTGTACTGTTTTATCCCAAAAATCTCCATCCACATGAAAACTTAAAACATGCGTCCATGGCACAGATGCACTGAGGGATGCCATGGTCTCGGTAAAACCCTGCTATGAGTTCCTCTAGTTCCACGACTTAGTGACTTGTAATTGTATATACTGTCACGCACGAGCGCATCGGGAGCAGTTGAAAGACCCAATGCGCACCGCGATAAACCCGGCCGGGGACAAAGACAGCTTACTAACCTCTCTCTCCTTTCTTCCATAGAAAAGACGAAGCGACGTCGCCGTAAAACCCGGAATACACAACGCTCTCTACTTCCGGGTTCCCTCTGGTCCCCCAAAGATGACGTCAACCTCCCACAATCCATCACACTTTCCCAGCAACCATCACGTCTGATTTCCGGTCCATCCCTTTATATTGTCCCCCCAACCCGCCATCTTTGTCTTATGATTTTGATATTTTTATGTCTAAAGAAAGACCTAATTTTTGTGTTACAGTATACGGGGCAAAACCCCAAACCTTGATGCAAGTGTCTTGTGCTTCTTTTTACAATACACACGGCCCAAGTGGACTGTAATTGCTTCACACCCTTGCCTTACTATTTTAAAAACCACCTGTCTTGACAACCCAAAGGTGTTTGCCGTCTTGCGTAATCTCCCCTCGTCTGCTAAATAGTAGACTGTGCAGGCAACGTTTTTGACAACACTGACAGGCGATCTCATTACAGATATCTTCCCTTTGATGTGTAGGCGAAGCAGCTCACTAAAAGAAAACAGCGTTGCCCTTGACAAAAGAAAATTCTCTCACCATTCTTCAGCAACTATCACTTTGCTCTCATAGTTGTCCCACCAACTGGAGATCCGACTGGGTCTCATCCAAACCCGGTGACATTGGTGGTTGGGTCTATGTCGCCTGAGTGTTTCAATGTAGCAGTGACCTCCACAGTGCATTCAGACACCTGTTTCTCAATATTGTGATAAAGTAATTTTATGTTTAAATATAAACACATAAAGTCCCCTTATCACGGTTAATACCAGCACTACTTGGCTACAGAAACTGACATCAAGCAAAGAAGATATTGGCGCACACTCTGATGATACAAGCCAAAAACTCCATTTTCCCTGTCTACACGTATATGGGAAAAAATGGAGTTTCCAAACATATTCAATCTGGAAGAAGTTTTTTAAAAGGTCCGTTTTCAAGGAACTAAAACACAATTTGCTTGTGGACGAAAGGCCAAAACACATACAAAAGGCTACATTTTAAAAAATACCTGGGTACATGTGGACAGGATCTCCATTTTCTATTTTTAATCTCCTGGGATCCAGACTATACAATTGTCCCCATTTTATGTTTGGACTATCTTGGTTCCATTTCTCTTCTGTATGATTACCTGTCCACATATTGAGTCTGTTGGTAGTAATCTGAATGCAATTGGTTATTAATTGAGTTATTAAGTGTAACATTCATTTGTACATCTAAATATTTGTGTTTCAATAGTTTGAAGTAACTATAAAATAAGACATATACTCTCTCTATGTCATAATCTGGTTTATAAATTTCATTTTTTTCCAGCTGTTTTGCTACCCTTTTTCGGTATGGATTTCATAGAACTAGAAATCTAGTGTTTATAGTCATCTTTTGTTTTATTGTGTTTCTAACATTTTTGAAATGATTCACATTCGCCTTCAGGTCCATGTAGTTTTCCTTATGGACACCACCATGTGTGGTTGCTAGGACACGACGCCCCATTGCTGGGAGGCGGTCCCTGGAGGACACATGTCATGACACCACAAGCACAACGTTTTAAAAAGCCAGCGCCATATGTACCTAGTGTTCAAGCTTTGGAATCTTGAAAGAAAAAACTGATATTTCATATTATTAGCTTTTGAATTAGGGTTAATGAACTGGACATTTTTTTCTGACCTGTGATTGCGATTTACTTCTAATGTTTTTTGGCTCCGATTGCATGTGCCATTAACTATTTTTTTTTGTGGCTCCGCAATCCGTACTATCCCCTAATTTCTCTGCTGTTCTTTTTGTGGTTTTCTGTGGTGGTGATCTGCGCCACCATCACCTGATCAAAGCACCATGATGTCATTACATTGATGGATTGAAGGCCAGTGGTCCACATGACCATCACCATCTAGTGATGACTGATTGAGATCATTGATGTTAGGTAGAATGCCTAGTGGTGTTTGAGTGGTCTTGTAGCCTGGGACCCCTGCAGATTTTGTTTTTTTTTCTGTCCTCCCTGGCCATTTGACCTTACTTTTATTCTGTGTTAATTAGTATTGCCTAATTTTATTTTTATATTTTTTCTTTCTTCATCCTGTAAAGCACTCTGAGCAACATTATTTGTATGAAAATGTGCTATATAAATAAATGTTGTTTTTGTCTTACGATTGCGGCTGTATTCTCTGGCCATTGTTCTGGCTACACGTCCTGAGCTTTGTTATTTAATTATTGCCTTACCAGTTATGACCCCTGTATGAATTATATCTTCTCTGTCATTTGCTTAACTGTTTTCTGTCAAAACTGCGGTCACCTTGTGCAAGCAGTACACTATATGATGGGTTTCATTATATTATTCTTTTATTGGTTACATGTCTTTTCTGTTTGTTTTTAGTTAAATCCGTGGCCCGATTTGATGCTTCTTTGATTTCCTTTTGTTTTCTTTTTGGAAGGACAAGGTTGTAGTACTCATACTCCATGGAGCCTTATACTCGATCTAACAAAACATTCTAAATAAAATACTTTTTAAACAAAGCAATCAATAAAAAGCAATTAGACTGCGTGAAAGTCCAGTTGTAGCAAAACAGATACAGTAGGTTTAAAAATCATTTTCTGATTTCTCATTTGACTATTAGACAGACAGGCAAACATGCAAACACTTGACCATAATTTCTCTCTTTACCAGAAAATATGGGATAGGCAGTCTTTGTACCCATTCTAGGATAGCAGTACAGAGATTTGTAATCCATTTGTTAGCCATATGATTCAAGCCAAATGATTGAACGAGTCTTCTTTATTCGGTACTTGGATCAGTTTTTAATTACCGATTTCAACATATCTTTACAAGACAGATATGCAGATTTTCTTACCGTGCTTTTGTGAATGCAGGAACTGATTGGCCATAATGCGATACTCTGTCCAGCTTCTAAGTTTTTATACCACATGTCCCCATCAATCCATCATGTAACTTTTGGGTTTGTTATATAAGATGCCAATGCACTGTGTGATTGACAATTTAACTTGTGCAGACTACTGAGCTTCATGTCATGAGCAGCTTTTCATCCTGCTCTACACAGGTGAATGCAACCATTGCAACCATCTGTTAGGCACTTTGACGAAGTGTGGAGGGTATCAGAGAGAGTTTTTGTAATCTGCATTAAAGATTGTATTTTAAAACGTCACCTTTTCCTAAACAATTGTAAGAGTGAGGAATTACGTAAGTCCATGGTGTTGAAGAAAACTTGAAGTTCCAATAAGATGTGTGCTGTTGTATCCAGCAGGGGGCTCTCTCTCTCCTCTGGGATGTGTTTCTTGATGCAGAACATACTAGAGCCAATACCATCCCTTTTGTAACCATGGCAGAAAAATAATCAGACAAGAGAAATATGGTATAAAAGAGATATGTATTTAAATTACTTTGAAAGATAACTTCCATTCGCAAAAATACAATGTGTAATTATATATGCATACATATTCAGGCTGGAGAGAAGCCAAAGGACACACAGCCAGTTCTTCAAGTGGGGAAAATATTGACTTATATGTCTCAACCAGTGGAATGTCGATGACATAGAGACACTTCTGACATTATAACCACTGAAATATTTATATATATTCATAGACTTCTTATCAGATATGGGCTGTTTACTTCTAGACTGAAACCAAATAACAACTTCATCCATTCTTATCATTCATCACAGACTGGTCAAGCAGCTGTGACATCAGCACTTTTTTAAAAATGGCCAGCTTGAGTGTCCTTCTCATGTTTTCTGTCCATCTCTCTAACATGCCTTCCAGTTGTCATTTGTCCATCTCTCTGGCAGTCTATCTCTCTCTCTCTCTCTCTCTACTGTATTGCATGGCTCTGAAGTAAACTTCAAGACAATGAGTCAGGCCGGCTTTAATCAGTGCAAATCCCTGCTCCATGGAATTTATACTTAAATTGGCCACACAACAAATAGGGCAACTATCCTGCCGTGCCTTCTCCCAGTTGTTTGTGTCCCCCATCAGCCAGCTTGTCTCACAGTCTTTTCTGTCAGCTGGCTTACCTAAATGTGTCTGATTTCTTCTCTCTCTGGTTTTTGCTCCTATGAGTAAAATCGGATACAATGAAATAAACTTTACAGATTATAGTGACATAATGGAAATGTTTGCTACATTTATATGATATGTTTAGTGTGAAAGTGACGCATGTCTGTTTTGACATATAAAATAGTGGTTTAACAAGTTACTTCTAGAACGAATTTAAACATTTTAATACGTATTTGGCATTCTAATATATCCAGTTCCAGTCATTGATTAAAGGAATCCAAGGAACTGTTGTTTGCACCCATCTTCATAGATAAGGTGTCCATTTTCTGCACATGTATTCAAACTTATATTTTACATTATGTGAACATGGAACACTGAAGCTTTTATTGGCAACGCTGTTAGCAAGATGGGTGTCAACCCTGGAAGAAATGCCACTCTTCTTCAGAGTTCATTCATGCATTACCAAACTACAGTTGACAATTAATCAAATGTTTTTGGGAAGTAACCAGAATAGCTGTGAGTAGACCATACAAACACAGTTTAAACATGCAGACTGCATTTGATGACCTACATGGGACATCGGTTTCGTTAGTGCTGAGAGACAGCAGCAGTAGACATGTTGCCAATGCCTTTGCCTCTACATAGAATATAGATGAAGTTCCCACTGGACAAACATCAGGCTAATCTTAATAAGCACAGTTTGAACTCATTTTCAATTAATTTTGTAAATCGGTGTAATATAATTTAGGGCCTCTGAGGCCTTTAGGTGCAAAGCAAAAACTATTTGTGGACAGAATGCTGTACTCTCATTCAAACACACTTGTACAAGCCAAATTTAGATTAACCTATTACCATAAAGTGGATTTCTGTGTGAAACACTTCCGCACCCACAAAGTTAATTTGTTGAGTGGTGACTTGCACTTGAAGTTGCCAAAGTTGCTCACCCATGGGTGGAAGCTACTGACCAGTGTGTCAGTTCAGTCACTTCCAACACATTACCACTGTAAAAGAGTAGCAGATAAAAAATAAAGATTTGGGACACCTTATGGCAGTCTTCATTTAATGCACGACCAGCCAGACCAAAAAATAAATCAAAAGTATATAATTAGATCAAAAGTAAAGGTTGTCGGTGTTTACTGCCTCTGTTGAGAACCTCCATTGCTTACAGATATAAGTCCAAGACTAAATGCTGGCTTCTGGCGCTGTGGGATCTTATTTATATTTTTTGAGGCTGAAGAGGCAGACGTTCTGGGACAGAGGCGGAAGTGACTTCAATCATCTTGCCAGATGTTCTTGTTTCTATGGGCAAGCAATCTCTGAGAGGTTTAGGTGCGTGGCAGAAACCAGCTATGGATAGAATGGCATCTCTCATTCAAACACAGTAAGGCACAGACTTCACACACACATTTGAACTATCCTGCACTAACCACTGCCGCTTAGTATCCACTATGTTTGTGAAATCCAGTAAGCAGTTCTTTACAATTGGATGAATGGCTGCTGATAGACTTGATTTTTCTAAGACATGGCCCTCTGATATGATAACTAAATAAGATTTTCCTCATTTCAGGCTCTACAAATTGTAGCCCTGCTGCCATGAGCTAATCACATGAGTAAACTAGCACATCCAGCTCCATAAATCATTCTGACTTTGGCTCCCTCACCTGCTGAGTAAGGTGTGAGAAGGTAGTTTACGGCTACGCAGTGCATCTCTTATGGAGCTGAGAGATGAGATGGCCAAGTATAGAAAAGACAGAAATTTACATTAATATTGACATCGAACAATCGAGCTTCAACTCCATATGGCTGGCTTTTCAGCACTGATTTTGCTTAGATTGACACTGAATTCTTGGCATTGCTTGTCACCTTTCATAGCTTTTGTTGATAAAATAAATGCATTCAGATGCTTCAGTAACAGAAGTACAAGTAGAGCTCTGAGTGCTCTGTGCTGCACGTCCTCCATACTGTTTGAGTGGATTATTGGCTAAAGGCAATGCATTTGAAAATGCAAAAGTGACAGGTTCAGTTCACCCAGGGCTCAGTGGTACACTATAGTGTTCTTTTAAGTGTTAGAGTGCACTTTTTGAAGTAGCAACCTCCATTTCTGTTAGCCACTTCCTTTTAAAGTTGAGAATTTTAAAAATTAATGACTTTGGAACTTACCTTAGATGTAGCAGGGGATCTGTGTCGGTTTGTATACACACCAATGCAACTACTTATTGTGTCCTGAGATGAACCAATAACTTTTTAGCTAGGTATGTATGCTCCACATACATACTGATTTGTGGCTCCTGAGATCTCTGTGATGCTCTGTCACGTTTAGTTTTATTACTTGTGTTTTAATCTGGGAATGCATTTGCTTATTCCATTTTCCTTTTGAGTCTACAGTAGTACATATGGTACTGATACCAGTTCATCTGTGGCATTTTTCATTTATTCTTGTCATAAACTTTTCTTGAAGCTCACAGTGTTTGAGCATATGTTTTATAACTTTTCATTCTTTGCACTTAATTTCATCCTTATGTTAGTGTCGGGGAGCCAGAGACTGTGTAAGCAGCGCTGGGAACTAAGCTTGACTCAACCCTTGAATGAGCTGCCATTGTATATTATGTGGAAGGATTATTCTACATTTTGTAAAGTGAGCTATAGCCCGTGAAAGGCACTCATGAAAAATAAAATTGAATAGATTGATTAAATATGGTGCCCTTCGTGTAATTAAGAAAGAGGCAACTTATTATTCACTGACTATAAATAAAACACACTAAAGTAAATAAAATTCCCTTTAAAAATATAGTTTTTAAACTAATATAACATTTATCCATTAGACATATGGCCTAACAAAATAAAATGCAGTGATACCTTGGAATACGTCCAACTTGGTATACGTCCTGTTTAGACATGAAACATCTTTGTTTGGAATACGACTGGCATGCTACCCTTATTTACCTTTCTCTCGAGACAAAGCCACGACTGCCCACGAGCTTGAGTACGGCAGTTGCTAGTATTCAGTGAACAACCCGCGTGCTACCTGTTGTACAGTATATGATTGTTCAATGATGCTTTTGTCCATTGCTTTATGTTCGGGTGTTGATTGCTATGGTCTGCGTCTTTTGAGACGTATGACGTGCCGGAGGGAGGGGTGTGGTTTAGAAGGTACGCTGTATGGAGAGTTAGTTAAAGATGGCCGTACATGTGATTTCTCAGTTTTTTTTTATTTTTAATAAATTTTCAAAAACCTCAAGTAAACTTTTTTCACATTGTCATTATGGGGTGTTATGTGTAGAATTCTGAGGAAAAAAATGAATTTAATCCATTTTGGAATAAGGCTGTAACATAACAAAATGTTGAAAAAGTGATGCGCTGTGAATACTTTCCGGATGCACTGTATTTACTGTGCAGTGAGGGCAAATTCTTTTCTGCCTGTCCTTTTTCTAATTCAGAATGTGAGATACTGTACTAAACACAAACTTGCTCACTGGCCACACTCGGATAAAGACAGTCTGTTTTAATTAAACAACAAGATGAAAAAAAGTCTGAACTCATTAAAACAGCTTCTCATTTATTTTCGGATGTAGATGCATATATCTGTCAGAAAGGTTCATTTTGTTGCACTTGGAAGTTCAGCTGGTGGGCAACATATGTCAGCCGCTTCTCTCCATGCACAAAATGACTCTTCAGATTCCTTTTTCTCGGTTTATTGCTCCACTTTCTTTAACATAAGCCAATATTTCAGTCTTTTCTTTCTTTTAAACTCCACCTGGCTACTTTCAGTTTACTTAATGTTCCAGATGTAAAACAAAGTGTGCAATTCTTCAAATACCGTAACATTTTCTGTAAAGGAACACAACAGCAAAGTTACTGTAAAACTCGGAAAAAATGATGCTGAAAAAAAAGTTTTTTTGACATTGGGCAGTTTACTAATCACTGATTGAGTTATTTGGAGTGAAAATCGACTGATTTAGGTCAGCACCCAGTTGATTAGAGCATCACTAATGTTAGGTTGATTGGCAACTCTGACAAAAGTAGTTAGAAGTATGAAAAAATTAAGAGACTAAGAAGGCCACAAATGACAGAAAATGGTACCTTTTGTGACGAAAATACTCAGTAGCATGAAGAACACAAGAAAGTAAAGTGCAAATAAAAAGAGATGTCCCTGCACTGTATGTCTTACTTGCCTCCTTACTGATTCGAGTTATTGATTCATGTCTGTCAGATGGGCAGGCTCACCAACTTGCTTACAAAAGCAGAACCGAGCACTTCTTTCATCACATACTTTCTCTGTTGACCTTGACCTGTCTTATTACTTCCAATTGAGCCTTCACTCCAAACTCTTCTTGGCCATCAGTCAGCTTTAATGAAATTATTATCAAGATTGAGGAGATCCTATTTTATCTTTGGGGGTACTAATCTAGAAGTCTCCATATCAATCCATGGTGTCTCCTCACTCTTAAGTAGGATTCGGGGCAGGCTGTCTTAGGCTGTTTAGTTTAGTAAAACAATTGATCAATTAAACTCTAGGAGATGTCTTACCAACCATTTCTGGTTTCAGGTCAGGAATAATAATTCAATTAATTGATTTACCGTGAATTTACAGTATTTTGTGACTTTCTTAACTGATTGCTTTATGGCGTAATTTACGACGTTATATAGTTATGTGTGCAGTATAGTATGGTTGATATAATTTTATTTTGCATGATTTTCCTTTGTTAGTATTCTTAATTGGTGAGTGATTCACCAATTAAGTAGAGCTAATTGCATTTAGACACTACACCAAAAAATACTGTCATATCAAATACCGTATTACTTATATATATATATATATATATATATATTTAAACAATGGCTACTATTATTATATATGATCAAAACAATATCAGATCTTAGGGAGTTAAGCCAATACAAAAGTTACAGGCTGCTGTTGTGACCATTCTGAATCCATCCATATGATAAACTTGCTTTATCCTTAGCAGGTAAGCTGGAGTCTGTCCCAGCAAGCATAGGGCACAAGGTAGTAACAATTCCCGGAGATGGCACCAGTACATTTTAGGGTGAACACAAGCATAGGGTAATTTAGCATCACCAAGCCACCTAACCTGCATATCTTCAGACTGTGGGTGGAAACCGGAACACCCGAAGGAAACTCATGCGGACACGCGAGAACATGCACACTCCATGCAGGAAAGACCCAGGATGTGAATCTTAGCCTTTTTTTTAAGAGGCAGCAGCACTACCACTTTGCCTTCCATTCTGAATGTTTGCTTCATATTTGTTTTCCTTTTTTTACTTTTTTGATTGAGTGGCTGAGGTTGGAAATTCTAAACTGAGCCACAAACCATAAATCAGATAAGGTCTGATCAATCATGTGATATTTCGTAAATGTGAAAAGTTAACTTTGTAGTTGTGTGAGAACTAAGCGAAAAAATTGAATTTTTTTTAGAAATTATTACTGATTTCTTGAGAGAATACAAGTCTTTCTCTTGTTTAAATTCAAAATTCAGATAAGAAAGAATCTACAACCAGTCACTCTAATATAACACAGTGACTGCCATTTCACCAGTTAAAGCATGTGGAACAATAATTCAGAAAAGGTACAGCAGCTCTGGAAACCAGTGAAAAGCAAACACAGATGAATACAACAAAAAACATAAACAAAAATAAATTACAATAAATCTAGATACTACCAATTTCCCCCCAAAGAAATTGAACTATCCAATAACTGTTGGTGGACTGCATTACGAAAAAATACCCTTTCTTAAAATCCTGCTGTTCTTTCTAAAGAAAATTATTATTTTTCACTTTTCAAGGATTAGCTAGAGTGTGCTTGGTTCTTTTTGCCCATATAATTAGATTGATGATATCCATTTACCCATCCATGTTCTTGTGGATCTGTTTACTCCACATACATGACCATTGGATCCTATCCTTGGGTATGGAAAGTATGTGATTTCATTTTCCTTTTACTGTAAAAATCTAGTCTTGTCCCATTGTTTCTTCAAAAATTGATGGTTTTGTTTTCCTAGCAAACCTTCATTTAACTATGTTAACCTCTTAGAAATTAAAGTCTTAAAAACATGCAATGTTTTGCCTTCCAGAATCAAAAATAAGACTTCAACCAATTTTTTGTTGCAATCCATATTCTTGGATGCCAGGAGTAGTTGTTCTGATCTGAGTGCACTTCTATAGTGAAGAGCAGGGTGAGGCCTCCTAAAGGCTCCATATGCCAAGCCAGACCAGGCCTTCTCTGCCTGCCTAGAACTGGCCTCACCCCAAGCAGCTTGGCTTCTCCACTCAACAGGGAGGATTTGGCCTACTAGGCACAAAATAACAACAAAAATAACATTTATTTATATAGCACATTTTCATACAAAAAGTAGCTCAAAGTGCTTTACATACTGAAGAAAAGAAAAATAAAAGACAAAATAAGAATTTAAAATAAGACAACATTAGTTAACATAGAAAAGGAGTAAGGTCCGATGGCCAGTGTGGACAGAAAAAACAGAAAAAAAACTCCAGACGGCTGGAGAAAAAAAATAAAATTTGCAGGGGTTCCAGGCCACGGGACCGCCCAGTCCCCTCTGGGCATTCTACCTAACATAAATGAAATAGTCCTCTTTGTAGTTAGGGTTCTCACGGAGTCACTTGATGTTGATGGTCATACAGACTTCTGGCTTTTAATCCATTCATCATTGTTGGAACATCACAGTGTTTTTAGTAGATGGTGGTGGCGCAAGCCACCACCAAAAGGACACTGGAAAAGGAAACAGGAGAGAGGATAGGGATTAGTACAGTACAAATAAGGAACTGACTGCAAAGTTCAAAACTGTATAAAGTCCAAAAATATATGAAAATCCATAAAAATGCCCTTCTAGAGAAAGGAACTGTAGAACCTTTGGTTAGAAAGGACAAGGTGCAGAGGAGGATTTTAATAAATGAGAATATTTATTAAGTAAATCTCATAGAACAAAAAACAGCAAAAAGGAGTTGCCTAAAAGGCAATCCTAGGTGAACAGGTCTCAATATACAATCCAAATATCAAAAAGCAGAACCAGAAGCAAAAAAATCCCAATACCAGAAAATCCGATATTCACTGCTGTGCACTCAAAGGAACTTCAATGGACCAGTAAAAGATTTGCTCTTAGCCTCTGAAGATAAAAGCTGAAGGCGGTCCTTAAGTGCTGACATCGGGGTGGACCCACCCCTTTGGGGCTCCACCCACAGAGTATAAGGAACATAACAGAAAATGTGACTGCACATAGAAACTAAACTGCATCCTGATGAAATATTATAAATAAAACAAAAATGAACATAATAAATATATGAAAAACGCTTGAATTTTAAGCAGCAAAGACATAAAAAGGGAAGTTGAAAAGAAAACTAGTAGCATACACAAGCTGAAACATAACAGTAGCAAGTCACCATCTTAAATACCCCCTGGGTGATAACTATTGTGTAGAGGCGGCCAAAAATGGCAGAATACTATCTGAGGTTTGCTAAACGTCCCATAAAGCATGCCAGGTTCACACTAGCATGTGGCCTCACCCAAGATGGCCAGGTGATAACAATAACAATATACTTTAAATATTCCAAAAAATACTTTTCAGAGGAGAGGAACTGCCAATCCTCTAGTAAGACAGGTTTAAACAAGAATCTTTATAAAACAAGAGTTTATTTACAAAAACCAACCAAAGAAGCACAAAAACAGAAAACGAGGGAAACAGGGGCAAAGCCATATTTGCCTAAAAAGGCAATCCAGGGTGAACAAGTCCGAATGTGAAATCCAAGTACAGTACTGAAAATTTGCAAAACCTGAAGAATCAAATGAAAACAAAACTCGCTATCTATTTACAGAACTCCACTGAAGGGCTGACTCCCCAGCCTCCCATGATCCACCAATCCATTTTTATACTTGGCAGTAAAAACTAGGGTTTTAACGTTCTCCAAGCTGTGGGTGGTGTACCTCAACAAACTCATAAAAACTCCAGCTAAATATACTGATGACATGCTTGGATTACATTTACAGTACGTCTATAGTTGGACAAATTTGCCATTAGGTAAAAACGTTCCTCATTATTTTCCACTCAAAATGTGTCTTCCTTACATGTGTTTTACTATGGATAGTTTGTCAGGCTGATCAGAGCAAAAGAGATTAGCTTTGTCCTTCAAGTATGTTACATGCCGGTGGGGGTGGTGGGCTTTGCTTATCACTGACATTCAGTAGAATTAATATTTTACCAAAATCCACATGATAATAAATCTGCTCAGTGACAGCTCTTCCTTTTTGAAATTTTAAATTGTACATGTACTTTTTAAAGGACCCCCTGTATGATGTGTATTAACGTGGTATTTCCCTCTACTTACCCTTTACCTGTTTTCACAAGGGTAAGTGTTCTCATCAAGTTCGTTATCAGGTTGGTCTACTGTTGCACTTTAAGATGAACACACACATACATAGATAAACACACACACACAGACCCTAACCACAACAATGCCCTATGAATGACACACACACGCTAATTAACCCTTAGCACTTTAAACCACACAAGGAATAACAGCCTGTCATTCAGCACTTCAAGAGACTTACTTATTTTCGGCACGAACAACATACGATGTTTTAGTGATATGTCTGACCTAAATATTACTTTTGGTCTACAAGAATACATTTAAACATACAAAGACTCAGCACTCTTGACTATAGACCATTCATAAGCCAAGAAAACCTTCTTTATCGTATTGTCCCTAACTATCGAGTAGCGCTCTCACTCTCAGCCTTATAAACCTCGCAGCACAGAAATAATGGCAAAAATCTGGCTGCACCTAGGTGCTCAAAGAAAGCTAACTTATTACTTCAATCACTCTAGACATTAAGACAAAGCATAGAAAGTTAAAAGCAGCATGGTATTTATTACAAGAATAATAATAATACCACTGGAACAAAGAATACTAGAAAATAGGTACTGATAGGAAAGTCTGAATATATATAGTCTTTAGAAAACGCTTACGAAAAAGTTACAGATGACAAGGATGAATGTCCCAGGGAGGCGTTTGATTTAGCAATCGATGTTCATGATGCCGTTCTGACGACCAGTGCCGTCTTCGTCAGTTCCTCCTCTTCTTCTTCTTCTCTTCTCTTTGCTTCTCTCTTCTTTTCTGCTTCTTTCAAACCAAGTCATATTTATTATGAAATGTCATGCCTTGGTTTCACAACGCATGCACCTGATTGGCTGGCTGTCAAAATGATTGATGAATTAATTCACTGTCTGTTTTCCCAAACAACAAAACCTTTAATGTACTCTGAGGTGTCAGTAGTTCTTCCTGTCCCAGGCTGTAAACCAAGCTGTTGTTCCAGATGTTCATCCATAAAGTAATCAATAGCCTGAGGTATCAGCTCAGCATCCTTTCCCAGGCTGTAAACCAAATTGTTGTTCCAGATGTCCATCCATAAAGTAAAACTAAGCTATGAACAACTGTTATAAAAGTAAGGTGTAAGGGAAGAAAACCTGCTTTAATTTGTCTTAGTTCATCTGTTGTCTTGTCTCGAACAAAATATAATGGGAACCAAAATGTGCAGATTTTATACACCATAACAATATGTTTAAGATTATACCCTGCATGCGTCAAACTTTGGGGCTTATTTAGACAGATGAGGCTTGAGGCAGTCAATGGGATTCATTTTTCATATAATGATGAACAAATTACGGAGTTCTGCAAGTTTTGAGGTAATCAGCTACATCAGGCAGAACCCAGGTAAGGCCTGGAGCTGGTGCCCCACTGTAAAATTGTGCAAAAAAAAAAACCCTAATCTTGCATAAAATGCTAAAAAGAGAGGTGTCATCTTTAATTTTATGCCTTTTGGTGATCAGTTTATCTTCTGTTAACTTAACTATTCACATTAACAGACATTTTAAGAAAGAGTGCCCAAGCTTTTGCTTGCCACTGTATTTCTCTCTGTATAAACAAACACTGAAATCCTTTTTTTTTGGTGTATTATTAAATTTAAGTACCACATGGGATGGACGGACATCCCACCAGCCAGTTGGGGGGATACCTTATTTGGACAGGGGCCCCCTAATGGGCGGAAAGGCATCCCAGCCAAGAAAGGGAAGGATTTTGCTCAAAGAGAAGGCTTCCCTAATGTATGGACGACATCCCAACCAAGAGAGAAGTCTATTCTTTACCTGGGTGGGAAGCTCCAGGCAAATGGGCAGGCATCCCACCAGACATATTTGTAGAACCTTCTATAACTGGGATAGAAGAGGAGGACAGGGAAGCACTGTCTCTGGGGGATTCCTCCCAGTCTCTAGATGGCAGCAGCCTTTCATACCGATGTCCATTCAGGAACCAGCAGGGAATGCCTGGAACTGTAGTCCAACCCTGCTGGGGTCTGTGGGGGCTGCTGGGAGTTGTACTTCCTGTTTCAGAAATGCTTCCAACGGACAACAGCCCTGGCACCGGAAGTACTCCTGGGTCCTCAATAAAAGGGATTGCACTCCCTTGTCCAGGCGAGTCAGAGCTGGGAGGAAAATGAGAAACACTTGACTGGAGGAGGGCAGTGCGGTAGAGAAAGGAGAGGTGATTAGAGGGGTCTGACTTGTGTTTGTGCTTGTGTATGCAGAGGTATTGCGGATTAAACACCATTTATTTGTACCCTGGATTGTCTTGTGTGTTTGTGTTTGGCGCTGGCTAGAAAGTCAATGGATTTTTAGGCAGACAGTGGTAGCTCTGTCCAGTGCATTCAGAGGAGGATTGCAGATTTCATCTTTTGCACCTTTCCTAACTCCCCCATTCCAATGTATGATGGTACAAACTGAAATGATTGCAAGTCACAGCCGATTGGTCACATCTTTGTGCTTTCAAGGCATGTGTAAACTATGTATTTAAATCTCTGAACTAATTCTATAGAGAAATACAAATGTCAATAAAAATGCCCTTTTTTACCTTGAAAGAGCAGCAGGATTTTCAAGATTAGTTGAATAGAATCTTTTGATGTTTTTAAGTTATCTACCCCTGCTACCCATGTAAAATGGGTTGAAATCTAAGTAATCAATGTAGACCACAGTGTTAACATTTGATGTGCACCATCTACTGAAATGCATTTTTCAATACATTGAATGATTTCAAGAGTAACTCGTACAAATGCTTTATGCGTCAGCTGTTGGAATGACAAATGTAATGCATACTGTATATCTGTGCCATATGTTATTTAGTATGGGATTCATAAAAGCTGCATTGATGTTTGTGATGCACCATCTGTTGGAATTACAACTGTAATGCATGCGATTACTAATAATGTACTAATATAACAAAATACAACAAAAGTTTGTGATGCATCATCTGTTGGAATGACAAATGCAATGCATGTGATTACTAATGTTTGTGATGCGCCAACTGTTGGAATGACAAATGCAATGCGTATGTGTCTTTTATATGCCATTTAAATGCAATAGTGAGGTTTTTGATGTGCCATCTGGTCGAATGAAAAATGCAATGCATGTGATTACTAATGTTTGTGATGCGTCATCTGTTGGAATAACATTCCATGCATATGTCTCTTATAAGCCATATAGTGTGGGATTTGTAAAAGCAGTGGTAATGTTTGTGATGCACCACCTGTTGGAATGACAAGTGCAGTGCATGTGCTTACAAATAATGTTTGTGATGCGTCAACTATTGGAATGACAAATGCAATGCATATGTCTCTGTTATATGCCATTTAGTATGGGATTCATTAAATGCAGTGGTGAGGTTTCTGATGTGCCATCTAGTGGAATGACAAATGCAATGCATGTTATTACTAATTTCTGTGATGCGTCATCTGTTGGAATGACAAATGCAATGTGTACAGTATGTCTCTGTTATATGCCATTTAGTATGGTATTCATAAAAGTAGTGGTAATGCTTGTGATACGCCATGTGTTGGAATGACAGAGACATAGCAACTGGATGGACACATAGATACACAAACACACAGTCAGTTATACTTTTATTAAGGTGATTAAGTGAATTGGCACAAATCCTGCTGAATTTCCAGCTCTGGTCCATAAGCCCATTTATGCAGTATTCAGTAATAGCGAGTTAACTGTAAGACTTATACAGCAGGGGAAAGAAGTACTGGGACCAATTGTCTAAAGAACCTCGACTTATTTTTGAAAAAAAAATGAAAATCTGATTTTAACGCCTTTCTCTGTAGAATCGAATGTCCGGTGAGTAGAGTTAGATCAGGTCTGGCTCCATTAACTAAAAATCAGTGCTTTGTTATTTGAAGTAAGTGGTAAATGTCCTTACATTTGCTATGTGATATGCATACTAAATTTTTAGCTAAATACTGTACATAATAAATATGATGTCAAAGATAAAGTTTTGCTTTTTTTTTTCTTCATGTTGTTCATGGCTTCCAGAAGAAGTAGTCTAAATAAGAGGAGAAAAAATTAAATAAGCGACTGCAGAGGATATGAGAGGCATCCTGTGAAGCTTTAGTTCGACTCTTCCCCATTCAGTGAGGCATGGGAGCAGTTGGATGAGGTCTGACTCCACCCTTGCATTTTTAATTCTGCAGCCTAGGGGCACTTGCCAAAAGCCGACTACAGCAATTTTGTACTATTTTGTAGAATCCACTACTTGGAGTGTCGTGCAGATTGTATAAATTTAATTAGCTAAGCAGACTGGAGAATTAGTTTGGCTAAAAGTTGAATACTAGGAGAGCAATAAACCTAAATGACTAAGCCAAAAAATACAATCCAATAAACTAAGTCCAAGAAGCATGCAACATTTACCACCACAAAAGCTTTTTGGAAACATCTAGAATCGTGGCTGGTCAATTTCTGTGTACCATTGCACTGCTGATGTAACCTGCCGTGACTTACAGCAGTCATCCCCTAGAGACCTACTAACATGTTGTGGTAACGGTGCCACCAAACTAGTGATGACCCTACTACCAATTTAAAAATTCCGCTGTGCCGAATACACTAAATACCAGTAATAAAGAATTAAATACAACTTTTCATACATGGAAAAATAATAACTAAACAAAAGTGAAATTAAAAGCTCCCCATTACTGCTGGATTGGGTAAATCATGCTATAAAGGGCTGCTAGCTATAGTACCTCACCTTTTTCCCTGATAAAAGCAGCTGGCCAGTACTTGTGTAGTATCAGCAACCTATCCAGCAGTCCGCTCGCATGGACCTCACTGCCAAGAGCGGCTTTTTGGGTTGCACGACATGCTAACTGCTCCACTATGCCCACTCTGTTCTTCTTTACACACAAAGGCTGGTAAACATGATATAGTTGCTCCAGCATTGCAAAGCCTTTTTTACTCCAGTCACACACAGGCAAGACCTGTAAGTACGGGGTGGCAAATCAATCCATTAATAGATGGACGCCGGGAGGATCCATGGGGCTACCAGCTATGGTGCCCGCCCAGTACTTTGCAGTTTTCTCTACTGACTCCCTGAATTATATAACAGGTGAAGCAGACACTGTTACAGTATTTACAGATTTGAAGTTGTCTCCCTGTTTAGCTGAGCTATTCAACAAGCGACGTGTGCTTATTTGTAAAGACGCCACTCTCTGAGTTGCAAAATACAAGGATTAGAGCCACTTAAACAGATTGTGCTGGTATCTAACCCAGCTTGTTAATGTCTATGTTTTAGTTGTTCTGTTGGTCCAGTAAAATGTATTAATAATTCCATTGTATATCTTTTAAAGTTTTTCTCTGAAGTTTTTCAATGACACCAAAGCCCTAGGAAGCACAGATTTTGAGATTGTATCACGCTGGTGGTCTCCTGTGTACTTTGTATTTCAGAAAACTCTTTGGAGACACGTTCACAATTGACTTGGTATTTGTATCTGCATGTCTTCATTTGTCAGCAGTGGCAGTGCACAAAACACACAAATTATTGTTGTAAGCCTCCCTAGTGTTCATTCATACCGTTTTATTATTGGTATTTGCTTGTTCTGGATTTTGATCATGGTAGGTTGCAGACGCCGCTCGAAGGTCTTTAATGTGTCTGTTGAATGTGACATGTTTGTTTTTTTTTTCCCTAATAATTAGTGCATCCTATATTTGCTTTGCTTGTTTGCCAAAGTGGCATACAAAGTACATGAATGAAAGAAATGTAATGCTAAGCTATATGGTAGCAGATATTGATTGGATTGCAAGGATTCTCTTCATGGGGCTGCTATAAGAAAAAGGTGATAGTTGTGTGCTTTAAGTATGTAAAATTAACAAAATTGGCCAGATGAACTGATACAATAAAATATTCACCTGTATAAAGAAGAGGACAAAAGGTGAGCAGTGCATGCACTAATGTGTTTATGACCAACTAGCCAAAACATCCAGTATTGCCAGGGTATAAATAAGCAAGGATGGGGCAGAAGGAACACATAAATGACTATATGAAGAGTTGGGGTGCCAGCTCTGTCGTCCCTTTTAATTATAGTGGCAAACAATAACCAGAATAAGCGATCGATGGCGCAAAACGTAACATAACATAGCATTTTATTATTATCTTTATTCAAAGTTGCTCTTGTGAGCGGGTCACAGAATCTGAATAACCTGGTCACAGGCAAAAAACAAATGAAAAAGGAAAGAAACCCAAAACTGGAATGTGACAAACTCCAGCCTAACTCCTGAAAAACACACCTGGGGTCTGCTTCATTAATATGTACATATTTGGACCTGCGTTTGGACAGTATTGGGGTAGACATTTGGCAGCTGTGCTCTCTTTAAATTCGAGCAGTTCTACCTTAAATGAATAAACAGAAGTTTATTGCTGCTGCCAATGTAATTTCTTTAACTTGCCTGCTTTAATTTTGTATAATATAATACCACAAAGAAATATTGTCTCTGTATACTAATGTGTCTGTTACAATTGGCTAGAACCGAGATGTGTGGAATTGGATGAGGCCTTAAACAGACTGATGGTTACACACAAACAAGAGCCCCAGCAGCGCCTCTTGGTGTGCTGTGGTGGAATGACATAGTGGCTAAAGAAACTTCAGGCCATCAAATTATTATAGAGAAGATCAGATGCTTTAGACAATAATGGCCTATAAGTTTGCAATCATCCATTTTTTATATACCACCCCACTGACTGCAATGTCCAGGGTCACAATTTATATATGCATTTGTCATTTCCTAATCTGTTGTTTCTCCCCCATGTGTGAGTAACCAAGTCCAAGTTAGTTTCACGCTCCCTGGTTGCTTCCAGGAACCTCTTGAATCCGTAACTGTCAATGACAAACCGAGATGAGCCGGGCAAATGAGGACCTACATTCTGCAGGGGTTGGTGCAAAAGTGGTTAGGTGCCTTCATTTAAAATTCGAACAAATACCAAACAGTGTTCAAAAAGTGTAGTGCATAAAATTCTTTTTCAATAAAGTCAATACTGGAAATAAATAATCCATAAAATCAAAGTGTCCAGTGGAGTTTTAAAAGTTTAGTAAATACATTTTAATAAAAGCAAGGGTAAAGTCAAAGGAAAACATCCTGTGTTCTCCTCGGCTTACTCTTAGGAGATTCCTCAGCACAAGGAGATGTCCACCAACTGGCGCAAACAATCCTCTGATCCAACTCGGGCCCCTGTTGCCAGTCTGTTGGCATTCATAGGGCACAACACTGAGATATGCTTCTTGCCCCCTCTTTTGTCGCAGTCTGTCGGGCTTCCATGTGAGCCTCCCAGAGCACATGGTTGCTCCTGCTCTGAAAGTGCTCAGCAGGAGCATCCCCTCTGCCCCCTCTCTTGGGTGTATGGCCACATGCTATACTCATGAGAGTCACTTTCCTCTCTGCCTGCTTACTTTCACGTATTACACCATCTCTCATCTTGTTCCTACCCTTTTCTCCATCTTTCTTAACGTCCATAACGTCCTTTATTTTTCTATTCTTGTTCCTCCTTCTCTGCTGTGCAGACTCCCATATATCTATATCTTCGCTGGGTGCAGGTGTGATCTTCCGAATGAGGCACCTGATCCACTTGTATTCACATGTAAGTGTGCGATCAGCCAAGCACCCCAATCAACCCCAGAGCAGTGCCATCACACGCACACCAGCACTCATTTGGAGCCTGAACGCTTCTGGGCTCAATTAATTATTTAAAATCACACTTCACCACAGACCTTGTAGCATAGCCCGGTAGGCCACTAGCCAGTGGGCTGAATGACTACTGTATGGACTGGCAGCACATCCTCAGCAGCGTGTCACACACCTTCAACTTGATGTTGTTTTGGAGAAATTAGGTAAACAGGATTGGTGATGTAATTGGGATGAATGGCCTGTTCTCATCAAAACTGTTCAAATATTCTAACGTTATAGGACCCGAATCTCCTCAATAAGAAGAGTCTTTTTATTCAGAAGGTCAAAGTTGCTAACTTAATTCATTTCGGTGGACCTCCTGGTATTTGCAAGTATGTATTTTGGTTTATATACTTATACAGTGGATTTAGAAAGTATTCAGGCTCCTTTACTTTAACACGTTTTGCTGTGTTTCAGGCTTGTGCTAAAATCATTTATAATTGTTTTTCCTCACATCTAGCAAAACTCAGTTCCCCAGGATGACAAAGTGAAAACAGGATTCAATAAATTTTTGCAAATTTTCAAAAATAAAAAGCCAGTGAATCCCTTTCTAATGAACATCATTGAGATGTTTCTACACCTTGTTTGGAGTCCATCTTTAGTCAATTTAATTGATTGAGCATGATTAGGAAAGGCACACACCTGTCTATGGAAGGTCTTACAGCTAGCAATGTGTATCAGAGCAAAACCAAGTCATGGGGTCAAAGGAACTGCCAGCAAAGTGAGCTTAGAGAAAGGATTGTGTTGAGGCACCGATCTAGGGAAGGCTACAAAGAATTCTGCAGCACTAAAGATTCCCAACTGCACAGTTGCCTTCATAATTCTTAAAAGGAAGAAGTTTGAAACAACCACGACTCTTACTAGAGCTGTCTCTCTGGCCAAACTGAGAAGAGTATCTTGGTAAAAGGGGTGCCCAAGAACTTCATGATTACTCTGGCGGACCTCCAGAGAACCTTTGTGGAGATGGGAGAAACTTCCAGAAGCACAAATACCACTGTAACACTCCACTGATCTGTGCTTTTTTACTGAAGGCTTCTGCCCACCCACTCTGTTATATACACATGGAAGCCCACTTGGAGTATGTAAAAGGGCACCTAACGGACTCTCAGACTATGAGGTGAGAAACAAGGTTCCCAGAGTGTGATGAAATCCAGATTAATGTCATGTTGAGAAAAAAACAGGCACCGCTGATCTGCTGTCCAGTACCACTGCAACGGTAAAGCATGGTGGTGGTGGGATCATGCTGTGGGATCGTTTTTAGTGGCATGGACTGGGAGATTAAGCAGGGTTGAATGAAAGCTGAACAGAGCAAAGTACAGTACAGAGATATCTTTCATGGAAACCTACTCCATAGTGCTCTGAGCTTCACACTGGGCCAAAGGTTCTCCATCAAATAGGACAATAACCATAAGCACAAAGCAAAGACAACACAGGAGTGGCTTATAGACAACTCTGGGAACTTCCTTGAATTCCCCAGTCAGAGCCTCAAACATCTTTGGAGAGGCCTGAAAACAGCTGTCCACTAGTAGTCTCAATCTAGCCTGACAGAACTTGAGAAGAATGGCAGAATATCTCCAATTACATATGTATTAATTTTATTGCATCATATTCAAGAAGACTGCAGGCTGGAATCTCTGCCAAAAGGGCGTCAAGGGTTAAGGGTAGGACTACTTGTGTTAATCTGATCTTTCCATTTTTTAAATACATTTATGTACATTTCTATAATCCTATTTTTGCTTTGTTGTTCAACGGTATTGAGTGTTGCTTGATGTGGGGAAAAAAATGAACTGAAATGATTTCAGTGTATGGCTCCAAAAAAACAAAATGTGTAAAATGGGAAGGAGTCTGAATACTTTTTGAAATTTCCAAAATGTTAAGGTGCCACCTTGTTTACTTGGAATGACAAGGTAAGGTAAAATAACAGCCGCACTATAGTCAAATAAAGAACAAAAAGGTATGATTAGCCATTGGCTGCAATTTAATAAACTGTAAAGAACAGTCAGACTCCATCAGGCGGTTTGCTTATCTCCCCAATGAGACGCCTCTTTCTGGGAGTGCCCTGCTTTTATAGCTTGTGGACCAGGAGGGGCAGAGTCAGTTGCCCTCAGTGGATGTCTTCTTGAAGCCGTAGATAGAAAAAGAGACAGAGTCGGACATCGGGGCCCCTGGTGTACTGGGATGGTAGTGCTTACCTTTGATAAGCCGTAGGTGACCCTCCAACGTGCATGCGTGTCAATGTGTTTTATATAACTAAGGAAAGACATTAAGGATAGGTAGATAAAATTAAAACAATGACACATTGAGAGCATGCACTGATACTGTTGCACCCACCACACAATGAACCACCTCAGACCTGAGCACAATGGGTGACACCTCAGCACAACACTAGTTCAAATGGAATAGTGTGAGGTTTTTTACAGTGACTGGAGTGCCAGTCCTGCAAGGCTGTGGATGCAGGTTAATGTCATACCTAGGATGGAGCAATTGCAGGGTAAGGGCCTTGCTCAAGGGCCCAATGGAATTGAATCATTTCTGGTATTTACGGGATTCGAACTGGCAACCTTCCGATCTCCAGAACAGATTCCTAGCCTCAGAGCCACCACTCTGCCCAAACAATGAGGTGAGCACTTTAATCAACTTCTGTTACATTTTATGAATGCTGGGAAGACTCTTTATGAACACCAATTTTATGAACATTGTTAGCCAAAAAAGAACTAAGAGTATTATTGACAACTACTTCAAGCTCACCAGTTTCATACTCAGAGGACTTGGTAGGAAAAGCTACCGGCTGTACAGTTTTTTTTTGTTTTTTTTTGTCTGATGTAAATGAGAAATGTTGCAGAACACATTAGAGCATAAAATGTCAAACAAAATATGCTGGAGAAATAAAACAGGTTTCTGTCAATATTTTCTTTTGATCCAGTTTCCCTTTATGGTTGGCTTTGATATCTTCCATCTGTGCATCACTTTTGATCATTCTCATCCTCCTCCTCCAATGTGACTAGCCAGTTAGTTCTTCTTCTAGTTGATGTCTGCCAGTTTTAACGACCTCTTTCTCCCACTGGTTCTCCTTTATATATCTCAAGCCTAGTATAGGTGGTCTTGTTTGGGGATAGCATCTTTAACATGAGGTTTTCAATTCCAATAACTAATCCTTTAAATACTGTTGACTTTCCCGGATAAATCTTGTGGACTGCGATGAATTTTGTATACATGCAGTGGCAGCCTTCACAGTTTGGTTTAGAGGATTACGCATTAATCTTTCTTTGTCCAACAAAGACAATGACATTTAAATTTTAGCTTTAAAGTGTGGCGGCAAAACAAATCCGCAGATTACAAAAGTAGTTTTTGAAGTTTACAGTCAGCACACAATTTTGAACACACCATCAGTGAATTATCAGGAACTTAGAATAAACGAAGTATAGGATTTTTTTTTTTAATCAGATACATAACTTTTTTGTAGGCTTATTTTAAAAATCATACAAATATATAAAGGTATCCATTATGGCTTAGATCCACCTTAATAAAAAGATAGGTGTCTGGGTGTTTGTCTGAATGTCCATCCAGTTGTTATGTCTCTGTCATTCCATGTTGGAACTAATCATCATCAACCCTTAAACCACTGAAAATTTCAGCTTCCCCTTCTCACCTCTGAAGTGATATGCTTATGAAGACACTCTAAGCAAAGTCCTTTTTTAAGATAGTGATTGACAAGACCGAAATGAACATACATTTCACAAATGAGAGGAGACCATTCAGTCCATGGGGCTTGTTTGTGTAGCTAGTAGTAAAACTGTTAAGTATGATCCCATCCAGATACTTCTTAAAGGTTTTCAAGGTTTCTGCTTCAGCTATGTGACTCGCTAGTCATAGTTTCAAGTACGAGATTCACCATTTGGTCAATAGAATTTGACTGGGTCTACTTTATTGATGCCGTTGAGAATGTTGTAGAGCCAGATTAGGTCCCCATGTAGCCCCCTCTGCTCGAGACTAAATAGATTTAATTCTGTGCACCTGTAACAATAGGACATGTTCATAAGGCCTGGGATGCACTTGATTATTCTCTTCCGCATGGCTTTAAGTACTGCTGTGTCCATTTTGTAGTGTGGCAACCAGAACTGCAAACGGCACCAGAGTTGGTCTCACTAGTGCATCATATAGTCTAAGTGGCAAGTCCCTCGATTTGTATTCAACAGTTTTTACGATATAACCAAATGTTTAATTTGCCTTTTTAATTTGTTCTGCCTGGTCCTTGCACAATGAAAATGTGGTGTCAACGTAAACCCCTAAATCCTTTTCAGAAGGTCACTTGCTGCAGAACCGTGTATGTGCTAGACCATCAATTATGTTGTCTGTTAGGCTTTTCTCTGAATTTACTATCTTACTCTTCTTCTTTATTTATTTATCTGGTTTAGTACAATGCTATATACTGTATACCCTGCCGTTCTTTCTTGAATTCTGTGAAGTGCCTTGAGCATGGGAAAGGTGCTATATAAATAAAATGTATTATTATTATTATTATTATTATTATTATTATTATTATTATTACCATCTTGTATTTCTAATCAACATTAATTTTGCCCTTGTGTACCACTTTGCACTTTTTTACATTAAATTACATTTTCTGAATGTTTGGATGAAATTTATACAGAAAATATCTGAGCAAGTTTGCAGATTTTTTTTTTTTTTAATCATTTCACTTTGAACCTGGAAAAGTGATTTTGACTTCTAAATGTTTTGGACTGCAGGATCAGATTGAGGGATTGTGTCTAATCGGATACACAATATAAACGCAATTAATTTGATCACTTTTAAAAGATAAAGAAGTATTAGTCTCGGTGAGATTAGTGCTCCATCTGATGTGCAGCTGGTTGTGCCCCCCCTTCAAAGAGGTCCATCGAGGCCAAGTATCATTGTGATGCTGTTTCATTGTTTCCTCGTCTTCAGCATATTTTTTCATATTTAGAAACAGTTTCCATCCATACTGCCTTTCGCGCTACACCTTGGTCTGGGTCTCTGCCAGTGGAACTTCATTATGTGTAAATGTGTGTTTTCTTTGCTAATAAGTATTCTCGTTCTGCAAGTGTTATCTCCATTATTTCAATTCATCTTAATTAGATGTAATTATTTAGCAATATTATAAAGAACATTTTACATCATTTAAATTCTTTAACCTTAGATCCATCCCCGGCATTCACCTAATCCTTATTAGCAATTGGCACTGGGAAAATGAAGAACTTGGAGGTAATTATCTGGTTACTTACTGTGTAATTCATTATAATGATAGGCTGATTAATAAGAAATAGAATTGTGATTTACATACTCACTCAACTGTGTGTAAGGCATTGCATGTAGAGACATTAAACATAAAAAAATGCTGTTCTTTTGAATTTCTGGCATTAGTGGATTGAAATGAACCGGTGTCTGATCATCTGTGTTACCCATCCACACCCATAATTCAAATTTCAGGACTTTGAGAAAGTGAAATCTATAAAATTCCATATTCCCTAACTGGCATAATCTAACTCAAGGACGTGGGACCGGAACCTTACGGCAACATTGGGTGTAAAGCACAAAGCAATCCTGGCTTTGACAGCCCTCACCAATGCCTAACCTAACACAATTGTCTTTGGGGATATAGGAATAAAAACTGCGTTACCCACGTAGACACAGGGAGAACATGCAGACTTAAAATAAATTGGGTGCAAATCAAGAACACTGGATATATGAACCTCCAGCACTAAGCTTTCTGACAATGTACAGTCCAGCCCATTAGTAGATGGTTAGAATTAGTTTCAATAAATGAAACGATTTAGAGAACACTTTTTCATAGTTGTTTTTAGTAAAATACATTTACATTTGATTTTCTAGCATATCCTTTTATCCAAAACAACTTACAAAAGAGGTCAGCACATTCGAGTAACATCAGTCTGGGATTTTTAAGGGAACAAGATTGATTACCACAAGTGAAGAGCTCAAAACAAAATACAAGTTACAATTCCCACATTTACAAAACCTAATCAGTTAGAGAGAATTCATGAAACAAGAGTCTTCAAACACTTCTTATTCATGGAGGGAGTCAGAATTTCAAATGAGGTGGGTAGCTCATTTCATCAGCTAAGAGCTACACATGGAAAGAGTTCTGGGTTGAAAATCGATACCACATCAAGTTGGCATCACTAGATGTCATTCTTCAGCAGACCTGAGCGGCTCAGAAGGAACATAGGACCTTAAGTGTCTCCATTTATATAGGTGCAGACCCACTGACCACTCTGCAGGCAGTCATCAAGGATCTGAACTTAATATGTGCCACTCTTCAGTGTAGTTATCTGAAGAAAGGAGTGACATGTGCCACTGCATTTTGAATCATCTTCAGTGACTTGGTGATACATGCTTGGTGCTGGATAAACTAAAGAGCTGGAATAACAAGAAGGTCTGTCTTTTCCAGTTTAGGCTGGAGATGGTGTTCCTTACTCCAGGTTGCAATATCAGTGACACAAGTAGAGATTCTTGCTGACACCACGTGGTCCATTCTTGCTGATGCCATGTGGTCCTCTGTATAGCTGTGTAATGGGTACTCATTTTTGGCTAGTCTGAGAACACTCAGACAAATTTGGAGAAGGCATCCCGAGGTATGTACACTAACCACATAACCAATGATCTAAGTTAAGAGATTAACAGAGACAAGCCAGAGATGGTTGCAGGTTAACTTCTAACAGCATCCCCATATAGGTAACTTGTAGTAGGAAGAAGCATGAAGGATCTCTGAAGTAATTTTGAGAAAATAACTATTTATGAGCAGCGCTGACCCTTTAAGTGACTTGATCAGAGCTAAACCAGAAGGAATTGTGGCTTACTGGTTAGAGTAATCTATAGTACATCAGTGTAGCCCAAGCTAGGAATTAAGCCGGGTTCATAATGTGTTTTGATGCAGCTCCAGTTACCAATGCACTGATTCCAAGTTAGTTAATGTATAGAAAGTTACAATGCTGCAGTGAGGCAGAGCTACAGTAGGGTTGTAGCATGGAGTAAAACACACTTGGCTGGACGGGGATGAAGAATCAGTTCATTAACAAAAAGGCCCTGTTTAGCAGATGATGTGCAAATCTGAATGAAAATGTTTCCTTAATAGCCATTAAATTTTATTTTCTGTATTCACTTTGAACAGCTCTGCATTTAATTAATGTTTGAACATTTTCATTTTTGAAGTCATTGGAAAATTATTCCAATTACTTTTCCACAAGTTCATTTTTTTGTTCTAAATTATGTAGATTGCCTCTTTTCTGTACCTAAGGCTGTACATTAGACTTCTGCCTGTGCAGTGTGTTAATCAGAGTTACACTGAGTTTAGAAGGTTTAATGCATACAGGGCGGCTCCAGGTCTTGCTGGAGGATTGAGAACAACAGGATTGTGGAACACTGTTCAGCTTTTTAAGGCAGGCAAGATTGGACTGAAAACTGGCGTCAGGGATGCTAGGACAGTTAAGGATGTTCAGTTGAGTGGAATTCAGTTAGCAGCTCTCACTCTTCTTGCTAACACGGTTCAATGGTGTCTACCCTGACTGTGTGGGTGGCTCCTTTAGAATTTTTCCCATCTATGCCAGCATGCTATCCAAAGCTCTTCCTAATGGAAAATACTTTGTGAGTTGAATATTTAGTCAGACAAAAACCTGTAGCTGTTGGAAGAGAGGTATAATGTAGAGTAAAAAAATATTTTACAAATAAAGATAATAAATGTGTTAAAGCTGCACAAACTAAGGTTCTTTTTGTTATTGTTTCATTTTGTTGCTGTGAATTTGTAATTTGTAGCATTGTGTGTGATAATTGACTGTCAAATATCTTTAAAAGGATATATTACAACTGGATATTAAAAATAAGAAAGAAACACTTTTTTGGGTAGTAAACATATACAATAAGTGCATTGTAAGTTCCACTGGGCCATCTTAACAACTGGGCACTGGCTGGGGGCCTCAGAAACAAAGGGACCCACGATGCCCAGGTATGTTTCTATTTTGCTATCAAAACAGGGGCCCAGCGCACTACTTTGCTCAGGTGGGCCTATGACGGTACAGATTCCAGGTTTAGGAAAAATGTTTCACTCACATGGACAGCTGTGTTTTATGATGATGCAAGCTGTTTTCGCAATAACCCCCAAGACATTTTTGGTACTTTTTGTTAAGTGTTGCTTCAGGGTGAGCAATTTGTAGAATGGGGGAGTTAGAGGTTTGTTACATGTTCCACTTCTGACTAGTAAAAATTTTATAACACTTCTGCTACCGAGAGGAAAACTTGTAGGATAGGAGAGACAGGCTTTAGATTTATGAGCCTGAAAAAGTGTGAACAGTCCACTAAGGGAGTAAGCTATATAAATCCTACTTTTCCATATGTATATTCTGTTATATTTTTCCGCCAGGGTTTGGGAAAACGATGACTTCTCTCAAGGTGAAATTAGGGAGGTCCACCCACAAAACCAAAAGGAACACAGAGAGCACAGCACAGTACATTGATACTAAATAATAAATAAACAGAATCATATTAACACAAAATACATAAGTATAATAACATATGGAAATTCATAATTTAGGATCTACGAAGAAGGCACAAAAAAGTGAAATAAACAGAAGACAGGGAACAAACTCTGGTTGTAACATAACACTAGTGTTGTAGGGGGTTTTTCACATTTATGGTAACAAATCTGCTTAAGTTCCATCACTGCCTGGTTGATTAGCTGCATTAATGAAGTGTCACTTTGTACGCATTTGCCGTGGTAGAGATTCTGCTACATTTGGAAATTCTCTAGGAGGATCACCTCAGTGAGCTACACTTTTGCTGCTTTTCACGGCCGTCCTTTGAGACTATTGTCTATGGCTTATCTTTATGGTGAATGAGTATGGCACTGACGGTCTCTCTGTCAAAGCTGGGGCTCTTTGGAGGGACATGCTTTGGTACAGAAAATTTAGAACACCCTTCCTTGGCCACACATTAGGCATAGACAAGAATGATGTCTGCACTGGTGGCTGTCCTGACACTTTGTCGTTGTTTATTGTTACAGGTAGTTGAACTAGACTGAGGATTATTGTGCAGTGGTAGAAGAAAAGTGACCAGGGTACTCACATATAAAACCTTGCTTAGATTCCATGCTAAAATTTTGCTAAAGCTGTAAAGGCAAAAATTTCTTACTAACAAGCAAAAAAAAATGTATAAAACCATGCATATGCAACCTGTGACACCAAGCTCAATTAAAAATCTAAAAACAGCTTAAAACTATGCGTGTGTACACATGCTTTTAGATGCTCCCTATCACCTCCTCTAAGTAACCATGTGTGGCTTAACATTTGCAGTTTTTCATTATTTAGGATCTAATCACCATATAAATTTGGCCATGTTTCTGAGTGATGTCTTTACTACAAACCACGGGAGAACACAGAGAACGAAATTTCAGTGAATGTGAACTTAAGTTATTGCTGACTGAATATGAGAACCACAGAAACATTATTTTTGCTGGTGTTTCCAGCTCATTTCAACAGCCATGGACACTGTGAAAGGGTCTTTAAAGCAACTTCAGAACACAGCAAGGGAGAACAGAATGGGAATTAAGCTAGATTCATAATGTGTTTTGAGGCAGCTCCAGTTACCAATGCACTGATCCCAAGTTAGTTAATGTATAGAAAGTTACAATGCTGCAGCGAGGCAGAGCTACAGTAGGGTTGTAGCATGGAGTAAAACACACTTGGCTGGACGGGGATGAAGAATCAATTCATTACAAAAAGGCCCTATTTAGCAGACAATGTGCAAATCTAAATGAAAATGTTTCCTTAATAGCCATTAAATTTTATTTTCTGTGCTGCTCACTTTGAACAGCTCTGCATTTAATTAATGTTTGAACATCTTCATTTTTAAAATAATTGGAAAATTATTCCAATTACTTTTCCACAAGTTCATTTTTTGTTCTAAATTATGTAGATTGGATCTTTTCTGCACCAAAGTTAAACTTATGCTAAAATTGAACACATTACAACATGGTTAAAATAGAGACAAGAGTGTTATGGCCAGATATGAGGATTGACACAGACAACCTGACTACAGATGCACACTGTTTTGAAAAACTCATCAGAAACTTCAAAAGACTTTGTTGGTGAATTATCTTATCAAAAGATCTCGACTATACATTGTTCTCCTAAATGATTCTTAGCCTGGAGAGGTTTATTATTTTTTTACACCTAAGGTGTCTCACTTAGAGGTTTTCCAGTGCTGTATCTGTCCTACTCTTTATATAAACACAGGGAATTCCAGTTTCTGTATTACATCTTGCCTGAGGAAGGGGCCTGAGTGCCTCGAAAGCTTGCATATTGTAATTTTTTAGTCAATAAAAGGTGTAATTTTGCTTCACGTCTCACTATATCCATAATGGTTAACATGGTACAACACCTTAGTACTTTGAGAGTAAACAAATAAAGCAAAAAACAGTAGTCGTAGAAAGTGACAGAAACTGAATGGAGAGAACAATAGCTTCATGTAGTGCCCATACGATTACCAGTGCACAGCATGAAATGAAGTGGGTAATTTGTGCAAAACAGAAAGATATTAAGAACACTCTTATTGTACTTGAAAATAAAATCTAATTATTTAGCCAAATAATTGTTAATATTGCAATGCATACAGTACAAGTCTCTCTATATTTGACAAATAACATCCAATTGTTTTCAAGTTGCCATTACCTTGATGATCTGAGTGACATGGTCTTGGATATCCACATCCTCATCTTGGTCTGTTTCTCGTTTGCAGAGGGAGTCTATTTTTTGTGTTATGTTGTGCAGTACTGCACAAGCCATCACAATGTGGCAGACTTTTATGGGTCTATACAGCAGTTTGCTACCTTCTTCTTCTTCCAACTGCTCCCGTTAGGGGTTGTCACAGCGGATCTTCTTTTTCCATATCTTCCTGTCCTCTACATCTTGCTCTGTTAGACCCAATAACCTGCATATCTTCTCTCACCACATCCATAAACCTTTTCTTAGGCCTTCCTCTTTTCCTCTTGCCTGGCAGCTCTATCGTTAACATCCTTCTCCCAATATACTCAGCATCTCTCCTCTGCACATGTCTAAACCAATGCAATCTCGCCTCTCTGACTTTTTTCTTCCAACCGTCCAACCTGAGTTGACCCTCTAATGCACTCATTTCTAATCCTGTCCATCCTCGTCACGCCCAATGCAAATCTTATCTTTAACTCTGCCACCTCCAGCTCTGTCTCCTGCTTTCTGGTCAGTGCCACCGTTTCCAACCCATATAACATAGCTGGTCTCACTACCATCCTGTAGACCTTCCCTTTCACTCTTGCTGACACCCATCTGTCATAAATCACTCCTGACACTCTTCCCCACCCATTCCACCCTGCCTGCACTCTTTTTATCACATCTCTTCCACAATCCCCGTTACTCTGAATTGCTGAAGTATTTAAACTCATCCACCTTCGCCAACTCTACTCCCAGCATCCTCACCATTCCTCTGACCTCTCTCTCATTCACACACATGTATTCTGTTTTGTTCCTACTGACCTTCATTCCTCTCCTCTCCAGTGCATATCTCCACCTCTCCAGGGTCTCCTCAACCTGTTCCCTACTATTGCTACAGATCACAATGTCATCAGCAAACGTCATAGTCCACGGGGACTCCTGTCTAATCTTGTCTGTCAACCTGTTCATCACCATTGCAAATACGAGAGGGCTTAGAGTCGATCCCTGATGTAATCCCACCTCCACATTGAATGCATCACACTTCCCTCGTACATATCCTGTATAACTCTGACATACTTCTCTGCCACCAACAAGTTCAAATTGTTGTGTCTGCTATTAATTACCGGTCTGTTCTATCACTGATAGTGTGGGAGAGTGCATGGAATTTTATCTCTTCTCTTCTGGTGTACCCAGTATCACCTGAAAGCAAGATTATTCAATTTGTCTGTAATGTACTTAACGTAACTGCAGTCCTATCAGTTTGGCTTACTTACCAGAAGCCAACCATTACACACAGCATTACCCTGAAGAATGCTTCCCACACAAATGTTTAATAAAATATTAAGAACCGTGGATTCAGCCGGGACACCTCACAACAATGTTGTTTAGACACGTTTGACAATCACATATTAGTTGTGTATTATTTGAATGAAAGTGTCTTCTCTTTGTAAAAGCAACTTCACTCTGTGAGGATACCTTTATTGCAATATGTGTACAGTCAATTCAGTCGATTACATTAAGAAAATTATCAATCACTACAGGTAGCCTTTTTACTTTGACATGTTCATCCTGACTATAGGGAAATTGGATATGTCTGAGTGTCATCTTAGTTATACCCTACCATACAGATAGCATGACAAGGGTCAAGGATGACTGTGAGATTCCAGACTGTACGGTCCAAACACTCAAAGGTTTTTAAAATATGTAGTAGAACAGGGATTATGTAATATCTGCGTGATGGTCTCTGTAATGTAGACTCCAATTCTGCACAGGGGACAGAACTGAGCAATCTAAATGAGCTTGTAAGCCAGTCATCAGCATGAGCCATAAAGTCAATGTGACATGTGAAAACAAACTGGCGATTATCCTTGATAACTCTAACAGTAACATTGCCAGTTATGTCATACAACACACAGAGCAAAACAGGCTACACACAAAGGTAATTAACATTAATCATTCTTATCATCACTGAAGTCTGCCTTTTGGAGACACCATGTCAGTTAACTGTGATAAAAGTAGTTCAAGAACGTTAGACTGTGGCTGACGTATGATTGAAATGCATAGGACTTATGGATGGAATTTACCTTAACATTAAGGCGAATTTCACACCAAATTGAAGTTTCAGAAGTGCCAACTTTTGTGTCAAAACCAAAAGAACCAGATATTAGGTCTACTTGCAAAACAATGCTAACTGTTGTTAATAAGGTTGTTTTTTTCCTGAAAGGAATGTCCACTGAGGGATGTCAGCACACCAGTCATCACCATATTTGTACCAGAAGTAACTTAATATCACGGCTGGTGATGAACAGGAAGGCAGAGAATAAAAATGACATTGAGGAAAACAAAGAATGAGACAATAAAATGTAATAAACCCATTGGAAAAAAATAATGCAACCTGGAATCTACAGAAACTGACTGACTCCTCAAGTCAGAATATTCTAGAAATGCGTGAACACAACCAACATTGCATTATAAAGGAACAAACATAATCAGACTTACTTATTTTCCTCCCATTTTCCACGTTTGATACAAAAGATATGACTTTCCAGTAAATTTTTCAGTATCATGTCAGGTGTACAATGGAAATAAGTGTTTTTCTGTGTTTATTGACCGGGTAATTCAGATTAATTTGGGTAAACCACGAGTATGCCACCTGAGTACCTGAGGAGTTTAAAGATTTGTAAAAGTAAAAAAAAATGTTCTCTTTATGAATTACTTTATGCACATGGAGGTGTGCTATATATATTAGCATTGATACATTCCGAAACAGAAATCGACTATAATTCTCCAGCTTTCATGGCTTTATAAGATGAGCCTGAGTAGTGAGCCTGAAGTGAATAAAACAGAGAAGGTGGCCCGTGCTGAATGTAAATTACAATTTGTTTTCATGTGTATGTGTTCCTTCTGCTCCAACAGTGCAATGCAAGACATTTTATTTTGAGAGAACAGACGTGTTTGTAGAAAGAAAAGGAAATGAAGACATCTTTGTTTAATTTTTATTTCCACGTCAATGTGACATTTTTTAACTCCTGCATCAAGTGAAGTTTCTCATTGATGGTTCAAAATGAACGTACTCGAGTGTAACGGGGACTTGAACTGCAGTGTAGGAGTATTTATAAAGTGTTGTCCTGTCCACTTTCAAAATGCTTTGTCCCTTTCCGACCTCAGCCTTAACAGCCACTGAATTATTTATCCTGTTAGAAATCTAGAAATCAAATAAAAAGCAATGTTTTTAAACATAAAAACAGTAATACACAAGAAAATATTGAATTAATGTGAGAATTCCAAAGTAAAAAAATCAATCAAAATAAAGTTGTACAGTACATATTTCCACATACAGCTGTAACAGAAAAGTGGAGGAATCCAATAAAAGAGGTCATATAAATGGAAAAACATATGAGGTGACATGAAAGTTATACAGAAGAGAATTAAATTGAGTCCATTCCAAGAAATCCTACTGGGTATATTTGATTAGAATTTTACCAAGATGGGACTTTGTGTTAATAACCTCCAGTGCAGAATGTAGTTTTAGTAAGCAACCATAGAAAAATATTAAAGAAATGTTAAGATGGGGATGCCATAATGAAGGTGAACTTTACATGTTAATCTGAGAGACACAAGAAACAGTGGAGCACAATAACCAAAATTCATAATTGTAACAAATATTATAGTTTAAGCAATAAATAATAATAAACAATAAACCAAAAACGTAAACAATCCTCGGTAACACTTGGCAAAGAAGGAAATAATTTAATTTGTTTATTGAACAATTAAATACTAATTTATTCAATATATTTTAATTAGAATAATAATTGACAACATTATGAAATGCACAGCTCAGAACTTATATATATTTTTATCTGTTACATACCCCGTGTAGTTTGTAGTGATACCCGAGAAAATATTCGAATCTCATGTTTTCATCCAGAATGGAGATAAAATAAGTGTGATATAATTCAAGGTAAGGTTGACCAAAGCTGTACAAAAACATCCATGGAAAAAAAGAAAAGAAATTTTCACGTTAATCGTGTTGCATTTTTCACGTTTCACTTATCCAGCTGTATGCTCAAAATGTACAAAACGCGTGCATTTTTTTTTTTTGCTTAAATATTGTTAAATAGGTGCTTCTGGAAAAATCAGCCCAAATAAACAAGAAATATAAGTCCACTTTCATTTGCATTTATAAATTGAAGATCCACTTTGCCTGTTCAATTTTTTGGTCAAGACTCAATGTCAAAATTGCAAATCCCAAGGGGGCGCACACTTTCTATTTATGATGAGCACTGATTTTTTATGAAGCATTTATTTAAAAATAATTCAGCAAAAAATGCATATATTGTGCATATTTTGAGAATCCGATTGGATAACTGACTTGTGGATTATGCTGCATGATTTTTTTTTTTCTTTTCACCCCCACAGATGTTTTTCACATCATTTGCATTGGTCACCATTTGCTTGTATTATATCACACTCTTTCTTTTCATCTCCATTACATTAAAAAAATTACTTAGCCATCACTAAAAAGTACATGAGGGAAAGTAACATATATACCATATATAACATTTTTGAGTGGAATAGTGCTTTAAAACAGATATCCAGCTACTAAAACCAAAATGAAAAAATGAAGAATAACTTAGTTTCCCAAAACCTAACTGCAATCTAAAAGTGTAAATCTGGTAAACTGAAAAGAAGGTCAGAGTCCAAAAAGAATGTTTTATGACATTATTAATCAATTAAAAGTAGCAAACAAAAGCCAAGATTTAACCCAAAAGGAACAAGGCAAAATTAATGTAAATCTGAATGAGCAAAACCTTTTCATAGTTGTTGGGAGCCCCACTCAAAAGAAGAACAGCAGAACTGGCACTAAATGTTGCCCCATCCCCTTTACGTTTAATTTTATGGGCCAGGGGAGAGAAACTGAGTGTTAACAATTTAAAAGATTATGAAGGGGAAAACTAAATTAGAGTTGGCAATCTATCCTCAATGAGAACTTGACAAGAAATTAATGTCTTTTAACTTGATATTTCAAAGTGCCAATGAGCCTGGAACATTATCTTGACTTAAAAGGTAATCATAATCAAGAAATAATTCTGAACAGAGGGGTGATCAAAGTTGTAGATCCGTTGATCCATATTATAGTATGCTTCACAGTATGCTGGAAGAGTAAATCCATCAAAGCCTAAACGATTAAGTATAATTTTGGAAAGACAAATCTTAACAGATTTGACAAAGCTTTAAAGAAATTCATTGGTCTGAACTGGTAATTGTGGAAGTTGAGGAGTATTAAGACAGATTTAAAATGATACTGCATGCAGTGCAGAAAAATTTCAGACTGAAAATTAGAGGCAATACTCGGTGGACAAGTAAAGAGATGTGAATAAAATTACAGAAGTAAAAACATCTCTGTACTGCTTAAAAAGTAAACCAACACCAGCAGGAGCTATAGCGAAAAAAGAAATTAAACATAGTCTAAAAAATATTAATATTAAAGCAAAGTAAGCCCTAACAGGATTTCCTGTATTTCAGCATCAAGGGAACAGTCAAGGAGAAAATGAAGTGTATTAAAAACAGCTTCAATGAGAGAGAGAGAAAGAGAGAGAGTGAGTATGTTTGTGTTTATATATATATATATATAGATATATAGATATATATAATGTGTGTGTGTGTGTGTGTGTGTGTTGTGAAGTCACCAGGGGGGCTTACAGCTGCCCTAACCCAGACACATACAGGCAGGACACAGGTTCAACACAACCCCCGGGTTTATTTACAGACTAAAGTCTGCACAAAACACCAACACCGCAACAACCCATTAGACACAGTCCCTTCTTGGCACCACTCCGCTTACACCCCTCCCAAGGCTTTGTCTTCTTCCTCCCAACTCTGCCCATTCAATGGAGTGAGGAGGCTCCTCTTATTCAGGTCCCGGGAGTGTTCCAGGTGGCTCATCTTTATTACCTTGAATCACTCCCAGTTGCACTGGAAGTCCTCTGTAAGGGTCTGCAGCTGCCCCTGGCGGCCCCCACGGAATCGCAACAGGGCTTCATCAAATTCCAGCTCCCGACATGCCCTGTGGGAATCCGTGGTGCCACAGCCGCCCAGGAGGGCTGCCCTCTAGTCTCCCAGGGGAGGTATTGCTTCACCAATGCCCTCTCCCCTGGTCCTTCCACTCAGTTAGGTAGTGGCTGTGACAGCCCATCACAGTGTATATATATAAAAGTAAATCTTTGGTGTGTATTTTCTTAATTCATTATATACTTGGGGTGGCATGGTGGCGCAGTGGGTAGCACTGCTGCCTCGCAGTTGGGAGACCTGGGTTCGCTTCCCAGGTCCTCCCTGCGTGGAGTTTGCATGTTGTCTGCGTGGGTTTCCTCCCACAGTCCAAAGACATGCAGGTTAGGTGGATTGGCGATTCTAAATTGTCCCTAGTGTGTGCTTGATGTGTGGTGTGTGTACGCCCTGAGGTGGGCTGGCGCCCTGCCCGGGGGTTTGTTTCCTGCCTTGCGCCCTGTGGTGGCTGGGATTGGCTCCAGCAGACCCCCGTGACCCTGTAGTTAGGATATAGCGGGTTGGCAGATGGATGGATGGATTATATACTTGGAAGGTTCAAAAGTAGTTGAAACATTGTTCATTATGTAAAAAAGAAATAATAATTTTACTATTAAGTGGTTGATGATAGTTTACAACATTTAAGACACAATTGGTTACATTTCTTTTGTTTTTCCAATTGCAGCACAGTCAGGTCAAATGACTTGTAAAGGGTCACACAGTGTCAGTAATGGGACATGAACCCACAGCCTCAGTATCTGAAGTCCAAAGCCTTAACCACTGTACCTCATCGCCTCCCTGATTTGACTGATCCTGGTAGCATTAGGCCAGAACCTTAATATTTATCACAAAAGAGTCTTTTAAATTAATAATTTAATGCAGGATTAACTTCTAACGTTTGTATAAAATCTAACAATAAACACAGGGTTAAATAAGAAGGTGTTTGAAACAAAATTAATGCAAAAATAATAATTCATCCATTTAAAATTTTATTTGAAGAAACCTGTTGAATATTTGAAATCTACACATTACAAAACCTAGCAATAGAATAAAAAAATCAGCACAAAGTAGGAAGCTGACAAAAACATATTTGTAAAAAAAATCATAACACCTATAATTACTTTCCCTTTATTTATTTATAGTAAGAATTAATTACTTGCCTAAAGGAAGGATCCAAAACTAGGCGTTCATGTTTTTGATACATTCAACAACATGCAAATACTCGCCATTCTGTGCTCAAATGCAAAGAGCAATAATTTTCTGTTTTAAAGAGTGTGTGGGGTCAATTGCAAAACCTAATGGATATACCCATATCGAGTTATTTCAAATGCCTGTATAAAAGCAAATCACACTTAAGTTTTAAGTAGGAATAATTTTTGTTCCAGCTTGAAAGAGATTTCTTGTAACATTACGTTCTACAGTGTTGCAATACCAATAAATCACAGATCACCCACTTAAACTTCCAGAGAATAAACTGCAAACACTTTTGCTGTCTGATCAGTAGATTGAATGTCTTAGTTTACATTAATATTGAATTAAATTGTCATTAGGTGATTGCATTGCACAGTCTTCTTGTTGACACCCCTAAGTGTGTCCTCAGGCTATAGGAACAAAAAAAAATTGTAAAGATTCTTTGTTTATTAAATGCTGTAACTTTAGCTTTACTCTCCTAATATATGGCTGAGCCAGTGCTGAAATGCCGTCAATTCTTCTTCTTTACCTCCATGGCTTGGTGGTTTATCCCAAAACCCTGCTATCCTTTTTGTGAAGACGTGATTCCTAGTTTCATGTTGAATATTATTCCCTTTAACTGAGGCTACAGTACGTCCACACTACTTTATTTTTATCTAAAAACTTAGAGATTACTGTCTGTTTTCGCTCTTACATCCACACTACCCCAGCGTTTTCAACCTTTGAAAATGGGGACTTTTAAAAACATTCTCCAGAGCCATAAGTTTCTAAAAGTGGTGGCTTTGTGTTGTAAGGTAGATGGGTGAAAACATTAACTTTTGAAAATGCAGACTCTAATTGTACTCTGATTTATTTTTGCTAATTGCATACTTCTTCCCTGATTGGATCCTGCACATTAAAATGTCTCATTCCCTGACTGATCACCCTTCACAGAAGATAACTACATTCTAACATATTGGATATAGAAGAATTGATTTAAATGGCACTGTAAATTACGTGTTAACCCATTTGAATGCTGTATACATGTGCAAAAAGCAAATAATTTACCAGTCGCTACAGTTCTGCAGTAAATTCCATAGCCAGCAGTGTTACCATCCCCTTCAAGGATCTGCTGATGTGCGCATTCCCAGTGTAGCCAAACAGTTATGTTATATTTGTTTTTAGTTATTTTAGTATGGATGAAGTTACTTTCCTAAATGAGGTGAAAACTCAAATGTGGATGGAGATCATTCTCGTTTAAAAATGGTATTTTTAAATGAAAACGTAGTAGTATAGGCATAGCTTGAGTGTCTTTTAATATGCGATTCACTGTGTAGCTGAAACGTTTCTTCTTCTTCAATTCATTTGAGAGTTTCGAAAACCTGAATTTAGTTCAAAGCAACTTTGTTCAGAACTGAATTGTGTTATTTCAGTCCACGTGTCAAAGTAGGCCATGCATTTAGTCCAGAGGTGCACCTAATTCCTCATTTCTGCACAGATCCTAACGTTGCTATCCCTTTTTTATTATAGTAGTTTGGGATTTTTGCTTGGTATGCTAGCTACCATTGTTGCCCTTCAGTATTATCATGACCATAGCTGAATGCATTGATTGAAATCTACTTTGACCAACCAGTGTAGCTTACACAGAATTATGCAAGTATCTTGATGAGTGTATTGGACTGTAGTATAAATTAAACCAGAATTCACATACTTTTACCCAGCTAGGTATACATTGTATCTTTAAGGTGAACATTATGGTTGACGTAATGATTTCCTCTGTCGTGTCTGAAAAATTGACTAGTGGAAAAGTGAGGGACTTTACCCATTGACTATTAAAGGTCAAAAAAACTTGAGCAAAAACTGAAACAGAGTGCATTGAAGTGTGACAAGTGAGAAAAGCACCCCGTGGTACTAAAATTTTATTTTTCAGATAGTTAAACTCCTAATGTTTGTATTATTTGATTGGTATCCTGGCACAATGGTCACACAGTGGTTTGTTCTGCTCCTCCAATGTTGAAGAAGACCAAGTTCAAAAACTATCCCATCATGCTCTCCATATGCCTGTATGGCTTTACCTCTGGACACTTTTGTTTGCACTGTTCATCCCAAAGAATGCTGTGTAGTTTATTTGATAAGCTTTAAATTGATGAACAGTTCATCACAGAGGAGACTCACTTGTGCTGAAGCTCCCCAACATGGGCTGGACAAAGCGAGTACACCTAATGGAAGAATAAATTAATAATTGTCTCCTCTGGGAAGGAAGGATATTCTATAGAAACAAAGAATGACAATAAAATTTCTAACCTGCTTAATCCAATTCAAGAACTTAGGGGGCCAGACCCTGGATCCCTAAGCAAGAAATGGCCCTTGAGCAGGGTGTCAGTCCATTGCAAGACTCACTAACGCATCACCACACACACACACACACACACACACAGAACAATTTGCAATTACCAGTTAGCCTAACCAGCATGTCTTTGGGGATATAAGAGGGAAAATGGAGTACCCAGAGAAACATCCACACACAAACGCATGAACAACGACCAGATGCTGGATCTGTAAGGCAGAAATTCTACCCACTGAGTCACTATGCCACCCCAAAATAAATAAGTACGAACAAATTTGAATCTCCTCTCTGATCTCCATTCTCCTCAGACATTTTGCTGTTTTTCTACCACCGCTCTCTGGGGGCTGTCTTTGAAGATGATTTGCATCCATTGTTTAATTAAATACTAAATATCCATCGCATCCCAATTAAATCCTATAAACTGGCACTTGTGTCTTTCTCTTGCTTTGCCTTTGAACTTTTGATTCTTTACACTCCGGATGTTTCTTCTCTGTACTGAATTTTCCTTTAATACTGCATTTTGTGATGGTTTGTGGAAGCCGATCAAAAGTAGACAAATAATTTTAATGCCGTTACCAATCACAGATAATTATAACAAAGCCAAAATTGCCCTATTGAAGAATGTTGTGCTAGATGAATAAAATAGTTAACAGAATGCAAACAGCAGTTAATTGAACGTTAGCAATGTTTAATTGAGTGTTCATTTAATTTCAACGTAATTGCTCATAAAATCTGCTCACTGGTGTTTTCAGTGCATGTCATTTCATTTTCAAGAGAATACCTTTTAAGCAAAATGTTTGTAACGTTTAAATGTAATTTGCTGGAGTTCGATTAATAGTTAACAAGAATTAAATCTCACATAGGACTGATTAAAAGCAAACAACTCTTAACATAACTCAGCAATTATGGATGACAGGATGTCTATAAAAAAGGAAATGTGACAGTGAAGGGCCAGATTCCCTTTTTAGGGAATTTTCTTTTGGTAATTAAACCTTGAATTTAGCCAAACCTCCCATTAACTGGTGATGTCTGTGTGGCACCGAGGATTACTGCTGACCTGAAGGGCTTATGGCAGCAAATCATTGCGGAAATGGCACTGGTAGAAATGATGGCTCATCTAATCTTGATTTCAGGGATCAGACTTCTAAATCACCAGAGTCTTGGGTTTGGATCACAGTGTGGTCGTTTTCTGTGTGCAGTTTGTTTATTTATTTATTTGGTGGTTGTTTGGTCTACCCAGTCAGTGTATAAAGAAAGGGGGCTTTGCAGTGGACAGGCACCACCACCAGGATTGTTGCCAAAATAAACTCCAACTCCTTTTGACCTTGTCTTTGAATTAGGAAAATGAATGGATGAGTATAGATGAGTGAATTTCAGTGGGTAAAATACTTTTCATTTGTAAGGGATACTAAAATATTGCTGACTTTAAAAAAAAATACTGAAGTGTAACCCTACAATTAAAAAATCAGTCCTGTTATATTAAAGTAGCTAAAACTGAATTTTCACCTCTAGTAAACTTCCCTCCACTATTCACCCTTCTGCTTGCTTTTCAGTTATCGATTATTTATTAGTACCGGAGAGTCACTTGTAAAAAGATGGATTTGTTATAATTTTGATTTGTATCATAGAATAAGCAGCACAATGGACATAATCATGTTGTACTATTTATCCAGCATCCTGTGTTCTATTCCCATATTTGGATTTTGTCCGTGTGGAGTTTGCACTTTCTACACATGGGTTTTTCTCGTGGGTACTCCTATTTTGAACCTGCATCACTTAAAGGAATATTCCATGCAAAATTGTTCTTTTTAATATGTTACTTGCCTAATGTAGTGACAGTGACAGCTGGGACAAAAATTCCTCATGTTTTCTTGTAGGCAGGAGATGAAAAAGTTTTATATAATGCACTCCTTTGGTGACAAATGCTGTAAAACAGCAAACAATGTGAAAAAGTCAATGGAGGGAAGAAGAAAAATCTCACATTACTCGTGTCTCATAATCCACATGTTGTATGCTTAGAATGTGCAAAACGCATGCATTTTTTTTGCTAAACTATTGCTAAATAGATCAGAGGTTGTTGTCTGCCCTCCCTGGAAGACATTGCCCACTCCTGCTATCTCACCAGAGCCACAAACCTCATTAAAGATCTCTTACACCTTGGTCACCACCCTGCTTGAACTGTTGCTCTCTGCTTGGCGTTATAGATTTTTGAAATTATGGGCTGAGAGATTCAGAAACACAAATACATGAACAAAAAGAAGCAAATTAAAGCGATTTAAGGATTTTTTAGTCAGTGCTGAGAAATAGACTTCTACATACTGCTGCTCCCCAGTGGAATGGTATTATTTTATTGTATTGCTACTGGTTTCATTAGTATTGGGTGCTGTACCATGTTAGTCATTATGGATGTAGTGAGAAGTTAAGCAAAATGACACCTTTTATTGGCTAACTAGAAAGATTACAATATGCAAGCTTTCAAGGCAACTCAGGCCTCTTCTTCAGGCAATAACATCTTGACTGAAGAAGGGGCCTGAGTTGCCACAAAAGCTTGCATATTGTAATCTTTCTAGTTAGCCAATAAAAGATGTCATTTTGCTTACCGTATATACTCCCATTTAAGTTCTCCATATAATTTCCGGTATTTTATAATGTCGGTCATATGAGTCGAATGCGGAAAACTCACGCTATTGGTCCAAGAGATTATGATATGCTAACACCTACCTGAGAGAGTAACCATGGAGCACACTGCCTTTTTTTCTATGTATTGTGCCTCCATGACCACACGCTAATACCCAAACTATTCCGAAGCGATGTTTGCACTGTTTTGTGTGTTTTATATCTCACACTCTCATACACCTTTATCGTAAGAGCATCTCTTATCTACGATAGAGCGTTTGTTCAGAAGAAAATATGAAGCTGCTTTTAAATTAAAAGTCATTGAAGTTGCAAAAGAAATTGGTAACAAAATTCGATGTGTCTGAGAAACTGGTGCCAGATTGGATGAACTAAGAAGATGTAAAAAAAAAATAAATTAAGTGTTGTATTTTTGAACAGGCGTACAAGTCGTGGTCTGATTTTATGATCGATTTTTCAGGTTTCAAGACCCAACTTATACGTGAGTATATACGGTAGCTTATCACTACTGGTTTCATTGTTATTTTATCTTATTTCTTTTAACTATATTTTACATATAATATTACTCTTAATTTTTTTTCTTGCTTATATTGTTTTGTAGCATTGGTTGTGTTTCACGAAAAGTACTGTTTTTGCTTGCTGTACCCAGTTGGATCGACGGTGGTAATTTCATTGTAATTATTTTACAATGAAAATGAAGGCTTTCTAATTCTAATTTTAAATCTACTTCTAAAGTATTGCCAAATAGATCCTTCCTGAAAACTCAAATAGGAAAGGTAAATCACATGAGATTGCCTTTTTGACCTGAAGATTCATCTCTGCCTCTCTTTACATGAGTTTGGTGTGTCCACGCATGAGTGTCCCTTTAATGGACTGGCATCTCATCCAGAGTTGGTCTTATCACAACCAGCTGAAGTTGTTTTGGAATGAGTGGGCTCATAAAATGGATACCTGATTTAAAGTTGCTCCCTGCACTGATTTGTCCTCCTCCTCCCTGATTATGCCCTGTCACCCCCTGTTGCCCTTTGCCAGTGATGTTCTTTAATGCTAGCACTATTTTTCATGACACTTCAGTAGTTTAAACTGTGTTCATTGTCATTGAAGCTCCTACTAAATTAGCCCTAATATCTAGTCCTCTTTCAAATCCCTGAGGTCTCATCTTCTTCCCATGCTAGCCAGGATTATAGTTCTTATCAGCACATTTGTACACATCAGTGCATGATGGGAAAAGAATTGCTTCATTAACTTGGTAATTCAATATACTTTTTGTCACATATTTAGTCAAGTGTTTCCATCATTACTACCACACTGAATAAAATGATGATTATATCCATCCATTCATCCATTTTCTAACTGATTTGTCCTGCTCAGGGTTATAGGAAGTCATGGCTGATCCCTGCAGCATTAAGTGCGGGGAAGGAATTGGATGAGGTGCCAATACATTGCAGAACATTTAGGACAGGTTGATAATTACTTAGTATTTTAAACTCTCCAATAATGTATGGAGGGTCTTTTTCAATAAAGTAATTTGGTGATTTTTTTTAAGGGATGAGTAGTTGTTTTTTTTTAATCCCACTTTTGCCCGTATTCTAAAGGCTTCATGCTGCCTGCCCACAGTATCCAAATGACGTCTTACATCACACACAAAGTCTGTAGTTGAGTTCTGTGGGTTCCATGTGCCCACCTAGTCACTCAAGTGCTGTGTAAATGTATGAAACATTTGCAAGAAATTGTGGTATCGCTTTAGACTAGATGTCTCTAATATACTGTACTTAACATGTAATTAGTGGTATAATTACAGAGTAACAAGGTGTTATTACTTTGTACTTATTGTGTAATGTAACGCTATAATTAAGTATTCAATCGTAATTGTTATTCCACAATTTTTTTAAGTACATATATATATATATATATAAATAGTGGAATAACAATTTCAATTGAGTACTTAATTATAGTGTTACATTACACAGTAAGTACAAGGTAATAACACCTTGTTACTCTGTAATTGTACTGCTAATTACATGGTAAGTACAGTGTAATTAGGAACACCTAGTCTAAAGTGATGCCGAAATGGTGATCATAAAATTGAAAATGCTAAGCCACACTTTTTAAAAATATATTTTAGATCACTTGTCTCTTTTGTGCTTGTTGTGAATGTCAACTCAGTTTTAACAAACATGAATGTCTTTTGGTTTATTGTAAACTTATTTGTTTTAATGTAATGCAGAAAGCAAATTGGTTGTTGTAAGATGCCAGAATTCTAGAGCCATCTCATTCTTAAAATCTAAATTACCATGTGGTGTTGACAGAAAGCAAAATAGGAAAGCAATTACATGTTTTAATAAATCTATAATATATTTTGCAGACCTATGCCTAGACATTATTGGCATTAATTAGGAGCCAAACCATATGCATGCTGTAGAAAATCATATTTTTCCATAGTGAGAATCCATACTTTTTAGGCACCCACATATTCAACTCAGGAGCAAAAAACTACAAAGATGGAATGAAAAGCCAAAGTCCTATTAAATATACAACTAGCAGATTCAGGTGGTTATGAATTTTTCACTACACTGGCAGCAAAATCAGAAAGTCACTTTGGGCAGTTTGCTAAACCATCATAGAGGACATGGCACACAAGTCCTCATTCACTCCTATCAGGTTCAGTTATAGTCAAGAATTTGTTATAGCTCTACAATTTATAGTGTTATCTTTTTCCTATCTTTTTTAGAGACACAGCATTCAGCAATCCTAATAAAGGATCAACCATTTTCAATATGGTTCATTATTAAAGAAATCCGCTCACACAGACTTTTATAGGACTCGTTTTTTAGTCCTCAACATCAATTTACTCATGTTCAATGAAGCTGATTACAAAACATGTAAATTGCTTTATAGATGTATGTGTTGAATACAACTTCAAGCAGCACCAGAAGACAGGATTAGTTTTTAAACATTAAACATGTAAAACAAATGTAGTTTGCTGTATTATTATGTGAAACATTTCTGAGTAGATGAAACTTGTTTTATTTTGAATGGACTGACAACAAAAATTAAAAAAAGATACCTCTGGTCAGATGTTATTTCGTAAGAGTAGCAGGTGAAAAGACTTTTCTGTTTTTGTATAAACAAAGAGTCTTTGTTGGCTGTTGTTTAAATTTATGTTGTTTAGAGAAGTGAAACAGAACAAAATGATTAGTTTGGGTCTCATGGAGATGGCAGTTTAACACTAGAATCCCTGAAGCCTATGAAAAAACTTGCAATCCCAGCCTACCTTAAATCCCTTCGCACCTCTTCATCAGCATCTTTTGTTTTGTAAATGATACGATGTCCTGTGACCGCTATCAGACTGGACAAAGGCAGGAGCATGACAACAGACAGCTTCTTCACGTCGCTTTCCCTGGCTAATAGACTGCTGCACCGCAGCACAACTCTGCTTGGCACCATAAAGTAAAATGGGACTTCCATCTGCAGTTAAAGTCACTTTAGTACGCAAGCAATTCACTACACTAGTGTTTATATCTGGTAGTGTCATGCTGATGGTGCATGTGCCCAAAAAGAAGAAGTCTGTCTGCATTTTCAGTAGCATGCACCATAATGCAGAGTATAGGCAAGATCGAAAAAAACAAACATATTCAAATGACAACTCATGTTCAAATAGCATAGCGTTTTCAGATAGTTATGTTTTCATGTATGAATGTGTGTCAAGAGCTAAGTAAAGGCAAAACAGAATAAAGAGGGAACTGAAATGGGTAATTCTGTGTGGTCGGCAAATGATTGATAGTGTGGCCGTAGTAAATGCAGGTCCGATAATGAATGCAGACTTCTGGTCTTCTCATTTCTTATATAGGGAAGGGGCTGGACTTCCAGATTGGACGGGACTTCCAGAAAGTTCAGATGTGAAGTCTGTGCTCTTTTGTGGGCTCCTCCACATCTCCCCGTTTGAGCTCCTGAGGAGTGTCCAGCATAATCTCATAACCCGTGTGCATTATCATGAATATTCATTCAAGATATCTTTCTGTCCTCATTGCACTATGTTAAAAGATATGAATTATCTGTAGTTTTCAACCATCTTTAAATTATTTTGAATTATCTCTATAAAGTTAATGATCACAAGATTGGGTACTGTAGCAGCCCTCTTCTAATACATATGAATCACATACTGCCTATTGATTAGATGATGTGATTTATTGGTTCAACGTCTAAGGTAAACAAAATGTGTTCGTATTTTACAATTCATTCTGTTTTATTAATGAAGTATAAGCTGTCACTCTAACAGTCTTTATATTAAAACCACTTTTGTGGTTGTTAAAATGGATTGATGGGGAAATGAAGGATGCAATTCCTTGTTTTGATATTGACAGCTTCTTCTACTTCTTAACCTTTACCTACTTTCATGTGGAGTTGCTGTATTCAACCAACCTTTTCTGTTATTATCTGTTGCACACTTTCTCACCAGAAACCCCCTTAGAGTCCCTTTCTCTTTGGTTATCCTCCATCCCACCACCTCCTTTCTCATGGAGTCCCTTTCTCTTTGGTTATCCTCCATCCCACCACCTCCTTTCCCATGATTCCTCTCCCCAAATTGTTTACCTTTCTTCTCATTATATGCTTGTACCACTTTACGCTTCTTTCCTTTATTTTGTTTGAGGTTTTCTCAACTTTAACTGTACTTCTGATTCTCTCATTCCTGATCTTATTAAGCTGTGTTACTCCACACATCCCCATTTCTGCAGCTTTCATGCACCTTATATTGTAATGATGCTGTCAGCAACAAAAACTATCACCACATACAGAAATGTGCAATATATCTAAGCCAGTTACCAGTTTTTTTATAGTGCTTGCTGAGGGACTCTAGTTGAGAATATGATAGCAAGAAAGAGAGCATTTGAGGATGACATGTTTGAGTGAATGTCTAGTATCTTAAACCGTTTCTTATTTGTAGATATTTACTCCAGTCCATATTATGATGTAGCAGTTTTTTTAATCTTTGATGCTAGTACAGAGTTGTGATTCGAAAAAATTTCAACAATTTAATTATTATTTATTATCTTTGTAATATTGGTAAATGCTGCTTGTGGTGCCGTCTCCTGTAGTAGAGAGTCCCGCAGCAGTCTCTGTGTACTCCACCAGGAAATGTCCGGCTAGTTGCACGTTAAATTAATGTCTCTTTGGAGCTTTCACATCCTGTCTCTGTCTGCAAAGGTTTTAGTGAAGGATTCTGGGGGAGGTCTGGGAATGTTAGTTATCACTCAAAGAACTGTTCCCCATGAACTATGAATGAAATGTTTGCATTTAAGAGTTAGTAAAAAAAAGTGTGCTGCCACCACTTATGTGTGAAAAGATACTGGTTAACTCATACACTTTATTTCTGCTGAAGTATGTGGGAGTCTATTTCAAAAGCATGAAAAAATAAAGAATCAGCCCTTTATTTGATCTGAATGCAGAAGACATTTCTTTATGAAAGTTATGCAAGATTGTCATTGAAAGTGTATCCCAGATTTTTTTAAATAGTATTGCAAATAATTTAACACTTTGTGTTAAAAGAGACAAGCCAGAGGATCAATCAGTCAAAAGTAGGAGTTAAGATCGGGGGGCTGTTCACACCCCTTGCCCAGCCTTTTGATGTTGATTGGTCATTTGATTGTATTTAGTTTTGGCATCATGAAAGCGTGGTTGCGATTTGAAATGCAATACACACGGAACTGCCGTGAAACGAAATGCAATACGTCTGTTTTGCTTTGAATTATTACACGCAATCTATGGGAATGAATTAAAATACAATGCACTTTTGTATTGCATTGTTAACTGAAAAGAAAATTGCATGTGTGGTAAACCAGCCCAAACACCAACAGGCAGACACCAGCAGTTCTAAAGCACACACACACACATTTATTTACACTATTTACAATAGTCCAGCACACAACCCAGTGTCCCTGCACCAAACACCCTTAAGTCCGGGCATTCCAACAGTCCTTCCTTCCTTCACCGCCTCCATTCCTCCTTCCTGAGCTTTGTCCTCTTCCTCCCGACTCCGGCTAATGACTGGAGGAAGGCGGCCTCTTTTATACCCACCTGGACGAGCTCCAGGTGCCCTCTGAAGATCTTCCTGCAGCACTTCCTGGTGTGGCAGAAGTGGCGCATGAGCACCCGGAAGCACTCCGTTTGTCCCTGGTGATCCCTTTGGCAGCACTTCCGGGTGTGGTGGAAGTGCTGACGTCCAGGGCTCCTCAATCCCCTGGGAGCCCCCCTCTTACAGGGTTGAGCTTCTATCGTCAGTTCCTGTGGCCCCCATACAAACCAGGGCAGCTGCCCTGTCGTGGTCCAGAGGAGGCATAGTCCCTCTCCTGGTCCTTCCAGGCATCCTGGCTGGGCACAGCCCCCAGCCGACCGCCACATATGCCATAGCGAAAATCAATCGATCCCTTTGTTGAAATGTTTTTAATTACGACACATTAAAATGCGCTAAAATTAAATAGCCCACTTGTATAAGTATGGCAGTTCAATGCAGCTAACACGTTGGATTGCATTTAATTTTGGCACAAATAATCTTCCATTTAAACTGGCTTCATCTAGCAGAAATCAGGAACCAGCACTGGACAATGGACCAGTCTATTGTAGTGACGCCACAGAATGTAAACTTTGGAACCTTCAAGTGAACATACAGACACAACAGTTAAATCTTCTCGTTGCTACTGTTATCAGTTTAGCACACTACACAAAAAAACAAAAGTGCCATGGCTGTATTTTTTACTGGAAGGTTTTGAAGAATACTGTATGTCATGTATTTGTAATGCAGTACACTATCGTTGCCTTTTTTTCCTTTGATAAGAATGGACGAGCAGATAGCGCATGCCTTTTTCTTTCATGTCTTTGTTGAACAACAACTAACAAAATGTGCACGGCATTACCAATCATATCACTAGGTGTCAACCCACAATCAGACATCAATAGCTGAACTGAAATGCACACTTATACTGATATATAACAATTCCTCCCTTCTAAGAATTAGAAGTAATTAACTTATTCCCTTTTTTCTGAAGAAATTAAAACATTGAATTCTAACTATACATTTAATTTTCAATTAGTCTCTGTGGAGACTTGCGTATGCGAATTGGGTAATGTCTCTCTTCACAGGGTAATTTTTCTTGATTTGTTACAGCAGTATTAGCCTCTGCAGAAGGTGATGGAGATAATCCACATGAACTCTGTGCTTGTGTTGCTTGAGGAGATGGTAAGTGCTCTGGACAGTTGATAGGAGCAACAGCAGGGGAGTCAACAGGCAGTGTGGGTATCTCTTCAGCTCTAATCAACCCTGATTTTCTCATCTGGTCGACATGACGTCACCATATGACACCTTGAGTAACCTCTACCTTATAGGACAAGGGACCAGTTTGCTCTTTGACTAGTGAAGGAACCCATTTCTAGTCTCCTCTGTAGCTCCTGGCAAGAACTGATTGTCCAATGGTAAAGCTACGTATAACTTTGTCAGTTGCTTTATGGCCTTGTTTAATTTGTCTGCCTTGCACAGTCTGCTTGAGATTTGGTTGCAGCAGGTCTAATCTAGAGCGAAGAGGACGCCCCAAGAACAACAAAGCTGGAGTCTGGTTAGTTGTAGCATGGATGGAATTCTGGTATGCAAATAAGAAGTTGGCCAATTTTTGCTGAAGGGTCATCTTCTTATTTGTCATTGCTTGAAGGGCTCATTTCAAACTTTGCACAAACCTTTCCACCAGGCCATTTGTTGCTGGATGCCATGGGACAGATGTAATGTGCCGTATGCCATTTCTGCGGAGGAATACCTGGAAATCTGTTGCTGTGAACTGGGGTCCGTTGTCACTCACTCGTTGTTGTGGAACTCCAGTTCTAGCAAATAAATCCCTCAGTACTTCAATGGTGTGAGAAGAAGTGGTGGAGCTCATAGTGAAAACCTCTGGCCATTTAGAGCATGCGTCGACTACCACCAGGAAGGTTGTCCCCATGAATGGTCCTGCAAAGTCGATATAAAGCTGCAGCCAAGGTAATGTAGGCCATTCCCATGGGTGAAGTGGTGCACGTTCTGGCTCATTCTGAACCATCTGACAGCCACTACATTGCTGCGCTATTTTCTCAATTGCTTCATCAATGCCTGGCCACCACACAAAACTTCTGGCAAGTGCCTTCATTTTCACCACACCTAGATGGCCCATGTGAAGCTCTTCTAATACTCTGTGTCTTAGTTTAGTGGGTACAATGGTTCTTAACTCCCACATCACACATCCAGCATTTAAGGCTTTTTTATCACGTCTCAAGTAATATGCAGCCAGCAGGAATTTGTGTTGGGCTGTCCAGCCATTCAGTGTGGCAGCATACACCTGAGACAGGATCTTGTCATGTTTTGTTTCCATTTTTACCATGTCTGCCGTGACGGGCAGACTTTCAATCTGGCTGATGGAGATCATATCAATTGTTTCCTCATCTCCAAACTCATAGTTTTCAGCCTCCAGTGGCAGTCGTGACAGCCTATCTGCATTTGCATGGCAGGCTGTACGTTTGTACTCAATCTTGTACTTGTGTTCACCAGCGCTGCATTCAGGCAGTAGCTGTGGCAGGAACTTCTTTCTGCAGGCTGAAAATTGAGGTTAGCCGTTGCTGGTCTGTGACAAGGGTAAATTCCATACCAAAAAGATACTGGTTGAACCTCTTTACACCCCACACTAGATGCCTCTCTATCAATTTGGGCATAATTCTTCTCAGCTGCAGACAATGAGCATGATGCAAAAGCTATAGGCCTCTCACTGCCATCTTCCATAACATGAGACATCACTGCTCCGATGCCGTATGGAGAAGCATCACAAGCCATCTTGATTGGAAGGGACGAATTAAAGTGGGTGAGGACTGTGTCAGATGTCACCAGTTTCTTTGCATCTTGAAATGAATGTTCAAATTCTTTGAACCATTTCCACTGTTTGTCAGCTCATTGAGTGGATGTAGCACAGTTGCCAGGTTTGGAAGAAACTTATTATAATAATTTACAAACCCCAGGAAGGATCTTAGCTGTGAAACATTTTGTGGCTGTGGTGCCATCAATACAGCCTGAATCTTGTCCTGACATTTGTGCAAACCTTGGGCATCTATAGTGTGCCCACAATACCTGACACTGGGCTTCAGGAACTCGCATTTGCCTCGCCTAGCTCTTAGTCCATACTCTTCTAACCTTTCCAGGACCTTTTTGAGGTTTTCTAAATGCTCTTCATCTGTCGCTGGCACTGACTGAAGGATCTGATCCATTGCTGATCCATCTGATCCATTGCTCTTTGCCAAATAGCTGGGGCAGAGGCTAACCCAAACACCAGCCTGTTGTAATGATAAAGACCCTTTATTGTATTAATGGTCGGGAACACTTTAGGGTCTTCCTCTACTTCCACCTGGAGGTATGCATCTGCTAAATCTAAGTTTGAAAAACGTTGCCCACCCGACAAACTGGCAAAATTGTCCTCAATTCTCGGCAGAGGATACTGTTCAGCCTGCAGCACAGGATTAATGGAGACCTTAAAGTCCCCGTAGAGCCTGACTGTACCATTTCCCTTTACTACCGGGACAACTGGGGTTGCCCAAGGACTCCAGTCTACTTTAGAAAGTATGCCGTCTGCCTCCAACCTGTCCAATTCCTTTTCAACCAGGGGTCGGATGGCATAGGACGTGCCTTGTGGAACCGTGGGGTTGCATCACTCTTATGTACAATTTTAGCTCTAATGTGCTGAAGAGTCCCAATGCCACTCTTAAATACAGGGGCGGCATTTCTTAGTATCAGCTCTAGGTTCTTTTCTGTAGTCTGTTGCACAACAGGCAAACCACAAAGGCTTTTAATATCTCTCCAGTCAACTCCCAGGTTTCTTAACCACTCACAGCCCCATAATGGTGCACCTCCATTTTGTATTATGTGTAAATCAAGTACCTCTTTCCTTCCATTATACTCTACTGTCACGTGCAGCACTCCAATAGGCATAACCTTTTCACCTGTGTATGTTCTGAGAAGAACAGAAGAGGGGTTCAGCTTCTCCTTCTTGAAAAACACCTTGTAATATTTCAGTGACATAACTGAAACAGCTGAGCCTGTGTCCAATTCCATTTTTACCACCTGGCCTTCTATCTTGGGGGTGAGCCAGACTGCCTGCTTGTCTTTTCCACTAAGGCTAAATAATTCCAGATTGGCTAATGCATCTTCACTATCAATGTCAGAGACTTTTGCAACATTATGCACATTTTTGTTTTCGCTGTGATGCATATTGTGTTCCGCACTACACTTTGCCTTTCCACTACGACAAACTCTTTGAATATGGCCCGTTTTGTGGCACTGTCTCTACTCTTCTTTAAATCGGCACTGTGAGGGAAGATGGGACTTGCGTCCACAGCGATAGCAGGGCCTTTTATGTATTTTGTTTATCTTGGCTGCTGCCATTTTATTCACGCTGCTCGTATTCACTCCTCTTTATAGTTTCAAGTGCATCTTTAGCTGCAGTTTCCATTGAAATAGCAATTTCTACTGCCCGTTTAAATGTCAAATCTGCCTCAGTTAACAGCCTCTTCTGGATTCCCTCTTGAAGGATTCCACAAACCAAACGATCACGCAGTGCATCGTTTAGCCCGTCACCAAACTGACAATATTCTGATAACTTTTTTAGTTCTGCCACATAAGCCGCAGTTGTCTCTCCCTCGTTCTTATTACGCTTATGGAATCTGAAACGATCAATGACCAGTAATGACCAGTAATGGCTTTGGTGACAAATGATCTTGCATTAAGTCGTTAAAACTTTTCTCAGTGGGTTTGTCTGGGGCAGTTAAACTACGGAGGAGGCCATAAGCTTTGCTTCCCATGGCACTCAGTAGCACAGGAACTTGTTTTTCAGCTGGAATATCATTTGCAGTGAAATACTGTTGCAGCCTTTCAACATACATATTCCAATCTTCCGTGGAATTATCAAAAACATCTATCTTTCCGATGTACGACATGTTTACAACTTATCGTACTCACGTTGCACTATCGCGTCGGGTCCTTGCTTTTTCCGCTTACTCGGTGCAGTTCTCACTGCAGTGTCACAGTGCTCAAATTTAGCTTTTTGATCTCATTGTTACTGTCATGTATTTGTAATGCAGTACACTATTGTTGCCTTTTTTTCCTTTGATAAGAACAAACAAGCAGACAGCACATGCCTTTTTCTTTCTTGTCTTTATTGAACAACAACTAACAAAATGTGTAAGACATTACCAATCATATCACTAGGTGTCAACCCACAATCAGACATCAATAGCGGAATTGAAATGCACACTTATACTGATATATAACACTGTATATGCTGCAATGTGTTTATAATTACTTTAGCTATAACGTGAAAGTGACAAAAATAACACCTCATTTGCCATAGCCTTGGCTTGTCCATGCCACTGACTGTCCTGTTCTGTCTTTGTGCTTAACATTTGTCTGAGTGTTTTCGAACTTCTCAATCCATTTATAAACACTCAGTCTTGGTAAAGCACTATCTCTATATTGTTCAGAAAGCTTTATGTGGATTTTGGTCCCTGGTGCAATTTCAGTTTCTAAAAGGCAGATCACTGATTGCTGTTGTTCTTTGGTGAAAACAGAGAGTGGAGCAGCCATGTTTACTCCCAGAAAAAAAACAAGAGAAACAGACAAATCCAGGTCATAACTTTATCACTGTGACCACAGATACACAACTCAAATAAAATACAGGGGGTCCTCGGGTTACAACGTCGCGACATACGACGTTTCGAGTTTACGACGCTCATTCCCATAAAAACTTAAAATAAAAAACTGAGACGTAAGTGTTTCAGATTACGCTGTTAGCATCGTACTTACAGACTTACGGGGGTGAACTAGTTTGTTTGTTGGTGGCGAAAGTATGCGGCATATGAGTGTGGGAGTTTGCGAACTACAGTAGGTTTGTTGCATGCTGTGAAAGTGAAAGTAAAAGTACGCGGTGTATGAGTGAGGGAGTCAAACTTACAACGCTCATTCCCATAAAAACTTAAAAAAAATTGAGACGAGTGTTTCGGGTTATGCCATTAGCGTCGTACTTACAGACTATGTGGGCAAACTAGTTTGGTTATGCGCAGTGGAAGGATACGCAGTAACACAGCAAGGGAGTTGGCGAACTTGTTTAGTTGCACGCGGAGGAAGTGTTCTATTTGTGTTGCTTTGTTTGGCAACTTTTTGGCCCTTATCATGGCTCCTAAACGAAAGTCAGAGTCTTCAGATGGTAGTGTTTCGAAGAAGAGGAAAGCAATCACGATGGAAGTGAAATTAGACATTGTAAAGAGATCCGAAGGAATAAAGGTAAGGAATTTATTTTTACACTCATTTTTTGTCATTTTTTCTGTTACTACAGTACAGTGTACAGTACAGTATATTTATGTCCTTTTCCTTTTTCTGTGGCTTAGTTGTGTTTTTATGTTCTAGATTATAATTTTGCAAATGTGTTAGGATAGGTAAGTGACTTAGGCTAGGGTGTGTTTCGACTTACACCAAAATTCGGGTTAAATCACTGTTGTAGGAACGGAACTGTGTCGTAACCTGAGGACCCCCTGTAATCACAAATGTGCAGATTATTATTGACTTATCTTCACTAACATAACCGAGGACTAAAAACTAGAGCTTACTGAGTAAATGGCAGGCAGGCACACTAAATCACTTTCTGGTGGTGTTAGACAACCCAAAATAAAAGTGGCAACATGGAGAAATTATAGACAACAAAGGTGCATTGTGGTCTGCCATAGTGCGTCAGACGCTAAAAACAATAAGTTACTACCTTTCTTTCCCAAAAATGATAGTTTAACTATTTCTTAATAATTGGCAAAATTTTTCTTTTATGACATTTGTAATTATTTTTATTAATTCTTAGAATATGCATAAGGTTTGATTGAAGCTTCTAACTCCTTGTGAATTCTTTTGTATTGCATTTTAATTAAAAATCTTCTTCTGGGTGTTGAATATATTGTTGAGAGTTTTGAACTCTTTTGAGACCCTCCCCAATGGGACAACACGCAGAAGCGTGACTGCTGCATTTCTTGAGGGTTGCTTGTCCATCACTGAGGCAGTGCCACAGAAACAACTTCAAGCTGACCGCGTTCCCTGGAATGATGCAGGAAACATTACAACATGGCCACACTTGGCCCCGACCCTGTCTGTTTGCTGTGTCTGTGTATAGCAGAATGGTAGATCCCGCTACAATAAATAACCATGCTGTTCCTGTTTAGAGTTGAATAAAGCTGGTTTTGCTAAAAGGCTCAGCCTTGTCTTTGGGGGCAAGACATATATCTATACTAATAAAAGGCAAAGCCCTCACTGACTCACTCACTCACTCACTGACTGACTGACTCACTCATCACTAATTCTCCAACTTCCCGTGTAGGTAGAAGGCTGAAATTTGGCAGGCTTATTCCTTACAGTTTACTTACTAAAGTTAAGCAGGTTTCATTTCAAAATTCTACACGTATTGGTCATAACAGTCAATAACGGTCGACAACGTCCGCCATGTTGAACTTTCTTATTTATGGCCCCATCTTCACGAAATTTGGTAGGCGGCTTCCCTATGCTAACCGAAACCGATGTACGTACTTATTTCGATGGTATGATGCCACTGTCGGCTGCCCTATTGAAGTTTCCAATGTCACTAATTCTCCAACTTCCCGTGTAAGTAGAAGACTGACCCCATCTTCACGAAATTTGGTAGGCGGCTTCCCTGCGCTAACCGAAACCGATGTACGTACTTATTTCGTTGATATGACGCCAGTGTCGGCCGCCATATTGAACTTTCCAACGTCACTAATTCTCCAGCTTCCCGTGTAGGTAGAAGGCTGAAATTTGGCAGGTTCATTCCTTACAGCTTACTTACAAAAGTTAAGCAGGTTTCATTTCGAAATTCTACGCGTAACGGTCATAACGGTCAACAACGTCCGCCATGTTAAACTTTCTTATTTATGGCCCCATCTTCACGAAATTTGGTAGGCAGCTTCCCTGAGCTAACCAAAACCAATGTACGTACTTATTTCAGTGGTATGACGCCACTGTCAGCCGCCATATTGAACTTTACAATGTCACTAATTCTCCAACTTCCTGTGTAGGTAGAAGGCTGAAATTTGGCAGGCTCATTCCTTACAGCTTACTTACAAAAGTTAAGCAGGTTTCATTTCGAAATTCTACGCGTTATGGTCATAACGGTCAACAAAGTTCACCATGTTGAACTTTCTTGTTTATGGCCCCATCTTCACGAAATTTGATAGGTGGCTTCCCTGCACTAACCAAAACCGATGTACGTACTTATTTCAGTGGTATGATGCCACTGTCGGCCGCCATATTGAACGTTCCAATGTCACTAATTCTCCAACTTCCCGTGTAGGTAGAAGGCTGAAATTTGGCAGGCTCATTCCTTACAGCTTACTTACTAAAGTTAAGCAGGTTTCATTTCGAAATTCTACGCGTAACGGTCGACAACGTCTGCCATGTTGAACTTTCTTATTTAAGGGCCCCATCTTCACAAAATTTGGTAGGCGGCTTCCCTGCGCTAACCGAAACCAATGTACGTACTTATTTCGGTGGTATGATGCCACTGTCGGCCGCCATATTGAACTTTTCAACAGTCTTTGTTACTTATGGGTCCATCTTCAAGAAATTTGGTACACGGGTTCCCAACGCTAACTGAATCCTATTTACGTACATATATACGTCCATAGCCTGCAGCTCAGTCACCGTGTGAGGCGGCGTTGGGTCCCCCATCCCAACGCCTCCCACGTTGTTGGCTGCCTGCCTATATAAGTCCGTCTGTCGCTCCGGTCTCTATATTCCCTTCCTTGCTTTGCCATGGGATTCTCCCTGCTGATAACTACAGCCTTTTTATTTAATCCACGGCTTCTCCGCTGTTTTATTGTTCATTTATTACGATTATAGTTATTGTGTAGGTATTTTAGACTTACTTTACATTGCTCAGGTACCCATTTCCTTTATCATTCCAACCGTACCCCCATTACCATGTCTATCAAGGTGATCACCATCGATCAAAGAACTGTCACTTACCGAGTGGTTTCCATGCCCAGAGATGGCACCTACCTTTTCCATTCTCTTTGTTACATATTGCACGGCCATATCAGGCTCACTCTTGATATCCGGAGGAACATTGTGTCTTATGTATTGAATGACTGGGACAGGATCAAGGTGTGGACTGATGATGGTACAGGAGATAATTATACTACACAGGAGCACTAGAAGAGTGAAATGCTTAAGCCCTTCACCTATGGGTGTGCATGTGAGTTGATAGCTGCCGCTGAATTGTTTGGTTGTTGCTTTCAAGTGTACCGAAATGGCCAAATATTTTACACCTTTCGACAACTGCCAATGCCTCTTAAACATCTTGGATTCACAAGTGATGATTTCAGTAGTGGACAGTTTGATGTTTATGAATGTTTAAACTCTCAAAAGCTGAATGTGAAGTTATCGATGAAACCAGTTGTATGCTTACAACGCTTGACAGATGCCGAATGTCACTTCAACACAAGTCCTGCAAATACTGTCGTAATTGAAACCAACCATGAAACTCAAACCGATTATGACAGCAGCAATCCAAGCTGTGAGATTTGAAACAAGATTACTGTTCACATGGCCAACTGTATGTTGCATGCTCAAGAGTAAGCTCAGCGCACAGCTTGGTCATATTACAACCGGAGGACCGAAATGACAATGTGGTATACAAAGAGATCTTTAACAAATAATTATTGGTATATTTTCCCTCAGTTTAAAAAGGTTTAATAAAAATTTTAAGGCAGTACTTCACTGCTGCGAAGCACAGGTATTTTGCTAGTATATATATATATATATATATATATATATATATA
>JANRMT010062843.1:14928140-14947361 GCA_026402145.1 Polypterus bichir lapradei | reverse complement strand
TGGATGAGTCAGACACCAAGACACCATTTTCTGAACTTGCATTTTCTATTATATTGTCGTACTAGCCATCCCCCGCGGTTTCACCCGCATATTACTGAAACAGGACAGTGAGGAAGGTCCCGCCCAACTCTCTACTCCTGACGTCACTCTTCCCCCTCCCCTTGGCCCACAGCCTCTGTCTCAGATTAGCGCGAATATATCGCTCCTGCAAGCGAACTATGAATCTTAGCGCAATGAGAGAAGTCGCAAGATCAACCGGAATGTTCAATCAAATTATAGAAAAAAAAGATCTAAATCCGTTAAGTAGTTAAGTAGAAAAGCGGACAGACATACAAACGGGTCTAAAAAACTAGAGGAAATTTCGCATTTGGACCACTAAATTTTTAAAACCGTTTTTTAGCAAGCACCTATGGGCTAAAGGTAACCTACATTCCAAAATATCAAGTCCCAAATCCTCATGGTTCGGGAGATTTTGTGATGAGTGAGTCAGTGGTATTTGGCTTTTATATATATAGGTTGCAACAGAACAGTGGATTTAAGGCATGAATCAAACAAGGGCACACTCATTTTCATTCAGAGCTGATGCTGAGCCTAGAGTGGAGAAGTCTGGGGTGTGAAATGCCTATAGAAACACTTGACTTGAACCCAGGGAAAATATGAGCACTTTACATTGACAGGGAACAGGCTAAGATCTGTACCCCACACCGGGGGTTGAGACAAAGCAACACTCAGCTGTGCACCATCATCTTCTCGTAATCACGGTTTTAAAGTGGAGTCTTGCATACCAAGTAGTGATAAAAGAAGATGTCTGAAGAAGGTCAGTCAGGCTCAGATCCACGGCTGCCCTAATTAGCTTAACTCTTTTCCATTAGATGTTATTTTCTTCTGGAAAGCCTTTGAAGTTCAGCATCTATGTTGGTGTTGTTTTAATTAGATTTTTATTTAATAAGCTAAGGCTGTGGCAGTGTACTTACTGTATAAGAAATCATTCAGATCCCCAGAGGCAGTCAGCCTCTAATATTTGATTCTTCTAAAGCAGCACACTGCAATCCCTGTAACACAATAGGCCAGCTTTCTTGTCAGAAGAAATTATAGTACTAAATTAGAAAATATGCCCTCTGAAGGTCAAAGGCATTCATGGCTCCCCACAGTGGAGCAATCTGAACATTTAACTTTTCTCTTCAATAAAGTACACTTTGGAAAGAAGTAGAGAAGGAAAGGACGTATTTATCCTTTTATGAAAAATGCCCTGATCTCTAAATAAATGGCTTGCTTGCACTTCAACGTGATACTTTATTACTGCACACAATGTTATAGCAGCCAAAATACATTAAAGCCATTATAGCGCCTTTAACATTGGGAAAAATTGTGACAAGTGCTGGGCTGAAGGACCTGGCACCCTGAATATAACAGGAAAGACTGAGGTACCTCTCAACTGTATGTGCTATTATTGTGAAGTGGAAGCGTCAAGAAGAAATAACAGTTCAACCACAAAAACTAACAGAGTGGGGGCCACCAAGTGCTGAAGTGTATAAATCACATATCCTCTGCTGCATGACTCACAACAGAATTCCAAAGCAAGATCATCACAAGAACTTCCATCCATCCATCCATTATCCAACCCACTATATCCTAACTACAGGGTCACAGGGGTCTGCTGGAGCCAATCCCAGCCAACACAGGGCGCAAGGAAGGAAACAAACCCCGGGCAGGGTGCCAGCCCACCGCAGATCACAAGAACTTCCTCAATGAATTTCTATGGCCAAGCAGCTGCAAACAAGGCTAAATTCACTATGCACAATGACAAGTGTTGTCTGGAGTTGTGTAAAGCACATCACAATTGGACTCTGCAGCAATGGAAACGTGTTCTCTGTAGTGATGAATCATGCTTCAATAGCTAGTAGTCTGAAGGATGAATCTGGGTTTGGCAGATGGCAGGAGGACACTACCTTCTGGCAGGACCATGTTAACGTATGGGCGATGGCTGTGGACCCTGGGAGCATAGTGGTCCATGATGTTTCTGATGCCTATGTGTGTTTCTGTTTTGCTATCATGCACTACTTTGCCTGGGGGTCTAAGATACTGTTAAGATGGCCAGGCTTTATGGACTGCACTGTGCCTATTGTAAAGTTTGGTAGAGGAGGAATAATGGTCTAGGGCAGCTTTTCAGGGTTTCGGCTAGGCCCCTTGGTTCCAGTGGAAGGTATTATAAATACTACTTCCAGATTTGTGGCAATGAGCTATCTTGTGCCCCGTGCTCAAATTATGGAGAATTTAAATCTACAGTATGTACCAATGCCTTCTTATGTGTCAATGCTTTTTAATCAAGTTAAAGCCAAAAAAATGTTGTATTAGCTAGCTTTAGGTTATATCAGAGTTGATTATTAAAGGCTTGTGCATGTATTTTTATTTCTTCTAAGCAGCTGTAAAGCTGCCTGTGTTTATCGGTTTAAGGCCACTTGCTTTCACTTGCAGGGCCAGACTCCTACTTTGCTGCCCATTGCTTGCTTAAGCACCAGCATGAGGTAATGACAAGCCAAGGATAATGTGTTTTATAAGAAAACTAAGCACCATTGTCATAGAGATTTAGCTGCCTGCCTGTGCATCAAGTAACTTTTGTTTGAGCGGCCCAGTATCTCATGTATGGGTTCTCCTGATTATGACTTAAATGGTAGGAATCGATCAATAAACAAGTCGCAGACACCTGCACAGGGTAAGGAGTAATGTTGGCAAGTTTTGGTCAGATGATGGACACTAGATGATGGACATTAGTGGGCTTGGAGATTAAGTAATGAATGGAAGAACTAGAAGGAGGAGAGTATTTTGCATAGATAAGAAATGTAATATAATCCAGTGCACTTCCTAGTTTAAGCACTTGCTCAATGGTCAAGTGTCTTTGTTACACTGCAGTGTAAAAAAGATTTTTCTATGTTCCCATCTGGACTCTGAGATGGCTTTCTTTAAAGAGAGAGAGCTTTTCTCCTCGACAAAAGCCCATAAAGACATCGTTTGACAAGTTTAGTCTGGAGGAACTCGAGTGGTCTGCACAGAGTTCTGACCTCAACCCTGTTAAGGTGGGATGAATTGGAATGGCAATTGTAAGTCAGGACTTCTCGTCCAACATCAGTACCTGACCTCACAAATGCTCTTTTGGCATAATGGGCACAGATTCCCACAGACACACTCTAAAATCTTGAGGATAGCATTCCCAGCAGAATGGAGACTGTTATAGCTATGAAGGGGGGTTAACTCCATATGAATGCCCATGGTTTTGGAATGGGATGTCCAAAAAGATCATATAGGTTTGATTGTCAGGTGTCCACAAACTTTGGACCATGTGCTGTAACTGTTTTCACTATTTAAGTTAAAATACTACTTGTTTTACCCTGATGTAGACATTTTAGAACATTAAACAGTTTTTTGAACAGCTCTGTATTGCTCTGAAAGCAACATTGTTATTTTATAACTTAAAACCAACAGCTCTGCTGGCAAATTCTTTGTCTGAGCCGATACACTGAACAAGATTTAAGGGTAGAGCTTTCTCGTTTCATTGGATTTGCATTCATTTTCAGCCCTCGGATTTTGTCAGTTTGCCACCAAATAAGAGCTTGCCACAGCTATTTCAGAATCATTCGTAAAGTTTGACCAATTATGCTGAAAATTGGGCATTGTTCAATAATTATACAATTGTGATAAAATTCTGATGCTGTGCATATTTTAGTACAGTTAATTCATTATGATTTATTTATGTGTTATTCTGCTATACTAAAATGAAATGTCATGACAACATTATCTTCACTCATGCAAATATAACACATTTACAGGAATGCCTAAGCATGTTATTAATGTCTTCTCAGTGATGTGTAATCCCTTTCCACAGACATACTATGGAGAGTCCAAAGCCTGACACACATTTTGAAATCAGCTTGGTTCTCCTTTGTTTCCTGGATACCCGATGCATCAGCGATTTCATTCTTGTGCTCTGCAACATTTTGTGCAGCTTCAGCAGTGTTGCAGAGCATCAATTCTCTGGTGTCTCATTTTGTCACTGGATCAAATTCAGCATCCTCAGAAATATGCTATTTTTTAAGCTGCTCAAGATCATCTTTAAGGACTTTTCTGTAATGTGAGCTGAAAAATGTGCTTAATATGAGTAAATTATGGTTTGTTGAGGAAGAGTCATTCTGCTAACTTGTGTAATTAAAAAAGATGAGCGAACAATTATTTATATATATATGTGTGTATATATATATATATATATATATATATATATATACATACAGTACAAGGGTGAGTCAAATGATAATCATAAAATTACAATAGAAATTCTAAACACTTTACCATTGTCATATAAATCTGTAACATCGTTACCAATATCATTAGAAATGTCTAGCAGGTAGAAGTATGGTGTAGACAAATGTCATAATAACAGTATAAAGATGGCAGCCCCACTGGAAATATGCATCAAAGAGGAGCACTTTTTGAGCAAGGAAGGGGTAAAATCTATCAAAATTCTTTGGCAAATGAAGCTTCAGTACAGTGATGCCTGTCTATCAATCTAGCAAGTGTACAAGTACAAGTAAGAAGTTCCAGAATGGTGTAAGTTCTGTGACCGACTCTTCTGACCAGGTCAGACACATGAAGTAGTGACACCAGAGTATATTGCAGAAACTGAATGCATTGTGACAGAAAATCATCAAGTGATGGACGGTGAATGAAATAGCTGCACTTTTGGACATCTGTCATGGTATATAACTGTACAGTACAGGTATATCCATCTTAATTAACGGACTGTCTGTCCAGTTGCTATGGGTCTGTCATTTCAAAAGGTGATGCATCACAAACATTTTTATTAATAAAATGTTTTCCATTTCTCATTCCAATAGATGGCACATCACAAACATTAACGCTACTTTTATGAATCGCATACCAAATGGCATATATTAAAGACATATGCATTGCATGGTGTGCGGCAAACATTAACACTGAGGTCTCAGTTGATTACTTAGATTTCAACATGTCTAGACAGACTGGTAGCACATCTTCTGTGTTTATGTGTGTGTATGTGTGTGTCTGTGTGTATGTATATGTGTGCGTATAATAGAGGCCTATACTGTATATATATATATATATATATATATATATATATATATATATATATATATATATATATATATACTAGGGGGCTTACCCTCTGCTCGCTTTGCTCACCAACCCCCCTTACCTGCACTACCCCAAGGATACGCGGTCGCTCCTCCGAAACCCCCTCTTAAATGGTGATACAATGGGAAACAAATACAGTTTTTTTTACCTCCTCCTTGCTCGATCAGCTGCTGACTTGCTGCTGCTGCTGCCATGCTGGGTGATCTGCCTCTCGCGCGGCTCTTTGAACATTTAAAAGCCTGTTCAGCAGCTTACTTTGTCATCTACTCTTTGTCTTTTATTTCCAGCCCCGCGTGTGGTTAAATCTGTTGTCACAAAGTCTTGTCTCGTGGCACGTGAGTTCTTGATAGTTTTTAGTTTATAATTTCTAAAAACATCACATTAAAATTCGATCTTCTTAATAGTCATTATAACCTGTAAAAAATCCTTTACGGGCTGGAGTAGCTTTTCCAGCTCCTGTATGTCCATTTTGTTATTTAATTCAGCCAGAGGTAGACTCAGGCAATCACTAGCCTTACCTTCCGGCAGGGAGCCAATGAGCACGCCCACTCCTGGCACGTGCTCTGACGGGCTTCACAAGGGTGGCTGGGATTTGGAGTTCTCTTTCCCAGAGGACCGGGTCACCATCTTTGGCTGACTGCGATCTGCCTGTATTAATTTGTCGGCAGACCGATAAGTCATGTCCCGGCCCTCCTTACCTTTTTGTGGGGTGAGTGGTATGTCCCTCGCCTCCCCCTTCCCCTTCAGAAAATCCAAGTCCGTCTTCTTTTGGGCGAAGTCGTCTGCAGTGGTACACTGACCTTCTCCTTCCCAGAGTCCCCCAGGGCAGGCCATGTGTTGCTCGCCGGCACCCGACATGCGGAAGTCCTTCTTGTTGCTCGTCTGCTCGAACAAGAGCGCACCACCGTCTTTGGAAGTTTCTCCGGCCTGTCACCGAGCCTCCGGATGATCTTCTCCGAGTTATGTGCACTGAACAAAATGAGTTATTTTAAAGATATGATTGATTAAGTCGCCGGCACATACCATGTTGTAGTTATCCTCTTTCGGAGGCCTCTCCCGACCCGTGTAGTCACTTCATAACTCATCCCGAGCGTCGGCTATGATGAGCGTGGGACCTCCGCTTGGCCTTCTTTTTCCCCATGACGGACTTGGTAACTGTGGGTTTGCCGATTTTTTCTGTGTGTTGTGACACTGTCTTCTTGGGGTTTCTGTCCACAGAAATTTTTTCCAGGTCCTCTGCCAAACTGACGGCCAGAGAATCCTGCCGGCTATGCCACTGTGACAGATAGGGGGTGCTGTCGTCCCCTTGAACCCTCAGACCAGATGCCAGACACCAGATAAAAGTCTAGATGATGGAGTTATTAATGCAATAAAGTGCACATAGTGCCCTCCACTCCACAATACTCATAAACAATAACAATGCAGTAATCAATAATCCAATCCTCCACTCCCAGACGCGTTGTCACCCTTCCTCCCAACTCAGCTCAACACGCTGGGGTTTCTCAAATTCCTTTATAGTCCTTGACCCGGAAGTGCTTCTGTTCCCCCAGTCCATGTGATTCCCCAGCACTTCCGGGTCAGGTGAAAACTCCTCTTTTTTTTCAGCCCAGAAGTACTTTATTTCTTCCGTCCTTGTGACAGGGAAGTACTTCCGGGCTATACGAAGAATACAAATCCTTGAGCCTCCCTGCAGCGTCCTCTGGTGGCCCCCATGGTATCCAGCAGGGCTGTGAAGGAAAACTCCAAGGTTAATGATGCCCTGCTGGAATTCGGGGCATCTCCACATTGCAGGGAGGGCTCCACCTGGTGGCTTGGGGGTATTGGCCGGGATAAGCTGCCGGCCATAGTCCACAATATATATATTGTATATATTGTGAAAAAGGCACTATATTGTGCCCGATACAGCACAGACTGACCCAGAGGCACGTGTTAAAGCACACAGACTTTTTATTTTTCTTCCCCTGTGGGCACACATCTTCCCCGTGACCCACAGGTAATACACTGTCCCAAAAGCAGTTAAATAAGATACACAACCTTGGCACCACCACTCCTCCCAGGCAACCTCGTCCTCTTCCTCCTGATTCTGGCTCTCGAGTGGTTGATGCCGGCCCTTTTTATAGCCCACCCGGCAGTGCTCCAGGTGCTTGATCAGCTGGTGCTAATTGCACTTCTGGACAGGGCTGTAGAGGTGTCCAGGTTGGCTTCGGGATCCATGCATCCCACCCTAGCGGTCATCCCAGATCCCCACATGGTTGGGGAGAACTTCAACTCCCATGAAACCCTATGGGAAACTGAAGCACCATCGTGAATCAGGGAGGCTGCCACCAAGCGTTCTGGGGGAGGTACTGAGGAGCCCATGGCTGCTCGCCCAGAACATAAGTAGAAGGGGTGTCTCGGCCGGGCATGTGACCTGGCCGCCCACCGCAATGTATGTTTATATACTCGCTTGCTCTTTCTTTATAATTTCTTTCCATTTGCTTTTTTGACTTTTTCAATTCTGGTATTTGAATATGATAGTGTTTGGATATTGACATCTTGGTTCTTTAGGTTTCCTGATTTTTGCTCTCAGCTTTGACCGTGTTTCATCTACTGATCTCGAAATAAAAGATTTGATGCTGCAAGCCTTACAAAACTCTGCAAGATTATTTTAGTAAAGCTTTGTTACAAAGTAGTGTCACTACACAGTCTAACAAGTGATCTTTGGGTTTGTTGAAGAAACGGATGTCAAATACAAGTGAACATGGAGGAGAACATGTGAACTCCACTCAGAAGCACAGCAGTCGCAAATCAAGGGTACTACGAGAAACACCACATTTTCATTCTAATTTTCGAAAAGTGAAGTTGTACAAAGTCATAACTGAATTCTTAACCGTAAACCTACAGAAATGTTCTCCCCTGTATCACTAGACATTACTTAAATTACACTTTCTGTATTTTCTGTCAAACCTGCCCTTTCGGATGACTGCTCATGCTGCAAGCCCTGATGTGTCATTTGTCCCTTCCTATTGGACACTTTGGGCTGAACTCTGCAGTCTCCTTTAAGGACCTTAAAGTTCCCATTAACCTTTGCAGAGACTTCATTTGCATTGCAGGGTTTGCACAATATCCAAAACAGAAGTACTCTTTCGTCTTAGTCTTTTAATGTTCTTGTGCTGGTTTTTAAGAACTTTAAAGTAAAATGTGACACTCAGGAAGGGTTGTAGGTGTCTTAAATTTAGAAAGTAGCAAAAGATCAAAGTAGATCCCATAAATAGATCCTTAATTAAGGAAGCTTTAAATGATGCAGGAAATTGATCTTTTAAAAGGGGCATATTGATTACATTTAGCTCTTTGGTAACGTTTCCTGACACGCTGTGTTTTAGTAATGAGACTGATCTTTCTGTTCTTCTGTAAAAAAAGTCAGTGCAGTTTATGAAGTGACTTTCATGGGAAACTTTAGGAATCCAATTCTTAACAATTGTCTTGCTGAACTGTACTTATTAACCTAAACCCTTTAAACAAATGATGACTTCAGCAGTAGTGCTTTTAAATATTTATGAATAATTGTAGGATCAGATGAAGAAATAAATGTAAGAAGTTAAGAGAAAAGCATATTCTCAAAGCAGAGTGCTTTCTTGATGTCTAGCTGCCCTTAACATAATCAAGTAAATTGTAGGGGCGACTTCTGTGTGTGGGGAGCGGCACGGTGGCGCAGTGGTAGCGCTGCTGCCTCGCTTCCCAGGTTCGCTTCCCAGGTCCTCCCTGCGTGGAGTTTGCATGTTCTCCCCGTGTCTTCGTGGGTTTCCTCCGGGCGCTCCGGTTTCCTCCCACAGTCCAAAGACATGCAGGTTAGGTGGATTGGCGATTCTAAATTGGCCCTAGTGTGTGCTTGGTGTGTGGGTGTGTTTGTGTGTGTCCTGCGGTGGGTTGGCACCCTACCCAGGATTGGTTCCTGCCTTGTGCCCTGTGTTGGCTGGGATTGGCTCCAGCAGACCCCCGTGACCCTGTGTTTGGATTCAGCGGGTTGGAAAATGGATGGATGGATGGACTTCTGTGTGCAAGAGTTGACAAGAAATGAAGTACAATGCATACAATGGGACACATGGAAAGAAGAAAAGCAGGTGTTTTGGACCAGAAGGGAGGCTTGTCTGTCTAATGTCTCATATTTGTTGTAAAACAATGGAATACGAAATAGAGAAAAGATGTGTTGAGACTGGGGCCACACTCACCCTACCTGGAAAATGTTCGTTCAGAAACAGGTGCTATCAGGAGCTTGTGATCGTTACAAACAAATTAAACTTGCTCAGTTAGAGAATGAAAAATTGGCAGAATTAAAGGGGCAAATTAAAGGATAGTCAAGAGCCTGTCAGGAGTCAAAATCAGGAAGATAAATCATGCAAGCATCAAAACCCAAAACATTTATTAAAAATCAGAGGTCAGCAGAACAAAGCTTCCTAATTAACTACCATGAACCAAACCTTTTTAGAATTTTATCCTGAGTTTTGGTGAATCTACACCTAACCCTTAAATAGTTACGGTAATGATGACGTCACATGCAGCACCCTGCAAATTGTGTCCTGTCTAACAAAGTTTTAGGAGAATACATGAACACAAAAAGGCGGTGTACTGATGTTACGAAAAAACTCCAAAAATTAAAAACATAAATAGCAACAAAATGTGCATAATATTAACAAAATTGGCTTCAGTGGTTACAAAAACTGAGATTTTCTTTGAAAATTAGAAACTGCTGAGGGGTCATGAGGTAGTTGTCTAATTTGTCATTCTATTGTACAGACAGAGTCTATCGAAGTGATTTTATGCGCCGAGGTGATGTCACGTCAGCAAAACTTGTAATGAAGGACAGGCAAAGGTGAGAACTGGAAAGATTCTAATAATCAGCAAACAAAACATGAGGGTAAATCGAAAGAAGTCATTAACAGAAGGAAGTCAAAAAGCAAAGCAAATCCTTAATGCTAGGCCTACTCGATAAATAAAAGAACTATTCTAGAATCGTCTTAAATATAATTTTGACACCGAGGAGTGAAGATGCATTGCAAAGCCGCTGAATTTATAGCACAAATTCAGCATGCATCATCGAAGCGCTGCTGTGGTCACATGATACATAACTGCATGTTGCTTAAACAAAAGATGGTAATGCCAAAATAAAGTAATCTTTGTCCAAATAAATACAAAGTAGCTTAAAACTCCACACCGTGGATGCTCCATAATAAAAAAAAAACACTATCACCTAGCACATAATGCAAAAGAAATCATGTTCATGGAACCCGTGAGATTCCTAGTCATGTCATTCGACTTTCTCAGGGCAACAAAATCAATTAGCTGCAATCACTAAGTTTGACAGATCCCACTGCTGAAAGTTGTGTAGTGTTTCACCAGGCTAATTTGGTCAACTGTATTAATCCTCGAGGGATCTTTTCTTATGACCTTAGGAGGACAGAGCACAGGGTCAGGCATTATACAGCACCTCTGGAGCAATTTCCAGGTTAAGGGTCTTGCTCAAAGAGAAGGATCCCTTCTGGTAGTAATGGCATTTGAACTGTCAACCTTCCACATACCAGCACCGAGCCGTAGACTTAGAGCCACCACTCTGCCTCAATGAGAGCCCCTCGATATCATAAAATGTCTTGCTACTTTTTGAAGGTGGTGTAGGTGTGCGTACAACACACTGAAATTACAAGTATAAGACAACAAGTGTTGAATGATCGAACAAAACTATCTTAAATCAGTAATGGCGCACTTTTCGATAATGTGCAGTGAATACACTTGACTTTAACATTCATAGTTTTCATTCTCTTTCTCTGTACATTTAGCATTCATTTGTACAGAGGTTGATGCACTTGCTGCTTCCTGAGCAGCTCTTCTTTGTTCCACCCTAGCGGCCTGCTTCTTCTCTTCTTTCGTCAGCATCTTTTTGCATTAAAACTGATTAAGTCAGTGTTTGTATTGCAATTACTTAGTACGTTTTCTTAAATTTTTCACTTAAGCTGGCACTTAAGTCTTCAATCTGCCTTAAGAATGATTTAAGATATGAAGAGGTAGGGAAAGTGACGGTGAAGGTGGTAGGGAATGAGAACGGCACCCACATGCATGTGCTTCACAGCTGCCCTGCAAACAAAACACTACTGAGAGTTGGTTCTACAATAAAATAAAATAAAAATAAAAAGAGGAATAACCTTGGAGGTCAATCGTCACCCTAAAAGCGAATAGTAGACGTCACGTAGTATATGTGTACCAAATTTCAGGTCAATTGGTCAAATGGTTTGCAAGGTACAGGTGATTTAAAATCCTGGACAGACAAATTAACAGCCACGGTAGCATATTATATAAGTAGTTTGAACATGGCTAGAAACTGTAATCAAGGGAGAGAATTATTATTATTAGATACTTCAGCTTAATTCTTCTAGTTTCCAAGAGCTTATTTCTTTATAGATTCTTATAGTTTAAATACAAAGAAGAGTTTACTGCAGCCCCTTTGCCCTTAAATTAGATGGCATCAACACATCAAAATTATGTGTCGCCATGACAGCAGCATATTATTTATATATTCAAAACAACAACAGTTTAAATAATAAAAAAAAATGTTTTAAGAAATCCACACATGTAAACAATTAAAGAAAAATCGTTTTCATTTACACAGCTAAATATTGGATTATTCAAAGAAAAACACATGAAGTCAATGACTTGGCTGCAGGGGGTTCTCCAGAGCTGTGAAGCAGCACTACTAACCAATATGTCTTTGAATCCCCCCCAGTGTGAACAGAATACTATGCAGTAAATGTGCGTTCATAAATACTGTCACGCATGAGTTCTAACCTTGCCAGGTTTAGATCAGATAGGGGATACCACACCAGGAGGGGGCGCTGTCACCAACTGTGTTGCCTCTGCAGCTCAGAGAAGATGCCCAATAAGGACAAGTAACCACACCCCCTTTGCTCTGAGATGACCCACCCCTCCCTGTCCCAAATATATAAAGTGAGCTGTTCCCAGAAGGAAGTGCCAGAGCCTTGATCTGAGCCTGTTTCAAGCCAGAGCTCCTACTGGCAGACCCCTACATAATATCGAGCTTGGCTGAAGCTTTGCAGCCGTGTGTTACTTTTGCACCATCAAGCTTCTGTTTATTTTGAGAAATTTTTGCTTTAGTGTGCCATTAAATGGGATGGTCAGGCTGGCACCCCAACTATTTCTGGACAATGCCAGTCTCTTGTGTACCGCAACACACACATTGACATTATACAGTTAATCTGTTTTTTTTTTTTTATCCTGTCTGATATTTATCACACTAGCTGCAGTGTACTTCAGCTCTGAAATGGAAGATAGTTCATCTCTGATTTCTTCCCCTTTTAGCCAGCTCAATATATCATGTTGCATTTAGAGAACAAGCATTTGTCTTTATTTTCCATTGCAAGCCCGTTAATGGAGTAGTACGTCTGAGCACCTTCACTGCCACCTGCCCAATGTGACAGTCAGGAATGACATAAAATGTTGTTAATGCTTTATTGAACTAAAAATACCTGCCACCCGGTGCTCCAGTCACATCACTAAGGATTACTTTTAATATAAGCAACACAGGATGTTGTTACCACCAACACTTAAAGTGGCTGCATACATGTTGTCAAGACGTCGGCTGCATGTAATTTTTTTTTCCTTTCATATAATTATTAATTTTTGCACGGTTCCCTGGTCTTCTACTGTGGTAGGACACACAAGTGTGCTGTATATTATAGCCTAAATGTGGAGTAATCTGTTTGAGGAGACTTAGATGTAGCTGCCAATTAGACTGAGTGAAATAATTGCTGATATTGTTATGTACAGTGGATTCAGAAAGTATTCAGACCCCTTCACTGTCTGTACACTTTATTGTGTTTTACATTTCATTTTAAAGGATACATTCACCATTTTTGCTCATAAATCTACACTCAATTATCATAATGACAATGTGAAAATGTCTTTTCAGAAAGGTTTGCACATTTATTAATATGTATCCCTCTCATTTATATGAATATTTAGACCCTTTGCTGTGGCATTCCAAAAGTGTGGTAAGGTCCATCCTGTTTGCTGCTGTTATCCTTGTCGTGTCTAGGACTTGATTGGAGGCCTTTTCATGCTAACCCTTTTCTTAATTAGTGACCTGTTTTTGCTGCTAATTATCTTCTTTAGAATTTATTTCTGCTATTGCTGAGATCTAAATCCGTTAAGTAGTTCTCTCGTGAAAAGCAGACAGAAAGATGTTGGATTTTATATATAGAGAGATATTAGATTTATCCTTTGTGAACTATGTGCTTTACTTTGAGAATTTTTTGGGATTGCCTTTGGCACTGAACTTAGACTTTGATTTGTGGGTTACCATTTCTGGTTTTGTCATTTCTCACTTGAATTTTGACCATTTGCTTTGTTTTCTGGCTTCGTCTTTTCTCATTACATTTTTTTCTGAGCTCTCACTGAAGTCAGTACAAATGTAAAATTACAGCAGCTCAAAATGTCAGATTTTATTTTCTTCTTATTTCTGGAGTGTTCTGATGAACACAGGAAGGTAATGTGGGTGACACCGTACATTTAGAATGTCTGCTAGCATGACAGAAAAGTTCAGCAGTGTATTCCATGTTTGATGCTTAGGTTGATGGCGAGTGCTTAGATGTTTGGAGTTGGGATTTCAAATGTGCAGCATGCTTTCTTCTGTTTGCTCCTAGGATGTGTTTCTCTTTCTCCCATTCTTGCCCTTCTGCAGTGCACTTTCACCGTTTCTCTCTCTCTTCATATAATGTTTTGAATCCAAGGATGTTTTAGACAGTTTTTTAGTGGAGTGTGCCCCTAGTACACACTCCAGTATCTCAGTTTCAATTAAATACATTTTCTACTTTGTTTGCTGTCTGCTTAACTGTAACCTGACTGTCACTTAGAACCTCTGTGGAAGTGCAACGGCTGGGGCACCTACTATTTTTATAAGTTCTTATTGTGTGCATCAATAGAACATGCAAAATGAGGAGCGCTGGTGAAGAAAGGTTTAAAAACGTGTTTTATTTGCTTTTTTTAAATAACATTTGATTTGATTCAGTTGTGCCACTTTGATTTACAGAATCGAGCTGCAGTTTGTCAAGGAGGCTATGATGTAACCTTGATTTCTCAGTAAAGTGCATTGTGATTGGGGGGCTAGGTGGGACAACATTTCCTTTCTGCAGAATTCACTGTGGCCCTCCAGGATGGACTTTGCAGATTCCTGGTCTATGCCATACATTCTATAAAAGAATAAAAAAATCGGACTGCCCACTTATAAAAGGATAATGCTCAAGATAATAATGGGTAAACAACTGCAGCTCTTTTCCTTTTACTGTAAGTCTAGAGCTTGCTTGCTTTCTAATACTAATAATTCAGTGCCGTCAAGAAAATAGTGTGGTGTAAAATCCTGGACCTCCTTGGAAATTGCAGGCTTTACCTCTAACTTGTGTTCTGTAATTCTGTAGGTTCTTATTATAAGGTTTTTTTTTTTGTGGTACTGTAATTTGTAGGACTGCAGATGTTGGACTTAATTTCTTTACAGGAGCAAAGCTCCACAATAATCTCATTAAATATTGAGGTCTGCACATGTTTTGACATTTTGTTTGTTATTATTTTTCCGTCTTATGATGTTTACTGGTGATATCTGCACTTTGGAGTTGGTTGCTGCAGCACTGTGTGTTTTCAGGGTGTTTTGAATGTGCCTTTCGTTCTTATTGTGGCTGTCGATTTATTACATTACATAGCATTCTGATAAAAACAAAACAAAAAAGAAGAGTTTAACAAGATCAGCTTCTGAGGCATTTAACTTCCAAGGGTTAAGTTGTTTGCATATGATTTTCAGTTTTTTATTTTTTTTTTATCTTTGGATTGTGTTGCTTTATATTCTGTTGCTATTTCTGCCTGCCTGACTACTCTTTCCTCATTGTCCTTAAAATCCCTTCATAGCTGTAAACATAAAATATGTTGTCTTTAGTCAATCGCACTTTGTCAGTTTAACAAGACGTGACAGTTAAAGTACACTCTTAATGTAAATACATATGGTTCTAATATGGATCTAATTTAAAGGTTTTAAAAATCATCCTACATATGAGAACACTGAGAACTTAGAGGAATAAACTTAAACTCTTAATTATGCTTATGTGTTTTAATTTTCAGCATTGAAATTACTCTATCGTATTTAATTAGTAAGATATAATAATATAAAACAACTTCTCGTGTTTTACAAAGTCTAATCCACCCACAGACTTTAAAAAACTGAAACCACAATAATGTGGCACAATAGCTGAATTTGATATAGTTGTTAAAGCAAATGAAAAATGAAACAAAAAAATGAAATTCTAGTATTTAATAAACTCAAAAACATTTTTGGTTGACTTCAGCTCTAGAAAGTTGTAGGGGGGCCTTGAACCTACAGACCAGCTTGAAGTGGAGCTCCTGTTTTTAGCATAGTAGGACGCAAACTGCCAGCTTTACTTCTGTCCTCTTGTTTTATCCCGGTCACTGATGTCCAGTGACTGAAGGAGGCTGAGTGGGGGCTGTGCGGTTGGGTGGTCTTGTGCCCTCAGAACCCCTGCAGATTTTGTTTTTTTTCCCAGCTCTCTGGAGTTTTGTTTTTTTTTCTGTTCTCCCAGCCATTGGACCTTACTTTATTCTTTGTTATTTAGTATTTCCTAATCTTATTGCTATATTTTTATTTTTGCTTTCTTCATCTTGTAAATCATTTCATCATTTGTATGAAAATATGCTATATGAATAAATGTTGTTGTTGTTGAGTCCTTGTAACTGTAGCTTTGCCTGTCCTGGGCTCAGATTTATGATATGACACTTTCCACACAAAAGTCGGGACACCTAAGGAAAAAAACTTGCTTATATTTACAGCAACTCTGACTCCTGCATATGCAGCATTTTGGAATAGCTGCGAAATGACGACACCCAAAAGCAGCCAAACCAGCTGAATGACGACTCACGTGCATGATAATTCGTATCACTGAGGTTGACTTATATGGCAAGCATATTAAACTTCAAAAGTGCTGAATATGACACATACGCTGTATTGAAGTTGCCCTTTAAGACGGCCAGTGCTGCCTGTTTACTCTGAGGAACTAACTTGGGTTTTCCTCCATTTATTTTGGCTACCTGTTCTCACTTCTCAGAATTAGAAATTCTAGCAATTGCTTGTTGTCAGTAACTGCATTAAGTAAAAGCATAGGTGCAGTTTGCTCCCTGTGTACAGAAAGCTACAAATCTTGTGCTTTATAGCCGATTCATAGTCTAATAGTTTGACTCAACATGGCTTGTTTGGTGACCCTTGATGACTGTGCAAATGGCTATACAGTATATGAAGTGACCGGCAACATATTTTTGCCCATGACGGTGACTGGCTTATGAGCCGATATAGGATTCCAATATCCATTCTCTTGGAACTATGTGATGATCTGGGCCAAAGATTAGAAAGTCCAAATGCCTGAAATCGGGCTACATCTGTTCATATCCAGGACTTAATAATGGCTGGCTTTATGGCGACAGGCATCTACCAAAAGGAAGTGGCCGACAGGTCAGGAATATCTCAGCAAATCTTCTTTTCCATCATGTGTGCTGTGCTGAAAGCCATAAACTGACTGACGAGGTGCTACATTCAGCTTCTGTATGGTAAGGGTGTATGGGTTAACATTAAAGTGCAATTTACATCAGTGTCCATTTTTCTTAACGCAATTGGCACAGTTGACTGAACTGTCATCACAATAGGGATATCTAGTGAGAATGAAGCTGCCTTTGTGACCTTCCACAAACACACAAGTGAACTGTGATGCCAAGATGACGCTGACAAATGTCAGGATTACTCCAACATAATGCTACATAATAAGGTATCTCCAATTACAGAGTCCTTTTGCAGAACAAAATCAGAAAGTATAGATGTGCTTCTTCCTCCACCTGTTGCATTAAGACTCTGCCAGTGAGGAATGATTCACTTCTTTGCCTGAGAGCAGATTAATTTTCTTTCAGGCATGGTGGCTTGTTGATGACACCCGTACTTAGGTTAGGCCACACAATAAAGGTTTATCTGAGATGTACCAATCTGGCTTTAGCCGTTTTCATGGTGTTGAGACAGCTCTCCTGAAAGTATTTAATGATATCTCTCTTATTACTGACTCAGACGGGGCAGCAGTCCTTGTCCTTCTACACCAGGGGTTTGGTAAAGTCAGACCTGGAGGGCCGCAGTGGCTGCAGGTTTTTGTTCCAACCCAGTTGCTTAATTAAAAAACAATTCTTGCAAATAAATTAATTTCATGGCTTGTTAGTGCTTTACCTCTGCCTTGTCAAGTCATTCTCATATTCTAGATTTTTTTTTCCTTTCTAAGGATATCACCCAAATGATTTGAAGTCTAAAACGGATGAGTAACTCTCAGTCCTTCACTTTTTTCTCTTCACTTTCCTTCCAAGTATTTAATTAAGCCAAACAGGTTTAAATGCAATCCAGCTAAATGGAGAAACGCTGGTTTCTTTTGTCATTTGCATGTCATTGCTAATAAGGGGCAGTTAAAAAACAAAATACACTTGTTTAAGACTAAAATAAGCAAGAAGGGTTCAAAATCTTAACAAGTGAGACAACTGAAATAAAACAGAAGTGTTACTTGAGCAATAAGTGCTTCATATTAAGCAACTGGGTTGGAACACAAACCTGCAGCCACTGTGGCCTTCCAGGAAAGACTTTGCCCACCCCTGTTTAAGACCTTTCAGCAGCTTTTGACACTATTGATCATAAGATGTTGCTGTTGCGGCTTGAGCATCTGATGGGCTTAAAGGGGCTGCTCTTAACTGGTTCATGTCATATCTTAGTGATAGACACTTTTCTTTCTTGTCTACTGCTTCTGTTAAACATGGTGTTCCTCAGGGATTCATTTTGGGTCCAATTTTATTTTCTATATATCTTATATAGGAGCTATTTTTAGGATGTTTCGTATTTCTTTTCACTATTATGTTGATGACACACAGGTTTATGTTCCTGTGTGTAGTTCATTAATGAATTGGCTGCATAATTGTCTTGTTGAACTAAGATCTTGGATGGCTGACAATTTTCTCAATCTAAATCAAAATAAAATGGAAAGGCTGATAGCTGGTCCTGCAGCCAAAGCCCATATTGATTTTGAACTTCTAGGCTGTTTCATGGACTTTTGCACACCTCAAATTTGTAGCCTCTCTTTTCAGAAACAGATGAATTCGGTGGTCAAGAGTTGCTTTTTCCAGCTTTGTTTCTTAATCAAGGTTAAGCCTTTTTATTTCTTAGGGATCTTGACAAAGTTGCTCCTTTTTTTTTTTTTTTTCAGCTTGATTACTGTAACTCATTTTATTCTGGGATCAGTAAATACCTGATGCACAGGTTGCAGTTGGTTCAGAATGCTGCTGCTCGTTTTTTAGTTGGGGTAAAAAAGTTTGCCTCTGTATTTCCAATTTTAGTCTCTTTACGCTGGCTGCCAGTTAGTATCAATTCAGAGGACTGAATCCTTCTAACAGGGCTATTAAAATGATGAGTTAATTGGCAGTGAAAACTTCCTGAGCAGCTCGTTTTGTCCACCCTAGCGGCCCGCTTCTTCATTTCTTCCGTCGGTATCTTTTCACGTTAAAACCAGTTAAGTCAGTTTTTGTGTTGCAATTACTTAGTACATTTTTCTTAATTTTTCATTTAAGCTGGCACTTAAGTCTTCAATTTGCCTCAGGAATGATTTAAGATATGACGAAGTAGGGGAAGTGATGTCGAAGGTGGTAGGGATGAGAATGGCGCCTGTACGCATGCGCCGCATGGCCATCCTGCTGCCCACTGCTAAGAGTTGATTCTACAATAAAATAAAATAAAAATAAAAAGAGTAATAAGAATCATCACCCTGAAAGTGGATTGTAGAGGTCATGTAGTATATGTGTACCAAATTTCAGGTCAATAGGTCAAACGCTTTGTGAGCTACAGGTGATTTAAAATCATGGACAGACATACGGACAGTCACGGTAGTGTATTATATAATAAGACAGATAGATAGATAGATAGATAGATAGATAGATAGATAGATAGAT
>JANRMT010062843.1:14853589-14909409 GCA_026402145.1 Polypterus bichir lapradei | reverse complement strand
GATGTTTATGAATGTTTAAACTCTCAAAAGCTGGATGTGAAGTTATCGATGAAACCATTTGTATGCTTACAACGCTTGACAGAATGTCACTTCAACACAAGTCCTGCAAATACTGTCGTAATTGAAACAAACCATGAAACTCAAACCGATTGTGACAGCAGCAATCCAAGTTGTGAGATTTGAAACAAGATTACTTTTCACATGGCCAACTGTACGTTTCATGCTCAAGAGTAAGCTCAGCGCACAGCTTGGTCATATTACAACCGGAGGGCCGAAATGACAATGTGGTATACAAAGAGATCATTAACAAATAATTATTGGTATATTTTCCCTCAGTTTAAAAAGGTTTAATTTACTTCTTAATAAAAATTTTAAGGCAGTACTTCGCTGCTGCGAAGCGCGGGTATTTTGCTAGTATATATATATAGCTAAAAATGCTAATTTAATATTATAGTCAAAATTACCCAGGTGTGTCTCATGGCACCTCAGAATTTGTGTTAGTTACCTGCAGAAATATGATTAACATGGTCTAGCTGAAACATGTCTAATGCACTTTGGTGTATTTTAACACAACATTGAAGGGAAATATGAAATAGTCAGTGGGTGCAGTTTTCATTTTGCTTTTGAGTCCTTAACAAGAGATACAAATGTGATAAATGTTGAAAAAAAAAAAGTGATAAATGTTGAGTTTTTTAACATGGATGTCACTTAAAAAAAAAGTTTCCATCTCACATCGTGTAAACATTTCTTTTAATCTATGGTAAATTACCTATTATGTGAAGTAAACATCCTTCCATTTTGTTCAAATTTCCTATTAAAGCCCAACAATGTGTTGATTGGTAACTAAAAATTTGACATTTACACTTTAATGCATACAGGGTTGGCTTTTACGTTAAGCCTGCTGCTATTTTGTTATTTTTATTCATTTATTTATGTATTTTCCAAAGACACTTTTCCAAGGTATTTGAGCTCTAGACCTTGTTCATTGCAGAACAAATTAAGAAACAGCATTATATAATATAACTTTTTAAAATCCAGAAATATTAACTTTTAATTAAAAATGATTTTGCTTTATTATTGATGTGTTTTTTAAATACACCAGCTTTTTTATATAAACTACAGAGAAAATGTGATAATTGGGCTGTGTTTCAGTTCCGCCTCCTCTGATAAAAGTGTTACTGGCAGAAAACTTCACGCTTTAATTATTTCAACAAAAGAGTTTTATATAAACTGGAATTAGAAGCACTATATCATTTGTTTCATCCAAAACAGTCAACAGTGAGAAAATAAGAAGCTAAAATGTTAAGCTAATCTGTGTGGAAGCTAACGACTCATGACAGAAAGGCACCTGAAACATCGCCCAGAAATAAAAACTTTAAATTTACAGTTTCTTATTTGATATTTTAAATAATACAAGCATTATTGATAATAATCCTAAAAGAAAAGTAACTGAAACCTGTAGACTTAAATGGAGCTCACTTTGGCATTTTGACAGTTATCAAAATTAACAACATAGTGGCAGGCCAGCCACAATGTGCATTTCCAAATGCAGAGATCACAACACACGTTTTCCAGCACTGATATTGTTAATGGCTCTGCATAATGATTTTTTTCCTTTTGTGATTAGACGGTATTTTGTGTAAGCAACACTTTGTCAATACAGACCTGACTCCCTTTCAGTTCTGTGTAGTCACATAGATACATTTCTGATGTCCTGGGGCCTCATGCATAACGCCATGCATAAAATTCGCACTATAACATGACGTAAGCACAAAAGCCGAAATGTGCTTACGCACAGAAAAATCCAGATGCAGGAATCTGTGCGTACTCCAACTTCCGTGTTCTTCCACTCCATAAATCCCGGTCAGCGTGAAAAGTAACACTTATGCACGTGCCTTCATGTCCCACCCCCAACTCCTCCCAGAATTACGCCTCTATGAATATGCAAATCAATATAAATCGCCCTTAAGCTCAGCCTTCTGTGAAAAGACAATGGGAAAAGCACGGGGGAAAATATAAGAATTTCAGTGAATACCAAGTGGAGGCAAAGGAAAAACATACTATTTGTTGATTTAAACAGTCGTATAATAAACAAAAGGAAGTTGATCGAGTGACATAGCGTGTCGGAGAAACTTGAAAGCTCACGTTCACAAAGTTGCACAGTGCCAAAATAAAAAACAAGTCACATATCAAAGTCACAGTGAAAAGGCGAGTTGTAGCCCACCGTCTGAGCTTATTAGGGTACAGACAAAAAAAAAAATAGGCACACAGTGGGGAAAAAAGCATGAAATGTCAACTTTAATCTCGAAATTTCCACTTTAATCATGTAGTTTATTTTGTCATTAAAGTAGAACATCGTAAACTTCATCTTAAATTCATTTAATTTACTAGTTTCTCAAATCCCATTGTAACTAAAGTAGCACGTTAAATGATTTGTTTTGTATTTGATCTTCAATGTGCTCTATGTGTGTGAATCACTACGTGCTTCCGTTCTTTCTCTTTCTCCGATAGGACACAGAATCCGTTACATTCGTGATATTACAGCTCTCTGAATAATTAAAATACTGAGATGTATACGTGATATCATTTTCATGATGACTGAAATGAAAGCATGTTTTTAAACATGGAAACACGATGGCGCAGTGATTGTTCGATGAAATTATTTATTGTAGCAGTACTGTCTCTTTCAAATGTACTAACCTCCAATTCCTGTCATTACTTTTCTTTCCCCAAATACCCAATCGCTTCACAATCAGCTCTGTAATAGACGTTAAGCCATCTGTAAGCTTACAACGATGATTCTTCAAAACTTTTAAGGAACATTGAAATATCTTCATAGTACGTGTTTAATTATTCTATCCATCTATCCTTCCAGTGTCGCGCCAGCCTCAGCAAATATGCAGCGCACAAGGCAGGAACAATACATGAACTTGCTAGCGCTGCGGCACCGTGTCCTCACATGTTTAATTATGAACAATACAGATTATTTAAATGAAGTTAAAGTTTTATCTGTATAATCAACATATTTTGCTGAATGTCATCTTAAAAATGATATCGTCATCATATGTAAATATGCGCTTTATAAAGCAGCGCAGGTTGTGTAATATTATAACTGTAGTGCAAGTTTACAGTGGGGTAATTGTACTTATAAGTACAAACAGTTCTACAAGGAGCAATTGATTGAGTGTGTTTATAGTTCTTGGGATGAAACTGTTTCTGAACTGCGAGGTCCGTACAGGAAAGGCTTTGAAATGTTTTGCCGTGGCTTTGGCAGCATGTGCTTGATGCTGTACACCGATAATTCTCTTTCCGATCAGCTGCTGCTGTGATTCCCCACTCAGATACAGTGATATAAATACTCCGAGTGGTGCAGCGAGAGTAATATGGAAAAAGATAATCCACTCTGGCAGCCCTTAAAGGGAGCAGCTGAAAGAAGAAAAAGAAGAAGAAGAAGGTGCAGTGAGAGTAACAACGCTAAAGCAGTTATGAAATTTGGAATACTATGGCTATTCCCTGGGCCATTATATTTTTACAGGTAATCCACAATCAGATGCATTACACTAATAAACAATATGTGGTTAGTTTTAGTGTATTTATAAAGCTGCATCATAAATGTGGTTCTAAGAAATAAAGGGTAACCACACAGGAACAGTAGCACTGCTTTGACGCTGGGTGCCGCCAGTCTGCAACACCGAGCGGAGAACTTGCGTACAACTGGGTATGAGGTACCGTGGAAAAGTGCGTGGCTTTACGCCAAGAGTAGGTTTTATACATCATGATTTTAACGTGGAAACGTTCTTACGCAACATTTCTGTGCGTATGCACCGTTTATGCATGAGGCCCCTGGTTCTTGCTATCAGGTCATTTTCTTATCCACTGAATCCAGACCAGGGTCACTTGGGGGATAGTGGGGCTGGAACTTATCCTGGCTAGTATAGAGTGCAGGGCAGGAACAAATACTGGGCATGGCAGGGCAAACACACATACACACCCCCACACACCAACCATACAGTTTAGCACTGTCAGTTCATCTAACTTGCATATCTTTGATCTGTAGGTGGAAACCCATGCAGAAACAGGGAGAACTTGAAGGAAGGACCAGGGACATGGACACTGGTCTCTTTACTGCGAGGCAGTGGTGCTAATACTGCTCCACTGTTCTGCACTTCTTCCAATCAATCTTTACAAAGAGAAATTTCAGTTTCAGTATATAAGTTTTGTTTCTTTAAAAAATACATGCACACACACACACACACACATATATATATATATATATATATACACTGTATGGGTGTCCGTGGTGGGTAATGATTTTTTTAGTATTGCTGTTTTTGCGTCTGCAATTCCCATTGCAAAACTGGTGGCTGGTTCACTTATTTGGCAGGGTGACGTATCTGTGATCTGCTTATCGCAACTGAAGGGATGTGGCAGAGGTTTACCGACTGGTGACCAACCACAAGTGTTACCTGGTAGGTAACTACCTAATAATCAGATTGTGACTCAGACTTAAAAAAGAATGTAATACTCTGTACTCTGATCTTCACCCTGCCAAATAAGCAAACCAGCCGCCGTGACTCAGCACTGATAACCGAAGTTCGATCCCTGTAAGGGGATGCAAAAATGCGTACACCTGACCAGTCACAATAAAGGCGAAAAGACGTGTTGTATACTCTTTGCATTATTTGGCAGGGTGACATATCTTTGAGCTGCTTTTTGCAACGTGGACGTTTGACGTGGAAGAGGTTTGCCGACTGGCTGACCAAACACAAGTGTTACCTGGTAGGTAACTACCTAATAATCAGATTGCGATTCAGACTTAAGAAAAAATATAAATGTATATATACATGTATATATTTAATAAAAATGTATATTTTGAAGGGTAGGGGGCAGCACAGAGACCCAATCCCCAAACACGAATGCACAAAGTCCCGGGTTCAAATAAAGGAATGTTTATTACAAAATATCATTTATCAACAATAAGCAGGCGTTTATTCTTCCTTCTCTCACCCTCTCTCTCCACCTCACTGCTACCACTCCAGTCAAGTGTTGCTCATTTATGCTCCCAGCTCCAACTTGCCTGGACAAGGCAGTGTGGTCCCTTTTATTAAGGATCCAGGATACTTCCGGTGCCAGGGCCTCACCTTTTGGAAGCACTTCTAGGTCGTACGGAAGTCCCAAGTAGTAGGGAGTGTAACTCCCTACTGAGCCCTCTAGCGGTACCCATGGACCCCAGCACAGCTGTGCTGCTGGACTACAATTCCCAGCATTCCCTGCTGGTGTCCAAACACACTTTGATATCCAAGGCTCCTGCCATCTAGCTTCCTCTGGGAATAAACCGCCTTTAGGGACAGTCCTTCCCTGTTCTTCACTTTTATCCTGGCCAGGGAAGGTATTGTAAGTATATACGGTCCATCCATCCATCCACTTGAGGCCTTCCATCTGGGCAAGGAACCTTCCTTTCTTCTAGTCAGGATGCCTGTCCATCCCTTATGGCACTTAAAATATATATACGAGGTGAGACACAAAAATAACTGAACTGGGCTTGAGGCTTTCCTAGAAAACCGTCTGGAGGTCACCTGAATGTGAATCATAGAACTATATCCCCTCCTACATGCCCTCTCAAACCACCGACCGCCTAGGTATATCCTATGAATAGCCCAGTCAGTATTTGCACAACAATCGCTACACGAGTTGCCTTTATAATGTCGGGTGAAAAAATCATACAGTGAATCAACGTCAAATTTGTCACGACATTGAACAAAATAGCCACAGAAACTTATGAAATAATAACAACAATGTACTGTGATAGCAGTTTGTCTCGCACACAAGATTTCGAGTGACACAAACGTTTTAAGTAAGGACAAGAAAATATGGAAGAGGGGTCAAGAGGGGGGTTGGTGCTTCACCTAGACAACGCTCCCATGCACAATGCTTTTTTCATAAAGCAATTTTTGACTGACAAAAACATTCCTGTCCTCAATTATTCTCCCTGTTCACCCAATTTAGCTTTCTGTGATTTTCACTTGTTCCTGAAAATCAAAAGTGACCTGAACGGAACACATTTTTCTTCAATGGATAAAGAAAGAAGACTTCCAGCACTGTTTCAATCAATGGAAGATACGTATGGAGCGGTGTAGAGAATAGGAGGGGGAGTATATAGAAAGTAACAATGTTTAGAATGCTGTTATTCATCAATAAATACTTTGTTTTTTTTACCAGTCCGGTTATTTTTGTGTCTCACCTTGTATACTGTAAACAATTAGGGGGGCCAACTGGACAAAATCCTGTTTTATTCAAACCAATAAAAAAAAAACTTCAAATGAAAATATACGCTTGATAGTGATATGTGGACAAGCTAGTTTCCCTTAAATTGGTCACTTGTCGTGTTCAAAGACTCCCTCCACCGAGGTCAGGTGCAAATGAGACCCCAACTTCCGGGAGCTTCAAAGTTTTATATTGGATGGACCCCGAAGGAGAGGGGCGGCTTTGACTTTTTTTGCCCTGAAGTGTTGTTTTCTCAGAGCTATGAGGGAAAAAGGAGACAAGACTGTTAGTGACACGGCCCCCAATCATCCCAGGGTGGTACCAAATACCTTAGGTGAGCCTGGAAGGGGATTCTTTGGTGCGCTTCTGTGACTGTAGATGTATATGGTTTAGTACTGTTTTCAAATTTTAATTACATAAGGAAGTGCTGCCAACATTTTTCAGTGATTTTACATTACCAGTAAGTAAAGTAAAGTGCTTCCCTGGCTTCCTATTTAGTGTAGAGCCAATTTCAAAACCCTCTTTCTTACATGTAAACTCATAAACAGTTTAGTGCACCTTACAGAATGTTGTTTATGCCTTTACTCCAGCACATACATTGCAGTCTCACGGTGCAGGGACCCTTAATATTCCTTCAATAAATTAAACTGCTCTTGGATGCAGAACCTCGTGCTAAATCTGGCTAGTGATATTAGAGAAGACCACCGATGTCAGCATTTAAATCCCAGCTGATGTCTCATTATTTTAGCATAGCTTAGTTTTGCTAGAGCTACCACTGAGGATGTTTCATATCACCTTCTTAAACTGCTTTTTAATTTATTGTAGCAGCTGGTTTTATTTTGCCAAGTCTTTTAGTTTTTGTTATTCTTCTCAGCAACCACAGTCAAGGAGTGAATGTACTGTCACAAATGGTGAACCTGTTTTCTGATGTCTCCTGTCCAAATTAAATTGTTGTTAATTTTCTACAGATTGATTCCTTTCAGTATGTGGGTGACAGAATTTGTATTTGTCATCACTCTGTATCAGTGCTCTATAGCAACAAAGTGTTAGAAGTACTTTATTACTATACCTGAGTAAGTTTTGAGAATATTTCTACTTCACTTGAGTTTATGATTTTCTTTCTACTTTTACTTAAATACGTCTTCAAACAGAAATGGCTACTTTTACTCTGATATATTTTACTGGACATATTCTTTACTGCAACGTCAAACCAGAAAATCAAAGGACTATGTAATACGCACAATGCTTTGCTCAGTCAATCATTTAAAATTCAGCCTTTCCTGTAGAAGAATTGGGGAAGATTTTCAAATGTGTGCCGCTGATGCTAACGCCCAATCATCTACGCAGACATTACAAGCACACCTTACCACAGTGGTGTGGGGCTGGGCTGTGGTGCCCAGGTTCCCTGAATCTTTTTGAACCTGGATCATTGATAGTCATGGCTAGTGCAATGAGGATGCAAACAAACAACAAGACTGGTGCAATAAAAAGCACATTGTGTATTTTATTCAAAACATAGGAGTCCAAAATAAAGTGTAGTACAGTATCCAGTGAATAAATAAATAAATAAATAAATAAATAAATAAATGATTCCATGATAAAGAACAAGTGCTCTTTTTTGGGGAGTTAAAAACCTGTCAATAAATAAATGAATCCATACAAGGGTTAAAATCAAGCTTAAAACCTTGGAGTTATAATTGGGTTCTTTCTCTGCTGTTTCACCTCCTAGCGTAGTGCTTCTTTCTTCCTCACCTCCACACTGCTCATCCATTTTTGTTTCCACAGCGGAGCCGAGATACCTGCAAGCGTGATCATCCACCAAATGGCCCCTTCAGCCATTCACCACTAGGTGCATTACAAAGCCTGATGCCATCATCTGTATTGACAGCATTATCATGCTGTTAGAGCAAAGCTCAAAGCCCACTGGCAGCACCTGCTCCCTGAACTCTCGGCAGGAGTAGCCCACCCCGAAGTGCCACTCCTCTCACTTCCTGCGGGGCCTCTTTCTGAACGGTTTGCCTCCTATCTGCCACAATGGCTCACATTCCAAATGTTTTTCTCCTTTTCTCTATGAACCTTCTTTCTTGATTTCTCTCCTTCTGCCTTTCTTTCATGTTTGATTCTTTTTTTTCCGTCTGTATCCTACTCGGGAATTCAGGAGTGGAAAGAACTCGCGGATCTCTGATGCGGAACATTTGCGCTAACTGAATTGATGTTTGGTAGTCTCATTTAGCAAATTACCTCATCAAGAACTCCATAGCTGCATGGCTTGCAGCAGTACACAACCACAATCCCCAGGCTGGAAGCACACTGTATTAATTTAAAGTTCTTGCAATGCCATAGACCACTTATGTGCTTCACCCCATGGACCTTGATGACACCCTGCTTTGCCAGTTTCAGGTACTGTATATCCACTGCTGATGCTGCTGTGCTCAGGCACTGACCTTGTGACAGCCTGCCAATCATGGTGGGGCTAAATCCACAGGCTGCAGTATGGTGTGCTTGTGTAGTTTGCTCACCTTGTCACGTGTGATGCTCACATGTCTTCTCACATTATTCTGACATCATCTTCTTATTCTTTTGGCTGCACCTGTTAGGGGTTACTACAGCAGATCATCTTTTTCCATATCTTCCTGTCTTCTGCGTCTTTCTCTGTTACACCCCTCAAGTGCACGTCCTCTCTCACCACATCCATTAACCTTCTCTTAGGCCTTCCTCTTTTTCTCTTCCCTGCCAGCTCTATCCTTAACATCCTTCTCCCAATATACTCAGCATCTCTCCTCTGCACATGTCCAAACTAACGCAATCTCTCCTCTCTGACTTTCTCTCCCAACCTTCCAACATGAGCTGACCATCTAATGTCCTCATTTCTAATCCTGTCCATCCTCGTCACATCCAATGCAAATCTTAGCATCTTTTACTCTGCCATCTCCAGCTCTGTCTCCTGCTTTCTGGTCAGTGCCACCGTCTCCAACCCATATAACATTGCTGGTCTCACTACTGTCCTGTTGACCTTCCCTTTCACTCTTGCTGTCACCTCTCTGTCACAGTTCACTCCTGACACTCTTCTCCACCCATTCCACCCACCCTGCCTGCACTCTCTTCTTCACCTCTGTTCCACACTCTCTGTTACTTTGCAACTCATCCACCTTCGCCAACTCTACTCTCTGCATCCACAACATTCCACTGACCTCCCTCTCATTTACACACATGTATTCTGTCTTGTTCCTACTGACATTCATTCCTCTCCTCTCTAAAGCATATCTCCACCTCTCCAGGGTCTCCTCAACCTGCTCCCTACTCTTGCTACAGATCACAATGTCATCAGCAAACATCATAGTCCACAAGGACTCCTGTCTAATGTAGTCTGTCAAACTGTCCATCACCATTGCAAATAAGAAAGGGCTCAGAGCCAATCCCTGATGTACACCTACCTCCAACTTGAAATGCATTCATCACTTCTCCAAAACAGATCATGTAATAGTTGGAAAAGCCTAAGAAAAGGCGGAAGACCATACTAACAAGAAGTAATAAAGTCTTGGTAAAGTGCTTTATTAAACATTGTTTAATAAAGGGCAATGCTTTATTATGATTTGCTTTGATCATTAATGTAATTGTTTAATTCTTTTAATTTCCATGTAGTTTGGTGTTATATGAACAAAAATGGTGATCATTTTGTAGCCAGGGAATGCTTAATTTTTTTTTTAATTTAAATTAATTTAATTAGGTGCTCAATTTATAAACATTCCATATACAAGTTGGTTTTCAGGAATACATTAGTTTCTTCCTAAAGAAGAGAAAGCCTTCATGCCTCTTCAGTTAGTGTCCTCCCTGTGAATTAAGATAAAATCATTAAGATGTCCTCTCATGTTGAATGTCACTGCTTTGAGTTACAGCTGCTTGGCTCATACTTTAGTGATTGTAGTGCAACTCTTGCTCAAAAAGGAAGTAGTCTGAATTATTTTAGGTTTGTAAGAATTTTTTATGATTATAAATACAACTTACGTAGCAGATCACCCGTTTATTAAAATGGGCTTAATGGTACAGTAAGTGCATCTGTTTCGACTGCGTCATGCATTTATGAATTTCTGTTTACCGGTTTTGCCTTACAGATCTTTGTTTTTTCATCAGACATCCTTACATTCCGCTTTCTTTGTGCTTCTTGTTGCCTTTCTTCATTAGACTTTCTGGCCCTGTTATGGACAACATGACCCATGGACGTATACGTATCACACTGTTTACTATCTTGTGCTGGCCACTTACCTTATTCATAGGACATTTCTTTAGGACATTAAGTGGATGGACGTCTTATTGCTTTATAAATAAAGGGATAGGGAGAAGTCCAACATTTGCTTGTACTTTTGATATTTAATTACACCTATTATTATAGTTTAAAACTTCTACTTGAGTGGATTGCTCATGGGTAAATTTTACTTGAGTTGGTTTTTAAACAGGTACTGTATTTCTGCATCTCGTCAAGTCGGGTATGTCATACAACACTGCTCTGTATATATGCAAATATGATAAATTGGAAAGTGGAATTCTGTTTCAACATTATGCTTTATCCTTAGTTTGCATTTTCATATGATATTTCTAATTGTATTATCTTGTATTGTGCTCATATGTGTAAGTGTCCTTAATAAGAATAAACTGAATTGAGTAGTGTAATATGTTGAGAATTAAAAAGGGAAGAATACTCGCAAGTTGAAAAAGCCAACTGAAAATACAGCACTTCATACAAAATGTATCCTTGAGCATCTAAACCCTTTCATATTTCACTTTAAATAACTGTACAGAATATAGTGCTATTTTAAATGGAATAAAGATTACAAAAGACCATTTTCCACTATCACACCAAACCACACACGTGCCCTTAGCAGTTACCCAGTTTTTCTCTGCCTTCCAGAAATTCGTCAGTGATGTCAGTATATTAAAGCAGATATTTTTTAAGCAGTGCTCTGGGCAAGCTTTTAATTTGTCATTTAAACAGTAACCTGACTTGTGAGGCTCTTCAGGTAAATGACAGTTTGGATGTTATTTATTTATTTATTTACTCCCAAATCTTGATCTATGTGATGGGCAGTTTCTGTGAAGTGTCATTTAATTAAAACGATGCCCGGAGCTAATTATGTTAGTGGACGGAGACTTGACTTGTGATTTCATTACACCACAACCATTATAAAAGATGGCAGTGAGCATGGACTTGTGTTTGACATTTGATCAAAACCCCTGAAAGGATTGCCAAGGACAAGAGCACTTCATTAAAATTAAGTATTTACTAGGGTTTTGGAAAGGAATTTTCACCATGCATTTTGTGTTTTTCATTGTCGTGATTAGTCTGTTTGATACCCATGCTACGACCAATGCCTGTCCACTAAATATTCTGAATATCTCCCTAAACGTAAAATAATTTCCATATCTTTAAAAATCGAATCAAGTTAGTTTGGACCTATCGCTACTACTGGATTATTTGACTGGTGTAGTGCTGGGCTTTCTAACATTACCTACAGTGATGTGATACAGGTGGATGGCTGGGTGGACTCGATTCTGATCACCTGTCATCTAGTCTTCTAGCCATTTTAAATTCTACAGCATCAACCTGCCTTAATACAAGGAGAGTAGCACTGTGTAAATTTCGGCTATCCAGGAACACTCCTCAGTCTTGTCACTAGTTCTTGATTGTATGGAGTGTGTCATATTACTCCAAAATTAGTTTAAATTAAACACAAAAGATATTGACTTTGCTCCATTCTATAATTTGTTATTATTCGTTTGCACTTTGATTTGACCAAGAAGAACAACTTTCATTAAAAAGATGAGAGCTTATTGTCAGTTTGTCCATAACTGATGACTAAAGAGGCTACAAACAGGAAAGGCCCAGGATTGGGTAGAGTCACTCCTTGAGTTTTTATGGCCTTGTATTGTGGTTTCCTGTCACTAAGGCTGGAAAAAGTGCCACCGCTATGGAATACATCCTGCTTTGTTCCAGGTCCAAAGAAAGCAAGCGCCTCTTCACCTAATGACTAGCATACAGTGGTCCTTACATCCCACATCATGAAGACTTTAGAGATGTTAGTGCTGGAGTTTATAAGTCATGTTGCAGTTTATCTATAGGACAAAGATTGGAGTAAAAGATGCAACCTGGAAAAAGCTTGTAACATTGAGTATTGTTTTTTGATATCTCTAGTGACTTCAATACCTTCCTGCCATCCCGGTTAAATGGTAAAGTTCAGGGACGTACAGGTAATTGAGCCTATGATGTCTTGAATTAATCGACATCTGTCGAGCAGAGCAGTTTGTTTTTAGACTCAAGAGCTGTGTTTCTGATAAGCATGTGAGCAACACTGGAGCACCACAAAAAACAGCCCTGTATCCTTTTCTATTCACCCTGTACATCTCAAACTATAACTATAACCCCAGGTTATGTCACAAGCAGAAATTTAGCGATAATGACAGTGTATTGACAAGTGGAATAAGATAGTGTATAGTAAAGTGGAGTCACTTTTTCAGTCAGTTGCCTAATTGTGCAGTCTTCATGATGTTAAAAATATAGAGGAATAAACAGTTAAATTATCAGGGGAGCTTGCAGATTCTTTTGAACAATCTCTTATATATATTTCTCTTCTGGTTCGTCCTGCTTCCTCTTCAAACCCGGTCCCGCCCACACGCAGCCCACACGGCATTTCTTGATTCCTATTCGTCCTCTTCCAAACTCTTCCCCACGCTGCTTGTGGCCTCCCATACATCCCCACGCCGCTTTTCTCGAGTCCTTTTCCTCCTTCGGACTACTGCGTTCCCAGCTCCCCTCTCATGACCCCATTGGTGTCACGTCACTGCCCGATATCTACATAGACATAGAAGTACTAGACGCCGCATGACCAGCAGCATCGTACATCAATGTTGCCACCATATTGCGAGTGGCACTGCTGCGGAGTGAAGTAATGAATAATGTGCTGCTTGGGATTGTACAAACCAATGTATGCTCCAAACCAGATTCCGGGGGATTACATTTCATAGGTAAGGCTGAACAATTGTTTTGGTTATATTTGGCCATTAGAAAATCCCATTTTATAATCTTAGCACTCAAGGTCACCTTACAATAAAATTAAACATCATTAGTAAAATTAAAACAAGAGAATGATGAATCAAAAAGCAATAATTAGCAAACAAAGATAACTGGCAGTAACAGTGCAAAATTCACAGTTGGTATGCCAGTTTGAAAAGATAAGTTTTGAGGGCAGTTTTAAAATGTGTTATTGAATCGAGCTGACGTATATGATAGGGAAGAAGTTGAGGAGCACTATGAGAGACGCTCGAGCTCCCATAGAACAGAGTCTGATATGTGGTACAGAAAGTAGAGCTGCAGATGAGGATCTGAGAGAGCGAGAGGTGTGTCAGTTTGGAGGAGATCAGTGAGGCTGTGGAGAGCTTTAAATGTTAAGAGCGGTATTTTGCATTGTATACTGTAGTTAACAGGGAGCCAGTGACGTTGAGAGAGAATAGGTGTAATACAGTATGTTCAGTGGATTTAGAACAGCAGGTTATTATCCTGGCAGCAAAATTTTGAAGAAGTTGTAAGCAATGGATACGTTTTTGTGGGATGCCAGATAGAATAGCATTGCAGTAATATGTGAGGTGACTAGGGCATTAACCAATACTTCAGTACTGTGCTGCGAAAGAACAGGACAAAGTCTAGAAATGTTTCGGAGATGGAAGAACGCAGTCCGAGAAATGTTACTTATATGGGAGGAATTATTTAATAATAATCCATCCATCCATCCATTATCCAACCTGCTATATCCTAACTACAGGGTCACAGGGGGTCTGCATGAGCCAATCCCAGCCAACACAGGGCGCAAGGCAGGAAACAAACCCCGGGCAGGGTGCCAGCCCACTGCAGTATTTAATAGTAATAATAATTATTATTTTTATTTATAAACTGCCATTATTAGTGTATAAATGGATATACAGTAAATAATTGCATGTAAACGATTCGCCAAAATCTGTTGTATGTAAATGATACTGTTTTAAACGTTATTGTTTTTTTATCAGAAAACCCGGTTTCCACGTCTACCTGCATTAGTTTAAATGGCACTTTTGCCACTCGCAATAGGGCGGACATGCTGACGTATCGTGTTGACTGGGCAACACAGTGAATGCGGGCGTCTATCTATATATGTCTATGGATATCTAGCCTGACCGCGTGACCTTTCACTTCGGCCATGTCTGCGCCTGGGAGTCTTTTCCGTAGCCTGCTACAGGAAAGTACTCTCTCAACCATTGGCATTGGTTTTGCTCCTTGCTATTTTCGTTATACCGCAACGGTTGTTTCCTAAGCCTTTGTTATAAAATGAACGACAGTATCTTCTCTGTTGACGGGCTTTTGTACAACATCATCTGTATTCCAGGATCCTGCAACTGCCTGTTCCTGTCAGTGGGTTATTTCTTGACACAAACGGTTGACGAAGGCAATGCACTCTCACTGCGACATAAGGCAGTAGATTTCGTTGCATCGCATTGGGACAAATTTGGAGACGTTCTTCCTGTTGTTCTTTCCAATGCAAGTTGAGTTATCACAACAAGTCAGGAGTACTATCAATACATGGCAACATCTGGAGTTTATGGTGGTGAAGCTGAAATTCAAGCTCTTTCCGAGATTAGATCTTTCGACTCATTATCTGTTGTCTCCAGCAAAACACCTATTCACAACTGCGTCTTTCAAGAAGTATTTCTTTCTTCTTGATTTCTGAATTCCTTTCTCACCGTTTTCCGTTCCTATTCTTTTTTTTTTTTTTTGAAATTTTTATTAATTTTATTGCAATCATTCCATACAAATCAATCAATTTTTACAAAAAGTAGAATTGAGAACAAGTCGACCCCCACCCCTATTCCGTTCCTATTCTTACACCGCTGTATGCTACGGTGGGCGTCAGCTAGTACACAGTACATTTCAGTATCATGGAGAAGCAAACCTAAACACTGTTGAATATTTTAGCTATAGACTAGGAACAGAAATTAGCTTTTCTTTTTAGGCAGTGTGAGTGTTTCTGTTTAATAAAATGGCTGTAATGTAATCCTTCAGTCAAAGACTTCCTCAGGCTGAAACTCAAAGCCTCCCGACTAACCGATAAGCCTATTCAATATGGCACCATTTAGGGTAAGTGCTGTCCACATGCATTTTGCATATGATAATGGAAACAACTAAAGAGAAAAGTGTTCCACATTTGAGTGAGGAATGATTAAGTGAATTCATGAGTGTCCTACAGAGGCGCTTCTGATATCTATGCAAAAGGACGAAGATCCAAGTCTTTAGAGTCCTGGTGCTTCCTGTCTTGCTATATATGGTTGCTAAACATGGGCACTATCCAGTGACCTGAGACAAAGACTGGACTCCTTTGGTACTGTGTCTCTTTGGAGAATCCTTGGGTACTGCTGGTTTGACTTTGTGTCGAATGAGTGGTTGTTCACGAATGAAGTCCTGAATGAAGCACATTACCTGCATTGTGAGGGAGCGTCACTATGGCCATGTGGCGCAATTCCCTGATGGTGATCTGGCTCGCAGAATCCTCATTACTGAGTGCCCAAGTGGCTGGAACAGGCCAAGGGGAAGTCCATGTAACACCTGGCTGCGGGAGATAGAGGGTCATTTCTGAAGGGTGGGACTGAACTGTGTGTCTGCCTGGGGGGGTTACCAACTAAGATCCCGAGCTGTTTTGTCTTGTGGTGGGTGCCTTCTTCCCAAACCTGACTTGACTCAACTACAGAGATTTGAGATGTTAGGCTTCTGCCTTTAAAATTCAACCATTTTGCTTCTAAACTTCTCATAATGCCCCTGAAATATGCCCAATGATTAATTCTAAATGTACTTTTGTTAAGTGCCCATAATGGAAAACAGCACTACAATATACAATAAATGTATAGTGCCTAAAAAAAGTCTAACCGTTACTTTAAAATGAACATGGAGACACAGAAACTTGTTAAGGGTAAATTTCACACAAACTTTTACACAGAGAATCACAGACTCATTAAATAAATTAGTAGTAGATGGTAGGACTTTAGGGTCTTTCAAAACTCTACTTGATATTATTTTGGAAGAATTAAGTGGATAGGACTGGCAAGCTTTGTTGGGCTGAGTGACCTGTTCTTGTCTAGATTGTTCAAATACAGAGGAATTATAGTTGAAAGGGCAAACCAGACTTTTTTTTTGGGGTGGAGGGTGGAGATTGTGCTCTTTTAATGTAGTGACATCCTTTATATTTTCTATAACTCTATGATAGCCATTGTGAGTTTCTACCCTGTAGTGCACTGGGCTGATAATATTCCTTCAAGAGAGGCCCATTGAATCACCATGCTGATTAAAAAGGCAGGCTCAATGATGGGGGGAACATTTGACCCATGTGAGATAGAGGAGGAGAGATTGAAAACAAAACTAATTATGAACAATCCCATACATCCTTTCTGTAGCACAATGAGTACTTAAGGGCAGGAGTGGTGGCTCTGAGGCTAGGGAGCTGCACTGACAATCGGAAGGTTGCCGGTTTGAATCCCATAAATGCCAAAAGTGACTCTGCTCTGTTGGGCCCTTGAGCAAGTCCCTTAACCTTCAATTCTGAGTGCTTTGAGTAGTGAGAAAAGCGCTATATAAATGCAAAGAATTATTATTACTTTTTAGCTAACTTAACTATTCAACAGATGTGTGTCAAGAAATGCTACTGGGGTTCCTTCATATCTATAGCAATAAACCTGCATAATGCCTCACTGTGACTGCTCACTTGTTATTAGCCAAGTCAGATGTTTTCTTTGTAAACCTTTGTGTATATTTGAGGGAGGTTGTTGTTTTTAGTGATTGTTATTAAATTACTTGTCCTTCTGTAAAAAAAAAAAAAAAATGTTTCCTGCTTGGGTCAAATAAAGTTCTATCGATCTGTCTTTGGTGTGGCAAAGGCCAATACAAAAGCCAGAAATGAAAACAATAAGACTAGTGAAAGCGATTGAGTGCTCAAATTCTTTTTCAAAGATAACCCTTAATTTATACAGAAAAGAGAATTTCCTTTATTTTATAAAGTTACAACAAGAAACTGCTGCAACTTTTTCCCCTTAATCATGCCATCAAATTGATGCATTCTCTCTACCACTATTCATGGAATTCAAAGTGATCCAAATTTATATGATATCAACAAAGATACAATACAAAGATTGTAATAATATATAAAAATAAAAAATGATAAAAATATATAAAAAAAACCTCTCAGATTAATGAAATACAGTTAGAGATCCTAACAACTCAAAGGAGGGAGATCCATTTTCTTTTCTGTAAGTGTGCTTATGTATTACATGGCTCACCAGAGATTCCCACAGATTGCTCTCTGTGACTCCACAGTACGGCCTCTGCTACCCCTACATTATCATCACATGCTGCCAGCAGACAATCACCATCGATTTATATGACAGTTTTCCACTTAAGAGATTTAACAGGTAGCTTGCACCGTGGTGTCTATGCAGCAGTGTACACTCATTGGTCATATAGTAAGCACAAGCGCAGCAAGTCCCACTGATTTGCCTCCCCACAACTTTACACACTTCTCAGTGCAAATGATTATTATGAATATTTTGGTTTAAAACACGGGCATGTTCTGGTTTAACCAATTTATCTTCTATAATCTTGGGTACCACTTTTGTTAGCCCTTGCATATCCTTCCACTCTGCACTGAAGTTTTACTAATGGAAGGTAAACATATGAACATGGTTAGCAAAAATACAGAGCTGTAGCTAAGCCATACAATTGCAATACCTAGGTCATTTATACAAATCTTAAACATAAACATGCTTAAAAGGATCAATCAACCTGACATTACTTTCTATAGCACCTTTACAAGTAATGCAATAATTATAACTTGTACATCGAGGAGACCTAGACCGATTAACTAATATGGCACGCTTTGGACTTTGGTCTTGGCTTCCCTTTCACTGTACTGCTATCCCGAGGTCAAGCTCTATTGTTAATCGAATTTGCTTCAGGTGTTGCTGTTTATATTTAAGACAGCACAGTTTGTTTGGGTTCTCAAAGATGTCTAAACAGGGCTCTGTGGCTGTCAGGAGTTAATAGAAAATGATCTGAAGCCTTGTTTCATTTTTACCTTATTTCACTTGCTTGTTAAAATTTACTCTTTATTGATCTGTTGTCTGTACTTGTTTTTCCTAATCAGAGTCATGGGAATTAAATTTAATTGAAAGAAAGAAGAAATATGCTAAATTATGTGGTATAGCAGGTCTGTGTCTGGGAAATTAGGAGCCCGTTTAAAATAAACAAATAATGAATAGGCCTGCTCGATCTCAGTGGGTATGCTTGCTCACGCAGCTGTGGGAGGTTGGTGAAGTAATTGGGGCGAGACGCACCTGCACGTGAGGGTGTGGTCTTTCTCAATTGCTTTATTGGCTTTCTATATGGCGAGATTGAGGCACTGGAGCTATGGAGGCATATAAGGGAGAGCCGGCAAGAGAAAAAGGAAAAAAGATGAATGGAGGAAGAAGAGACAATAGACTTGCCAGGGCGAGAGAGAAGGATAACATGAAGGAGGTTGAACTAATAAAAAAAAAGGCAGAGATTGAGATGGGGAGAGTGCCCATGCTGAACTGAGTCTTGGAGTTGTAGGAGCCGGAGGTGGTGGAAGTGGCACTCTTACTGAGTGTTTGCCCTGGCAGTAGGAGCGGCCTGATGTACGGTGTTCCCACGGACCCTGAAGGAATGCTGGTGGGGTGATGTATGCGGCTCAGCATGATGCTCCAGGGTTGCTGAAGACCGGGCAATGGGGACCTGAGCCAGGATTTTAAGGTGGGCTGCACCTGTCGGCGGACATCTCCTCTTTCTGCAAGGTTCGGACAGGATAAGGGGAGGAGACACCAGATTTTAGAAGTAAGCCACAGGGCTCATTTTTTTAATGGATTGTCTCTGGTTTTAAGCTCTGGTTTTAATGAGATATTTATCATTTTTTAACCTCCACCTTCACTTCTTTTTATTGGATTATTTATTTATTGAACTTTTTGCACAGCACTTTTGAACACTGTTTATTTTGGATGGTTTGAATAAAAGCACCAAGGCAATATTTTGCCCACCCCTTGCTATGTTCATGTGTTGTGCCCTCATCTGCTGGCTCATCCCTCAGGTACATTATCAGGTGGTTGTGATTTCAAGGGGCTCCCTAGAGCAACTGGGAGTGTGGAGCAGACCCACAAATCAGAATTTCAATTTCTAAACTTTCCCAGCAAGTAAATCTATTTCAGGTTCATAGAGGACTTGAGTCCATCCTGACCTCACTGGTTCAAACCCACTCCTGATGAGATGCTAACCCATCATGGTGCACTCTTAAACATGTTCGCACTCACTCACATTAGACAGTTTGGCTTGTTAGTGAACTTTACGTGAGCAGTCAGAGGTGCAAGATGTACAGAGAGGAACCCAACTCGGGTCCATGCAATTATATGAAGCAACTCTTTGTGCTGCATCACGGTGCCACCCGCTGTTTGCTCCTTTATTGAAGCAACTGCTAAGTCTGAGCGGACAGTGCTATTCAAAATATGACATTTAGAAGAGTCACTTTTTCAGTCATTAACATAATTAGGCATTCTCCATGATGGAGCTGTTTAAAAACATCTAGAGGAATAAACAGTTAAATTATCAGGGGAGTTTACTGATTCTGTAGAATAATGCACAATGCATTTCAGTATCATGGAAAAGTAAAAGTAAACACTGTTGAGTATTTTAGCTACAGACTAGGAAACAGAAACAAGCTTTTCTAATTAGGTAGTGTGAAGGCATCGGCTTAATAAAATGGCTGTAATGTAATCCATCAGTCAAAGACTTCCAAGGCTGAAACTCAAAGCCTCCTGACTAACCGATAAGTTGATTCAATATGGCACCTTTTAGGGTAAGCGCTGTCCACATGCACTTTGCATATGATAATGGAAACAACTAAAGAGAAACATGTTCCACATTTGATTGAGGAATGGTTCAATGAATTCATGAGTGTTGCACAGAGATTTGAGATGTTAGGTTTCTGCTTTTAAAATTCAACCATTTTGCTTCTAAACTGCACTTAATGCAACTGAAATATGCCAAATGATTAATCTTCTTATATAATACGCTACCGTGACTGTTCGTTTTTCTGTCCAGGATTTTAAATCACTTGTAGCTTGCAAACTGTTTGGCCTATTGACCTGAAATTTGGTACACATATACTGCATGACTTCTACTGTCCACTATCAGGGAGGTGATTTTTATTACTCTTTTTATTTTTATTTTATTTTATTGTAGAATCAACTCTTGGCAGCACGCTGCAGGGCGGCTGTGTGGCGCATGAGTACTGGCACTGTTCTCATCCCTACCACCTTCACCATCACTTCCCCTACCTCTTCATATCTTAAATCATTCTTGAGGCAGATTGAACACCTAAGTGCCAGCTTAAGTGAAAAATTAAGAAAAACGTAGTAAGTAATTGCAACGTAAAAACTGACTTAAACGATCGGAAGAAGAGAAGAAGCGAGCTGTTAGGGTGGAGAAAAGAAGAGCTGCTCACAAAGCAGCAAACACATCAACCTCTGAGCAAACAACTGCTAAACGTACAGAGAAAGAGTATAAAAACTATGAATGCTAAAGTCAAGTGTATTCACAGCACGTTATTGTGCAGTCCAACGTTACTGGTTCTGTATATTGTATATCGAGAAAAATTCTAAATGTATTTTTGTTAAGTGCCCATGATATAAAAAAGCTCTAGAATAAATACAAGTGTAATAATACATCCTATACATCCTGTAAAAAGTATTTACTCGGTAGATGTTTTCACATTTTACTGATGTACAAAATTGAATCACTATGGATTTGATTTTGCTTTTTTGACACTGATGGACAGAAAAGGATGTTTTGATGTAAAAAAATGATCTCTACAAAGTGGTCAAAAATGTTTTAAATAATTGCTCCATTTAATATGACACATCTAAATCATCACTGGCGTGGCCAATTAGTTTAATTGGTCACAGAATTAGTTCAATGGAGATCACCTGTCTGAGGTTTCAGTTGATTGTCATATTGTCATATTGCCCCTTATCTGGGAGGTCCAACTTGTGGTGGGTCAGTATGGTGGCCTAACCTACACATCAAAGACCAAAGAACACACCAGTCAGCTCCATCAAAAGCTGATGGAAACCGAGAAACAAGAAAATATCCAAGTCATTGAATATCCTCTGGAGACCAGTTAAATCAATCATTAAAAAATGGAAAAGAATGGAACAGCAAGCCGTCCACAAAAACTGAGCAACTGTGCAAGAAGAAAACTAGACAATCAAGGCCACCAAGAGACACATGATAGTCCTCAAGGAGCTACAAGCTTATAGCAGCTGAGATTGGAGAGACTATGCAGATACAGGCGACTCACCAAGCGTTACTTTATGGGAGAGTAGCTAAGAGGAAAGCCACTGTTAACAAAAACACACATGACATTTCAGTTTAGAGTTTGCCAGAAGGCACAAGGAAGACTCTGAAGTCAGCTGGAAGAAGGTTCTGTGATTTGATGACACTGAAACAGAGGTTCTTGGCCATCAGACTAAACTCCATGTTATACTGCACATTTTCAAAAACACGGCATCTCCACCGTGAAGCATGGCGGTTGTAGCATCATGCTATGGGAATTTTTATCTACAGCAAGCTATGGAAAGCTTATGAGGGTCAAATCATTGTAGCTTAATACCAGGAAATTCTGGAGGAAAACTTGTAGAAAAACTTGTGCATTGTGAGAAGATTTATTTAATTTTTCCCAGTAAGACATCAATTCTAAGCACAAAGTCAAATTTACACAGCAATTGCTTAAAAACAGCAATGTTAATTTTCTAGAGAGTCCAGATCTCAATGTAAATTGAGAATGTGTGGCTGGACTTGAGAAAGGATGCTCGCTTATGAACCCGTGCAGCCTAACAGAGATTGAGCAGTTTTGCCAAGAAGAAGAACTCTGAAAAATTGCAGTGTCCAGATGTGCAAAGCTGACAGTGACATCTGTGAAGATGGATTCAAGGCTGTAATGGCTGCCAATGTCATATGTAGTAAATAATGACTTGAAGGTGTTGAATACTTGTGCGAGCAACTACTTTGTGATTTATATTTGTAATTTGAGTTCTATTACTTTCTTGGACACCAGGGGGTGGTCCAGCTCCCCAAGCACCCAACACAAACAGGCACAGACAAAAGGTAAAATCATAAAGAATCCTTTATTGTGGGAAAACTCTTTTTAATAAGCATTTTCCACGATTACAACCACAATTACAATAGATCACTGTTAATAATATAGCAACTCTTTGTCTTCTTCCGCTCTGTCAATGCCTCCTCCAGCCAATCAGAGACTCTCCAGTACACCTCTGCAGCCCAAAATTTAGAAGCAGCAGTTTCACAGATACAAAGCAGGAGACACCTCAATGTTAACCGTTACTTCTTTGTAACAGATTTTGCGTGTCAATAAAGGATGGAAGAGGTGTCTTCAGAGTTCTGAAAATGTTTTATGTCAAAAGTGTCTACTTTGAACTGCTGAAGAAAATAAACATAAGACATAAACTACCTTCTTCCTTTTGACTCGTGACTTTACCTAGACAATACTCACAACTTATTTCTTTTACAGTGGTGTTAACTTGTTCCTTCTCAGCCTCACTTTAACTGGGACTAGCGTCGGCATTCCTCCATTATGTATCAATATGTGTGTTCTGTATTACTCTGGAGAATTATCCAAATTCTTAGTACTCTTACCACAGGCAAGTAACTTGCTCAAAACGACTAACTTTAATCTTTTCCTTATAGTTCATGGTTCTTCTGTGACTTCTCTTCCTATCCTTCTCTGTCAGTAGCGTTTCAGTACACTATTTTTGTTATCTTCAGTGCACTTTTTATATCTCCCTTCCCATTCAAATTTTACTACAAACTAATTTTATTTTCTTTTTCTTCAGTTTACAAAAGCAAAGATCTACTACATTGATTCTTAAGTGAGTCTCCTTTATTTTTGACCAGTTAGATGATCGTAGTCATTAGACATGAGTATACACTAATTTTATTAGGCCAGTATTTATTAGCATATCTCTGTCTATCCTTACTCTTCCAGCTCAGGTATGCAGGAAGACACTTATTATCTTGGCAGCAATGGGTACAAAAAGAGAGCAACCTTTGAATTGGGCATCGTCCCATTGTAGGAAATAGGAAAATATGTTAAAATCATTGTCATTAACAAAACTGTAAAAGCTTGATATTTTAGAGATAATGATGCTTTCTTTATCATTGTTACAACTACTAAAAAATGTGTTTAAATTTCTTTTTGGGTGCCACTGTAGCACAGAAGACATTGCTTATGCTTCATGGGTCCAAAGTCCTGGGTTCAAATCACACACGTCTAATGTCTGTATACAGTTTGTGCAATTTCCGTTTGTCAGCATGGGTAATCTTGATATCATGCTGCATTTCCTCCCTTGTGTCACCACAAGTCTGCTGCACACCTGTTCAGGATTAAAGAGCTTCTACAGAATAGGTAGAGAAATGTGTTCCTCGGTTCAAATTTATACAAAGAGGTGCAAAGATGAGGAAAAAAGTGAGAAGGTGGGCTTAATACTAAATATTAAAATAATACAGAAAAAATGTTTAACAGTACAGTAATTATGTTCAAAATTATATAAACCACCAAATAAACAGACAGTCATACTGTATTAGAGAGCTGTTCAATATATGTCAAAACAAAAACATTGAACTGTCTGTAATTTATTTCTGGGAAAAGAATCAGAGGTAAAAAGGAGAAGCTGCTTTAATTATAGGAGTTTATCTAGAGGTGCTTGATCCTAGGCAAGTAGGGGAAGATCAAGAAATGCCTCAGGAGTTTCAGACTTTTTGGAGCATGTGAAGAAGACAACCACACAGTAGGACAGCCTGTGCATTTTGGAACCAACTGTTCCTTCTTCATGGCCAATCAGTGTGGTTCTACAAATTATCAAACAACCATGTATAGGCAGAAAAAAGGAAAATTATGCAATAAATAAAACTGATTAAGTTTAAAACAGTGACTAATTTATCTTAATTGTCTTTGTAGCTGCGTTTTCCCAAAATTATCAAAGTTCAGCAGCTTTAACTCAAAAAATGGGATTCAACAAAAGCCCGATGCACAGAAATGATTCCACAGACAAAATATCTTCGTTTTGAAAAGTTTACTTAAGTTTCAAAGTAAAACAGTTCACACAAAAAGAAAAATTAAAATAACAAAAAAAAAGAAAAGATTAATGTTAAGAAAAGTTCAGTTCAAAGCTTATTAAATCTTGTTACATCTCAAATCGTTACTATTTACTTAACATTTCTGAACCATTTCAAAACGGTCAGAAAACTGTATGCTTATCCCATCTCTGAGTATAAAAAAGTGGGTCTTTCAAATTCCTCTTTACTGGGACCTGTTATTTCCACAACTAAGCTTATTATCACACTGTTACTCAGTTATAGTAAGAAGGTTCTATCTCTTACTAACTTATAGGGGGAAAAGACTATACCATACGTTATGACTATGAAATAAATTTTTATTCTATTTAAATTAAGCAAACATTAATATGAGTTTAACTCAGACTTTAACTTTCTAAGACTGGCTCTTACATTTCCGGCTCCTAATTGGCTATGTAGGAGCGGAGACAATTACTATACTTTACTTCAATATGAGCCAATTACCTTTATATTAACTATTCTTTTTAATCACTAATAATAACACTGCAAACAAACATTTAAAAAATTTTCATATTTCAGACATTGGCTGTTTCTTGAAGCAGGCACAGTTTATTCACGGGTCTGTCTAGTGTGCTGGTTTTGGTCTACACACAAACTCTTCTGACTGCACCTTTGGCATCTGGTATTGTCTTGATGACTCGACCCGTTACCCAGGAATTGCGAGGTGTAGCTTTGTCTACAATGAGAACAATGTCCCCTGGTTCGAAATTTCTTGTTGGTGTAAGCCATTTTTGACGTTCTTGAAGTATTGGCAAATACTCTTTTGTCTATCTTTTCCAAAACGAATGGGCCATTTTACGTGTTTCATCCTTCAAAGGCAAATTTAAACAATATTGGCCACCTACCACTCTTACAGATTCTGAGGCTATGCGCATGAACTTGATGTCTTCCTGCGACACAACCTGTTTTTCTTTCAGCTGCGCTCTGGGAAATCTGTGTTATACTGTTGCAGCAGCATATCTTCAATCTCTGTTATTGACACACGATTGATTGAATGTTTAGGCAGCTTACCACTTTGTTTTGCAAGGTCATCTATCTCTTTGTATGGTCCACCAACCACCCATCCGAGTGCAATCTTCTTGGCGTGAGGTCCACCTCCTTGGCTAGGTATGATTCGTGACTGCTCGAAAATTTCTGGGTAGTTGATTCCTATTAAAAGATCAACTTCAGAGTCAATATGAGATAGTCGTACCTCTTTAAGATATGCCCACTTATCGATATCTTCTTGTAGTGGAATACTTTCTCTGTTCACTGGAATGGAGACCTGTGTGAAGACCTTTGGCAAATCAGTATATTCAACATCATTGAAACCACTGACTTGTAAATCTGATAAAACGGAACATTGGGTTAGCATTTTTGAATCATCATCATAGTTACTCATAGTTTTGAGGAATACTTGTGTTCTTCTCCCTTGAAGGCTTAATTGTCTCTGGAGCTTCTCAGTGCAAATTGTTACTGTACTGCCGAGGTATATAAAGGCATATGTTTCTACATACCTTTCATTTTTCTTGGATTTTACCTTAACAGGAACTACTTGTAGTGCACATTCTTCCCCGGCCCCAGTAAAGGCACAAGTTCCAGTCTCTGTTTTCTTTTTCTCTGAGCTACCATAAAAGGGATTCATAAATTTCCTAGCCTGTTTATGTAAAAAGATAGTTAAATTGCGAATGTCAATCTCTCTATCTCCTTCATCTTCAATTTCATAAGCTATGTCTCGCCACTTGTAGAGAATGTTGGAGCTTTGAGAGTATAGTACGGATATTTTCATTGCTATTAAATACTGCTCGATTTCTTGCTTTAGTCATGGAGTCCATACAGTTATCAAGAAAGGTTGCATAGTCTCTCAAGGCCTCCCCATCATTTTGTTTTATTTGAGGCCACTTCAAAGCTTTACTTACGTATGTATCTATTACAAACGCTTGGTTTTCATAGTAACTTTCAATCTGTTTTCTAGCTTTTTCATATCCTTGATCTGGTGGCAATCGTGTACAGCCTTCAATCATTCCTTGAGCTGATCCTCTTGTATACTGAATCAAATAATCTAATTTATCTTGTGGGTCTGCTAATATATCACCTACAGCGTGATCGAAGGTTCTGATAAATTTTGCATAAGTCAGTGGGTCATCTGAAAATAAAGGGACCTGTCTGTGTGGTACTTCAACACGCAATGCTGGAGGTGCTGAAGGTGCTGGTGCTGGAGCAGGTGTTATCTTTTGATCAGTTAACGATTTAACCATTTCAGTAATTTCCCTTTGACATTCAGCTTGATTCCTTTGACATTCAGCTTAATTCTGCGCTAATATATCATTAAGACCGTGTCCGTACAACAGTGGCTGTCCTGAGGCAGTTAGTGACCATACCTGCCTTTCAGACTCTAGTTCTTCTAACCTTTGTAGGATTCTATCAAGTGTCGATTGTTCAACTATAACTGCTGAAGAAGGTAATGATGCAGCAGCGGTTTTCTGGGCTAAAGAATCAAGTTTAATATCGAGAACGTGCTTTAACTGAGGAGACGTCTTTCGTGTTTTTTACTTTGAGTGATCTCGTTCTTGTAATTGCATCTCTTCGAATTGATTAACTAGCTGTTCATCAGATGTGTTTGTTAACAGGCTATTTGTATCTTTCAGCCATACCACTGTAGCGTCAATAAATTCATTCCATTTCTTAGAGCTTTCAGTGAATGTTGTTTTCTGTTTCTTGATTGCTCCTTCTTTACTTAATGCGGATAGAAGCCTTTCATGTAGATCCTCTAGCTCACTGTGCGTCTCACAAAATCTTTGATGTCTTTCTGCTACTTCTTAATGATTTTCTGAAGCATCTTTAAGGCTTTCTATTTTAGCCTCAAGATCAGAGAGCCGTTCTTTCTTTCTACTCATATGATCTTTAAGATCTCTAATTATATTTTATCTGTACTTAGATCACTGCCAATCTCACTTGAGCTATGCTTAGACGTGGCCATGACAGCAGTTTGAGTAAATGACATTACATTTCCTGACAGCAGTTTCATCACAATCGGGACGTTCCAACAAAGCAGATTACTTCCTCGCAACAAGGCTTCAAGGACAGGCAAAAGCACAACCGATCATCCAAAATGTCTTTTTATAATATCACAGTCTCTCAAATCTTCTCAAGGTACGGCGACCTTGCTTTCATTTACGATAATGCAGAAATAGTAGATGAGAGCATAGTACCTCTGAATGATTCAGTTCTTTTTCTTCGTTGACAAGTTCTGGAGTAGAAATGTCCTCCATGCTCGGATGGTAGATTCCAGTTCAAGTTCCAGGCCTTCAGATGGCTAGTTTTCTGACGAAAATGTAGCTGCGTTTTCCCAAAATTACCAAAGTTCAGCAGCTTCAACTCAAAAAATGGGATTCAACAAAAGCCTGATGCGCAGAAATAATTCTACAGACAAAATATCTTCATTTTGAAAAGTTTAGTTAAGTTTCAAAGTAAAACAGTTCACACAAAAAGAAAAATTAAAATAACAAAAAAAGGAAAAGATTAATGTTAAGAAAAAGTTCAATTCAAAGCTTATTAAATCTATTTGCTTAACATTTCTGAACCATTTCAAAACGGTCAGAAAACTGTATGCTTATCCCATCTCGGAGTAGAGAATGGGTCTTTCAAATCCCTCTTCACTGGGACCTGTTATTTCCACAACTAAGCTTATGATCACACTGTGTACTCAGTTATAGTAAGAAGGATCTATCTCTTATTAACTTATAGGGGGAAAAGACTATACCATAAGTTATGACTATGAAAGAAATTTATATTCTATTTAAATTAAGCAAACATTAATATGAGTTTAACTCAAACTTTAACTTTCTAAGATTGGCTCTTACAGTCTTATTATACACTAACGATGTTACCTGTCAAAGACAGACATTGAATATATGTAAAAATATTTGATATTTTATTATCTCTTGGCTCCTGCACGGTTTTTTAGTAACCTTGTGTGTCTTAACCTTGCCTTCCTGCCAATTCCTCTCTTGACCGCATATCTGTCGATGTCGATGAATGGTTTGCACAACTTTCTACGGCTCTCCAAGTCTCTCTCAGTGAGCTCCTTCACTACAATCATTTTGTATGGATGGAAACTCATGCAAAATCCTCCTCAAAGACATGTTGGAAATGCCTAAGGCAGAAGCGTGTTTGCGCGCTGAATGTCTAGGAGACTGCAAAATTGATGCCCTTACAGCTTGGATGTTTACAGGTGTTCATACAGTCCAAGGACGGCCTGGAGATTTTCTGTTCAATGTTGTACCCGTCTGTTTAAATTTAGCCATCCACTGAAGAATTGTTTTCCAATTTGGGACATCACCGTTAGGAGGAATGCTGAAGTGCGTTCGGAAGGCGCTTTGTGTAGTGATGACGGATTCATTGTTTTTGAAGACAGAGAAAGCACGGTGCACACCGGACCAAGGCATGTTGCCGACTGAAAATTACAAGGGATCACCTATCAGACCTACTCGGCTGCCTCTACCTCGCGCAATGATCTAGAGAAATGTGGTACTTCACTTTGGCTCACCCAGTACTTCCAGATACATAGATAGATAGATAGATAGATAGATACTTTATTAATCTCAAGGGGAAATTCACATACTCCAGCAGCAGCATACTGATAAAAATAAACAATCTCCTCTGGAGATGATACTGTTCAGTGGATGCAGTGGATTCTCCATGATTGACAGGAATCTGCTCAGCACCCGTCGCTCTGCCATGGATGTCAAACTGTTCAGCTCCATACCTACAATAGAGCCTGCCTTCTTCACCAGTTTATCCAGGCGTGAGTCGTCCTTCTTCTTTATGCTGCCTCCCCAGCACACCACCGCGTAGAAGAGGGCACTCGCCACAACCGTCTGATAGAACTTCTGCAGCATCTTATTGCAAATGTTGAAGGACGCCAGTTTTCTAAGGAAGTATAGTCGGCTCTTTCCACTCTTGCACATAGCATCAGTATTGGCAGTCCAGTCCAATTTATCATCCAGCTGCATTCCCTGGTATTTATAGGTCTGTACCCTCTGCACACAGTCACTTCTGATAATCACGGGGTCCAGGAGGGGCCTGGGTCTCCTAAAATCCACCACCAGCTCCTTGGTTTTGCTGATGTTCAGGTGTAAGTGGTTTGAGTCACACCATTTAACAAAGTCCTTGATTAGGTTCCTATACTCCTCCTCCTGCCCACTCCTGATGCAGCCAACGATAGCTGTGTCGTCAGCTAACTTTTGCACGTGGCAGGACTCCGAGTTGTATTGGAAGTCCGATGTATATAGGCTGAACAGGACCGGAGAAAGTACAGTCCCCTGCGGCGCTCCTGTGTTACTGACCACAATGTCAGACCTGCAGTTCCCGAAACGCACATACTGAGGTCTGTTTGTAAGATAGTCCATGATCCATGCCACCAGGTATGAATCTACTCCCATCACTGTCAGCTTGTCCCTAAGGAGCAGAGGTTGGATTGTGTTGAAGGCGCTGGAGAAGTCCAGAAACATAATTCTTACAGCACCACTGCCTCTGTTCAAGTAGGAGAGGGATCGGTGTAACATATAGATGATGGCATCCTCCGCTCCCACCTTTTCCTGGTATGCAAACTGCAAAGGGTCGAGGGCGTGGTGGACCTGTGGCCTCAGATGGTGAAGCAGCAGCTGCTCCATGGTCTTCATTACATGTGACGTCAGAGCGACAGGCCGGAAGACATTCAGCTCACTAGGACGTGATATCTTTGGGACTGGGGTGTTGCAAGACGTTTTCCAAAGCCTTGGGACTCTCCCCTGTTCCAGGCTCAGGTTGACAATGCGCTGTAGAGGACTCCCTAGCTCCAGCGCACAGGCCTTCAGCAGTCATGGTGATACTCCATCTGGACCCACTGCTTTGCTGGCACGAAGTCTCCTCAGCTCTCTGCTCACCTGGGCTGCTGTAATTGTGGGTGGGGATGTCTCTCCTATACTGGTATCAGCAGAAGGATGGGTGGAGGGTGCAGTACTCCAAGGTGAGAGTGGGTTAGGGTGGTCAAACCTGTTAAAGAAGTTGTCCATTTGGTTTGCTCACTCCGCGTGTCTCTCAATGGTGGCACCCCGCTTCGAGCTGCAGCCAGTGATGATCTTCCTCCCATCCCACACTTCCTTCATGCTGTTATTCTGCAACTTCTGCTCCAGCTTACTCCTGTACTGCTCCTTCGCCGCCCTGAGCTGGACTCGGAGTTCCTTCTGCTTGCGCTTGAGCTCATGCTGATCACTGCCATTAAAAGCTCTTTTCTCTGGTTCAAAAGGCCCTTGATGTCACTTGTAATCCATGGCTTGTTGTTAGCATAGCAGCGTACTGTTCTTACTGGAACTACAATGTCCATACAGAAGTTGATGTAGTCAGTAGTGCAGTCAACAACCTGCTCAATTTTCTCACTATGTGACCCCTGCAGGATGTCCCAGTCCGTAGTTCCAAAGCAGTCTTTTAGAGCCTGCTCTGCCTCAGGGGACCACTTCCTGAATGAGCGTGTGGTTGTAGGTAGCTCCCGCACTCTTGGTTTGTAGTGAGGCTGAAGCAGAACCAGGTTATGATCTGCTTTCCCAAGCGCAAGCAGCGGGGTGGCGCTGTATGCGTCTTTAACGTTTGCATACAGTAGGTCAATAGTCCTATTTCCCCAGGTGTTAAAATCCACATACTAGGAGAAGGCAGGTAATGTTTTGTCCAGCATCTCATGGTTGAAGTCTCCAGCGATAAGCACAAGCACCTCAGGGTGCTGCATTTGTAATTTAGCAATTGCAGAATGGATGATATGACCAGCTATCTCCACATCCGCCCAAAGAGGGATGTAAACAATAACAACAATGACGTGTCCAAACTCTCTGGGCAAGTAATAGGGACATAGACTTACGGCCAACAGTTCGATGTCCCTGCAGCGAGTGGATATTTTGACGTTTACATGTCCAGAGATGCACCACCTTGTATTTACATAGGAAGCGAGTCCTCCTCCTTTCCACTTCCCGTAGGTATTTGCTTCTCTGTCCGCTCTAACTGTGCTAAACCCGGATAGCTCCACGTTAGCATGTGGGATGTTAGTTGTTAGCCACGTTTCACAAAAGCACAACAAACTGCATTCTTTGTAGGTCCTGACATTTTTCACCAATGCAGACAGTTCGTCAATCTTATTTGGTAGTAAGTTCACATTTCCCAAGATCACAGAAGGCACCAAAGGCTTGTATCGCCACTTTCTCCCTAGCCTGTTAGCTTTTAGGTTAGCGCCGGCTCTGCTGCCACGATACGACCTTCTTACCTCGTCGGGTAAATAGGGAACCACACTGGCACGGGCATTTGTTCTCAGCGCTTGAAGTTGACTACTTGAACAGACGAGTCTCGGCGTGTAAAAATCCAGGTCCAAGTAGTAGTAAAGTAGTAAAAGTAGTAAAAAGTGTCCAGGGAACGAGTCCACATAAAAGAAAGTGATAGGAGAGATCAGTAAAATAGAGAAAAAGGTAGAAAAATAAAAGTCGTACACGGGGCTGCTGAAAAGGCTGCCACTCGCGGCAGCGCCGGACGTCCTCCTCCTTCCACATCTGTAACCTCAGGCAATTATACAGAGTAAAGAAACAGGCAGAAGTTAAGTTACACATTTAATTATGTATTATTCATAACATGTCCAAAAATATTAAGAATGGAGAATACAATGTGAATATTGGCAAACCATACCATTACAGCCTAAGTTGAAGTGCATCTTGCGTCCATAGGCGGCTCTTGGCTTTTTCTCAGTTTAGCTTGGTTTGCTACCATGTGGCCATTCAATGGAATATTAAAACAGGCCACAGACTTATCTTAAAATGACTCCTGAGATAGAGTTGTCTTCATCATGGTCTTCTCTTTATGGCCAGATGGTGTGAGGGAGAGGTAAAGGCAAGGTGAGCAATTTCATACCATTGTCATAACAAACCATGAACCAGTAGGGTATCATGGTACAGAATGGCCTCCAGCTCAAAACCAGCCATAAACAGCCATAGTTCAGATCAATAAAATTAAATTTACCTGTCCCTTCTTAGACCAGTTGCCAATGATAGCACTCAGGTCCAACTCAACCTCTAATTGCTTTTCTCAGGCAGTTAACAACCTTTCAACAGGGGATGGCTTATAAGCTCAAAGTCCAAACACAGTCACCCTTGCCAAGCTGGTTTGATACATGCTCCATCCTACCCCTACCATACATTTCACATCCTGGAGTTAGGGGTACTTGATTTGGTCAGGTAGACATCAAAGCACCGTTGTTCTTATCAATGAAGTAAAACATACCTCCTGAAACATTACTTAATATTATATTTCCTTTGTCTAGCTTACAAATAAAGGCATGCAAAATATTTATCAACTTTTATACTACATAACTCCCTAGCATAACTCCAAACAACACCATCAGTGAACACTGGCCTTCATTTACTATTTGTTTTACCATTTTATAGGTAGCAGGCAAATTCATTGGTCTCATTAAAACCTTAGGGCAGGGGTGTCCAGCTCCAATCCAGATGGGCCGTAGTGGCTACTGGTTTTCATTCTAGCCCTTTTTCCTAATCCGTGACTCATTTTCACTGCTAATTAACTTCTTTACCCTTCATTATAATAGCCCTGCTTTTAAGGATTCAGTCCTCTGAATTGATTATTTTCTTCATTAAATGGAAGCCAAACAGATATGAGACATGAAGTGAGCCAACAGATGACCAACTAAGTCAGGGTTTCAAACTCTATCCAATTTTTTTCCAATGAATTTTTTAATCAGAAGCCCATTCTTGTTGTTAATTAAACCCAGTATTTAATTCTACTGGCTTATTGCTGCTCTCATTCTGCCACAGTAGACATTTCCAAAACTATTGATTTTCTTTTTTTTTTTCTAAGAACGCTGTTTTGGTGACCTGAATAGACCGACATTTACTGAGACCATCACCTTTCTTTACCTTCCGATATTGTGATGGACACAGATCAAGCCGGTCATGTGTCAGCTCATTTTATGTCTCATTATTGTTTGGCTGTTAATTAAGGAGAAAAGAAATAATTCAGGGTTGTGAGTCAAGTCAATTCAAATGAAGGCAAAAGAAGTTCATTAGCAGAAATTGGTCACTAATTAAGAAGATGGCAGCCACTAGGGCCCTCCAGGACTAGAGTTGGACACCCCTGCATTAGGATGATATTTGTTCACACTTAAACTTTGTTTGCCTTTGCTAACTAATCTTTGCATCTTCTCTATAGTATTTGGGCGTAGGTGTTTTTTAAATAAATGGCGGTTATTGTGGTAGCAGGTATAATACAGAAAACAAACCCTGGATACAACACTGGGCAAGTACAATATTATTCATCATTGATGTGTTTCCAAACTGACATGTGCTGCGCTGTATAATGATAGCAAAGTTTAAATTTCATATCCTGGGTATTTACTGGTACTCTCCAGTGTGCTGGCATCGATTTCAAGAGGATTCTCTCATAATGGCGTCTCTTCTTTGTTTCTTAATGTCACAGCATGAAGCAGTCAACAGCTTCACATGTAAATTCTTGGCACAGGGCAGGTCAGGCTGTAAGTTACTTTTCTTTTCTCCGTTGCTGTTGTCATAGCTGCAATGAAATTGTGCGTTTCAAATAAAAACAAACACGCTGTTAAACAGATGAAGGTGTGCAGACAGGAAATTTCTGACAGACACCGCATAAGGCCGTGGCATTTCCATGGATTTATTTTTGATTTAGCTTCAGTAATATATATGCAAATTCAAAAAGTGATCTTTTTGGTATCAAATTTCATAAAGAGCAAAGAGCAGCAGGCTTTTTTTTTTTTTTTTTTTAAAGAAAAGGCATCTTGTTCTGCTAACATAATGTTGATTGTCACTGGGGGGCTGGTCCAGGAGGCCTTCTGGGTATTGGCGATACCTGTCTTTTTTGTTTTGTTTACTGGTTTGACTCCTGTCATTCTCTGCATGGCAAATTTCATAATGATGGGGTCTAATGGCACTAGCAATGCCATGTCCATTTTTGCAGTGTGAATAGCATGAGCAGGCTTTAATTTTAATTCTGTTCTATTCTATTGAAGTGTGATGGTGAAAAATGGAAAGTATATTTACAGTTGAATCAGCATGATCAGTGTTTTCAGGCTTGTCAAGTTGTTTAGCAACTCTATCCCTACAAACCCCACAATACCTCAAAAGACCCAGTGGGATAGCAGGACTTATGTTGTTTGCTTTGGTTGAGAAGGTTTTTTGTTCCACTTCATGAAGTTTAGTTGTAATCTGATGGTGTTTGTGTAGGGGTTTCCTGGTTTAACATATTCATAAGGCTATTGCAAAGAGAGCCTTTACTTATAGTGCCTAGAAAAAATGATTTACCCCCTTGGAAGATTTCACATTTTATTGTTATGCAGCATTGAATAACAGTGGATTAAATTAACAGGGAAAAAAAAACCTTTAATGTTGAGGTGTTATAAAGAAACAAAGTAATGTCTAACATTGTGGTGTCTGCTGCTTCATATCCTTGAAAATGTTGCTTCAAATTTCTATTTGCTGCAGAGGTGTTCTGGAGAGCACCAGATTGTCTGTCCTCCCAAGTACCCTTGTGATGCTACAACACATTGCACCCTAGCACCCTGGGGGACCTAGAATCCTACAGTATGGGTTCACCTGAAATACAGAGTGACCCTCAGCTGTAACAGAAGTACCCCAAGATGATCAATTAGGGAATCACTAGATTAATTTCACTATGTATTTATAAACCGTGTAACGGCCGACCCCTTTACCCAGCCGGCAGCTACACCTCCAAGACCTGTGGCCTGGATAATTTACTGAGAAATAATCTATCAGCTATAAATAGAAATATCCCTCCACCCCAGCAACAACAAGAAAGCACCAAATATAAATACAACAAAACCCCTCCCTTGCCCCTGTAACATATAACACACAACACGAATAACAAGATGACTGATAAACTGAATGATTGTGAACTTGAGTCCGATTGTAAAACTGTCCTGAAAACGGATGACTGAACTAGAGGTAAATGCGTTGTATGATTTTCCCGGCGATTGGAGCAACCTCACCGTGATTCCTCGGCGTATGGTGGATAGTGAATCGACCCCGGGGTCTCAGTAGATGGAGGTTGAAAAACAGTCCGGCAAAATGAAAAGCAAACTGGTGAAAAGGCGCGATGTAGAAAAACAGCAAGCAAGTTGAAAAGTGGTTGAAACAAAAATGGTCCTTCTCTCCTCCTTCCTTCCCCATTACTTAAATAGTCTGTGACGGCTGTGATTGATTAATTAAGAACAGGTGTTTTCCAGGTTTGCGGCTGTGGTCTCCTTCCATCATCCGTCCTCCTTTATGGGGACGGCATTAACTGATACACATACAAACAGCAAACGGGACAATGAAACGAGACGCACTCAGAACTGACATTTAAACACTAACTGTGGCCCCGCTACACCGTGCCTATATTCACATCTTGGAAGTTTTCACATTTTATTATTATATAGCATTAATATCGTTGATGATTAATTTGGCTTTTTGACACTGATCAACAGAAAAAGACTGTTAAATGTCAAGGTGAAAACAAGCATCTGCAAGTAGTCTAAATTAATTACAAATATAACACATGAACTCATGATCGTTGAATATATACAGTATATATATATATATATCCACCTTTATACACATTCTGGGTTGGAATGCGTGATTATTATCAATGTGGAGTGTGCACATTTTTCCTATATTTGTCTCTTCCCACATACCCAAAGATGTGCTGGTTTGGTTCTTTGGTGATTCTAATTTTGCCCTTTGGCAACATGGGGGCGTGCAATGAAATGTTACTGTTATATACTGTGTGTGTGTGTACTGTATGTATGTGTATATATACATGTATGTATTGACTTGACGTCCGAGGTTCGATCCCTGCGAGGGGATGCAGTGGAGTGTGTACGCCTGATGAGCCAAAATAAGGGTGAAACACGTGTCGTGTACTCTTTGCATTATTTGACAGTAAAACTATATAACATTCTATGATCTGCTTCTCGCGACTGAGAGAGTGTGGCGGATGTTTTCCAACTTGCAGACCAACCACATGCGTTACCTTGTAGGTAACCACCCATACAATTAGATCGTGTTTCAGACTACGAATGCTATGAACATATATATATATATATATATATATATATATATATATATATATATATATATATCTTTTTATTCCAGAGCTTTCAACTCCTATCAGGAATCATCATCAGGGGTTAACTGATTAGACTTGCAGGAATCCAAGGTAATATATAGCAGATAAAGAGGGGAGGGGACACATACACTGTGTATATATTGTGAAGGAAGGACAGACTTGTGGCCCCATGTACTATTGTCTATATACAAAAAAAAAAAAAAAAAAAAAATAAGGGTTAGGGGTAGGGTTGGTCTATAGGTGCTTCTTTGGTAAGGCGTCAGACACCATCACTCACTGGTTCAGCAATGAATGCTGACTTCCATGTTCTCAGCTGCTTGAAGGGCCCACAGCAGAAGGGGCGGAGCTCTCATTCCCGGGTTCAAAGTAACATCAGTGTTTTTCTCTGAAACAATATCTTGTGTTTACTAACTATACGTTCTTCTTGTCTATTGCCTGCCTGCTTGAACAGTTTAATACACTTCCATAACAGACGTGTCTGGGTTATATTTATGTGTTCATACTGAATGTAGCTCGGGAAAAAAAAAAAATAAACAACAAAACAGGCTGTTTTTCCTCCTTTGCATGTTTCAGATATCAGAGTACCGTGGAAAGCATTAGGAGAAGCAGAGGTTTAAAGAGTGAGAGTGACACTTTCTCAATGAGCAGGTAAAAGATGCTTTACATTTCTAGTGTCGGAAAACCAGAATTAAAAGAAAAATACCAGAATAACATGCTTACCCTGGGTAAATGGAACTAAATCCAGGCCCTGGATGTGTAAGTCTGTTGCTTTTATACTTCACCCTCCCTCCCTCAAGAGCATATCATATTTAAATGTTACTTTTTATCTTAAAAATATTTATAGGAGTAATATTCACAAATTTAATCAGTTTAATTCTAGTTGTTCCACTGGACCCAGCTATACACCAGGGGCCTCATGTATGAACGGTGCGTACACACAGAAATGTTGCGTAAGATTTTTCTACGTTCAAATCGCGATGTATAAAACCTAAACTTGGCGTAAAGCCACACACTTTTCCACGGTACCTCATACCCTTACGGAAGTTCTCTGCTCGGTTTTGCAGACTGGCGGCACCCAGCGTCAAAGCAGTGCTACTGTTCCTGTGTGATTACTCTTTATTTTCCTTTATTTTTGCTTTATAAATACACTGAAACTAAGCGTATTTTTTTTATTAGTGTAATGTATTTGATTGTAATTAACTTGTAACAATATAATGATCCTGGGAATAGCCGTAGTATTCCAAATACCATAACTGCTTTAGCGTTGTTACACTCACTGCACCTTCTTCTTCTTCGTTCAGCTGCTCCCTTTAAGGGTTGGCACAGCGGATCATCTTTTTCCATATTACTCTCACTACACCACTCAGAGTATTTATATGACTGTATCTTAGTGGGGAATCACATCAGCAGCTGATCGGAAAGAAAATTATCAGTATACAGCATCAAGCCTACGCTGCCTCAGCTACGGCAAAACGTTTCAAAGCCTTTCCTGTACGGACCTCGCGGTTCAGAAACAGTTTCTTCCCAAGAACTATAAACGCACTCAGTCAATTGCTCCTTGTAGAACTGTTTGTACTTATAAGTACAATTACACCGCTGTAAACTTGCACTACAGTTATAATATTACACAACCTGCGCCACTTTATAAAGCGCATATTTACATATGATGACAGTATCATTTGTAAGATAAAATGCAGCAAAATATGTTGATTATATTATACAGATAAAACTTTAACTTCATTTAAATAATCTGTATTTTTAATAATTAAACATGTGAGGACATGGTTCTGCAGCGCTTGCACGTTCATGTATAGTTCCTGCCTCGCGCTATATATTTGCTGAGACTGGCGCGACACTGGAAGGATAGATGGATAGAATAATTAAACATGTACTATGAAGATATTTCAATGTTCCTTAAAAGTTTTGAAGAATCGTCGTTGTAAGCTTACAGATGGCTTAGATAGATAGATAGATAGATAGATACTTTATTAATCCCAAGGGGAAATTCACGAACACAGCAAGCTGCATTCTCTGTAGGGTCTGACATTTTTGACCAGCACAGCCAGTTCATCGATCTTATTTTGTAGTGAGTTCACATTTCCCAGGATCACAGAAGGCACCGAAGGTTTATAGCGCCACTTTCTCGCAAGCCACTTGGCTTTTATCTTAGCGCCAGCTCGGCTGCCCCGATATTGTCTTCTTACCTCGTCAGGTAAATAGGGAACCACACCTGCACGGGCATTTCTTCTCTGCGCTTGAAGTTGACAACTTGAATAGGCGAGTCTCGGTGCATACAAATCCATGTCAAGTAGTAAAAGTAGTAAAAAGTGTCCAGGGAGCGATTCCACATAAAAGAAAGTGGTAGAAGTGATCAGTGAAATAGAGAAAAAATAGAGAAAAAAGGTAAATAGATAAAGTCATACATGGAGCTCCTGGAATGACTGCCACTAGGATCAACTACAATAGCTTAACGTCTATTACAGAGCTGATTGTGTGGCGATTGGGTATTTGGGGAAAGGAAAGTAAGGACCAGAATTGAAGGTTAGTACGTTTGAAAGAGACAGTACTGCTACAATAAATTATTTCATCGAAGGTCGCGCATGGCGCAGCAGCATCTTGTATGAGACATGAAGAATCACTGTGCCATCGTGTTCTTAATAACATGCTTTCATTCCAATCATCATGAAAATGATATCACGTATACATCTCAGTATTTTAATTATTCAGAGAGCTGTAATATCACGAATGTAATCAATTCTGTGTCCTGTCGGAGAAAGAGAAAGAACGGAAGCACGTAATGATTCACACACATACAGCACATTGAAGATCAAATACAAAATAAAGCATTTAACGTGCTACTTTAGTTACGATGGGATTTGAGAAACTAGTAAATTAAATCATTTTAAGATGAAGTTTATGTTCTACTTTAATGACAAACTATGTGATTGAAGTGGATATTTCAAGATTGAAGTTAACATTACGTGCTTTTTTCCTACTCTGTGTTTTTTTTTCTCACTGTACCCTAATAAGCTTCCATTTGACACTCAGACGGTGGGCTACGTCTCGCCTTTTCACAGCGACTTTGACATGTGACAACTTCTTTTTTATTTTGGGCACTGTGCGACTTTGTGAACTTGAGCTTGTTTCTCCAACATGCTATGTCACTCGATCAACTTCCTTTTGTTAATTATACCACTGTATAAACCAATAAATAGTACGTTTTTCTTTGCCTCCATTTGGTATTCGCTAAAATTCTTATATTTTCCCTCTTGCTTTTGCCATTGCCTTTTCACAGAACACTGAGCTTAAGGTCTATTTATATTGATTTGCATATTCAAAGAGGCGTAATTCTGGGAGGAGACGGGGCGGGACAGAAGGCACGTGCACGTGTATTAGTTTACACGCTGATCGGGATTTATGGAGCAGTAGAACTTGGAAGTTGGAGTACACACAGATTCCTGCATCTGGAATTTTCTGTGCGTAAGCACATTTCGGCTTTTGTGCTTATGTCATGTTATAGTGCGAATTCTATGCACAGCGTTATACATGATGCCCCAGATCTGGGGCCTCATGTATAAAACTTGTTATGCTCATAAATGTATATAAGTCATTATATATAAGTTTTCGGGATTTATAAAACACAAACTTGGTATGAAAATTGGCTTAATGTTATAAAACGTTTTGACCATCCAAAAGTTCTAGGCACACTTTTTTGATGCTAGCTTTTTAGTGACACCAGGCAGCAGGACAATTAAGTGAAGTGGAAATCTATTCATCGCACATTTCAATGTCACATTCTGATGCTCTTGAACTAACTGTATCAGTTAACTGACATTTTTTGTCAATACAGCTGTCTTTATTGTTGGCAATAATGCATATATTTAATATTAATTGTCTTAGTGTGTAGCCATTCTATTTTGCCTGTAAAAAGGGAGTTCTGTGTGTTGCATGACTAACTGGCAATTGCAGTATTAGGTCTTTTGGAGAATATCACCAATAGGAGGTTATTGAGGATCATAATGATTTTTGGCTCATAGTAATGATTGGCTCTAGTCTTCCTAGAGTGTTCCTCTTGCAGATATGTGCTGAATTGGAGTCTGCATTGCAGAGCTCATCATGCGGAAATCACATGATCCATGTTCCATTAGAGGTTTTAACGATAGTGGGGTATTTGACGATGGGTGCTCTTCATCATGAATTGGCTGACTTGTCGGGAAACCTGCAGTCATCCCTAAACCATGTCATGCCATGTGTATGGGTTAGTATAATTAAAATTCTACCAGATATTTCCATTTCCTTATAGTCAAGGTGAGCGAACTGAGATTAAAAAGGTAATATGCAGAGATTGCTGAATTTTCTATTGTAATTGGCACAACTGACTGCTCATGTTGCGATAAAGGCACCATCAGAGAATGGATTTGCTTTTGTAAACAGAAAGCACTTTTATTCATTTAATCAATATACAACTGATATGTGAGGTTCAAATGTGTTTGAGTAACTTTGTTGTGAGGTGGCCTGGCTCTACCCGCAATTCATTTATTTTGTCAAATAGTAGAGTGAGAAGCAGACTTTAGGGTCATGTTGTGTGTGATATTTGGCTTCTTGGTAGCTAAGCCTAGCTAATCGGATTTCAAATAATTTTAGTACATTACAAACAACTTCTGTAATTTTCTTGCTGGTGATACTGAATATGCCATATGAGAAGAGAACCATGGGTTCATTAAAGGTAGATGATGGTGTTTGGACTCATCAGGTGACACACTGCTGTACAGCCCCACAAAGCTTTGCCACATTGTGATGAACTCTGCAGAACTGCACAACAAAGCAAAAAAAAAAAAAAACATGTACTGCCTCTGAAACCTAAGATGAGCATGTGGATGATGCAGTCCCTGTCACTCAGGGCATCGACTCGATGGAAAGAGAAACACGTTTGGATGTTGTATGTCAATTGTAAAGAGACTTGTATGTATTGCAACTGTGACTTTTACTTGGCAAAATTTTTTTTTTTAACAGTTCAATAAAAATGTCCTTAATGTTCTGTTCTGTGCATACAGCCTGTGTCGATTCACACAGGTACTAGTGCTGGTCTGGACACTAAGGTTATTATAGTTTTGCCTTTTTATGTTAGTTTTTATTTCTATATTTTTTCTGACCTTACTTGAAAATTCAGTTTAGTTTTAGTTTTTCTTCATCGTGTATTTTTAGTTTAAATTTCATTTTTATTTCACAAAGATATTTCTATTTAATTTTTATATCTATTAGTTTTAGTTATAGTTTTAGTAATTATGGCATGGAGCTACTATGGAGTTTAGTTTTGTGCCGCAATCAGACACAACTGTACACTTAACGGATTTGGATATAATATGAGTTTAATATTAGTGGAAGCTTAATACACGACATGGTTTATTATCTGGTTTTGTTTTTGTTGGAGAAAAACAAGCATAATCAAAACCAGATATTGAATATGAACAATTATCTACAATTTTTGAATTTTTAAAATATTTTCGATGTCATTTGTGCTGAACAAATGTGCGCTGACTGTTTTGCGCTTTTTATCTTGTCCTTTTATTGCCCAAAACGGGCCATTTTGTAATGAAATTTAGGTGAATTTAATGGTTTGAGAGTTTTTTTACTCTAAATGTCTATGAAGTGGCAGGTGAATTATTGTCAACAAAAAGCAGGCACCTGAGAAATAAACTGAAACGTTACTCACTCGTGATTTTTCTGTCCATACGGTAAAGGTTTTGTTGACCAGCACATTCTGATTTCAGGAGTTTGAATTACATCTTGATATACAACAAGCACAAAGAAAGGGGTCACAATAAATCACTTTCAATTTCACACACTTTACATGTCTGTGTTCAGCTTGCTCTGTCAACGTTTGAACAGCCACCCTCCATCACCAGCTTTGCGGTGGATGACTTTCTGTTTTAGAGTTAAAAGTTACAAGGGTTAAAGACTAACAACAAGAATATTCATTCAAAAAGGAAAACTAAAAATATTTTAGTAAATTATTATTATTATTATTTTATTTCAGTTAGTCTTTCCAGCTACTTTAGTAGTTTTGTTTAGTTGTACTTTTTCATTTTGGATTTGTTAATTATTTTATTTCAGTTTATGAAAATGTTTTTTATTAATAGTTTCACTTTTGAGTTTAGTGTTTGTTAACTATAATAACTGCTGGGCACTGCACTCCACTCAGCTCCTGTCACTTACTTCTATTCATGTTTTATTTTTTATTTTCTGTGTAACTCCTGCAGGGGGACCATCAAAAGAATGTTTTTGCGGTTCTCCACTTCACTCTCACATTAACTTATATATGTATAACTTATATATGTATATATCTATACTAATAAAAAGCAAAGCCCTCACTGACTCATCACTAATTCTCCAACTTCCCGTGTAGGTAGAAGGCTGAAATTTGGCAGGCTCATTCCTTACAGGTTACTTACAAAAGTTAAGCAGGTTTCATTTCAGAATTCTACGCGTGTAACACCCTTGCACCACCAATCCTTTATGGGTAGGCAAAGGCCTGAGCTCTTTATAACGGTGTCGCCACCTCTATTGTTGGCAGGTTCACTATAGCCCACTTTAAGCCCGGTAATACCCAATCCAAGCACTGTTACTCAGATATTAATAAAACAAAACTCTTTTTACTTAATTGGAACATGAACAGTTTTCCAAAACTTAAGGTATTTACAAATATATACACAATACATAAAACACAAACACTAAATTATTTACAACTATACAGTACATATATTATGTGTCCAAACTACTGGTAAGCTCACCACGGACTTATTTACCCAGTCATTAAATATTACTTATTCCGTTAGGGGCCCCAAACGTAGCTCGGGTGCATAGTGGCCACACAAACAAAAACAAGAACTGGCCTCTTCACTTGAAAGTTTATTCAAGCCGCTTTAAAACAAAAAAACAAAATAAACACCGACCTTGTTTTATATCTTCCTCCTTATACTCAGGTACCTCCTTTATGTTTCCGTCTCCCTCTTTCTCAGACACCCTCTTTACTCACTGATCGCCATTTCTGCACTTGTGTCCTGCCTGCCGTCTTTCCCTTTATCACCCAACTCCTTTTATGTTTTAGCCATGTGCTAAAGTTAGTTCCTCTTTCTGTCTTTCCGTCTTTCTTCGGCGTTTTGCCTCAACAGCGCCTCTTTTTTCTCTCTTTCTTTGTTTCCATCTTGTTTTGGCGTCTTGCCTCAATAGCGCTTCCCTTTTCTCTTTCTTTTTTTCTGTCTTGTTTCGGCGTCTTGCCTCAACAGCGCCTCTCTTTTCTCTTTCTGTCTTGTTTCAGCGTTTTGCCTCAATGGCGTCTCTCTTTTCTCTTTCTTTTTTTCTGTCTTGTTTCGGCGTCTTGCCTCAACAGCGCCTCTCTTTTCTCTTTCTGTCTTGTTTCAGCGTTTTGCCTCAATGGCGCCTCTCTTTTCTCTTTCATTATTTCCGTCTTGCTTCGGCGTGCTGCCTCAACAGTCTCTTCTGGCAACAAACTCTTTTCGTTCTTGTTTTGGCGTGCTGCCTCAACAGTCTCTCTTTCTGCCACTCCTTGTTTCGGCGTGCTTCCTCAACAGTCTCTTCTTAGAACAAACTTTTTCCTCCCTTGTTTTGCCGTGCTGCCTCAACAGTCTCTTCTGGCAACGAACTCTCTCCTCCTTACGCCAATCTGGCGATACATATATATACTCAACGTTACCCAACCCCCACAACTTGTATCCCAATTCCTTCAATAAACTTTATTTACAAAAAAAAAGTTATATTTTCATTTTGAAACCTGACCAGGTTACACGCGTAACGGTCATAACTGAATCCTACTTACATACATATATACGTACATAGCCTGCAGCTCGGGCGCCGTGTGAGGCGCCGTTGCATCCCCCATCCCCACGCCTCCCACGTAGTTGGCTGCCTGCCTATATTGCGTCCCCAATTCCCACGCCTCCCATGTAATTGGCTGCCTGCCTATATAAGGCCGTCCGTCACTCCGGTTTCTTCATCCCCTTCCTTGCTTCGCCACGGTATTCATGTCTCCTTGCTGATAATGGCAGCCTTTTTATTTAATCCACGGCTTCTCCGCTGTTTTATTGTGCTGATGACTGCAGCCTTTTTATTTAAACCACGGCTTCTCCGCTGTTTTATTGTTCGTTTATTATGCTTATAGTTATTGTGTAGGTATTTTAGACTTAGTTTACATTGTTCAGGTACCCATTTCCTTTACCGTTCCAACCGTGCCCCCATTAACATGTCTATCGAGGTGATCACCATCGATCAAAGAACTGTCACTTACCGAGTGGTTTCCGTGCCCGGAGATGGCGCCTGCCTTTTCCATTCTCTGTGTTACATATTGCACGGCCATATCAGGCTCACTCTTGATATCCAGAGGAACATTGTGTCTTATGTATTGAATGACTGGGACAGGTTCAAGGTGTGGACTGATGACGGTACAGGAGATAATTATACTACACAGGAGCACTATAAGAGTGAAATGCTTAAGCCCTTCACGTATGCTTCTGCATGTGAGTTGATAGCTGCCACTGAATTGTTCGCTTGTCGCTTTCAAGTATACCGGAATGGCCAAATATTTTACACCTTTGGAGAACCACCAACGCCTCTTAAACATCTTAGATTCACAGGTGACGATTTGAGTAGTGGACACTTTGATGTTTATGAATGTTTCAACTCTCAAAAGCTGGATGCGAAGTTATCGATGAAGCTGGTTGTATGCTTACAACGGTTGACAGATGCCGAATCTTACTTCAACATAAGTCCTGCAAATAACTAACGTAATTGAAACAAACCATGAAACTCAAATCGATTATGACAGCAGCAATCCAAGCTGTGAGAAAACAGTAAAAAGGAGGCGTGTCAGACGTCGTGGTACATTTTCTGATGCAGCTAGACGGAAACAACTTTGTGACGCTGCCGCCAAATACTTGCAGAAAAATCCGCAAGATAATAGACACGCTGTCGCTAAATACTCGCAGGCAAATCCACAAGTTCATAGAGACGCTGTCGCTAAATACTCGCAGGCAAATCCACAAGTTCATAGAGACGCTGTCGCTAAATACTCGCAGGCAAATCCACAACTTAATAGAGATGCTGCCGCTAAATACTCACAGGAAAATCCACAAGTTCATAGAGACGCTGCCGCTAAATACTCGCAGGCAATTCCACAAGTTCATAGACACACTGCCGCTAAATATTCAATGGCAAATCCACAACTTAATACCGGGAATGCCTGTTAAACATCTTAGATTCACGAGTAGTGATTTGGGTATTGAACACTTCGATGAATGAAACCTGTTATCTTTACAACGGTTGACAAACACGGAATGTAACTTGAACACAACACGTCCTCCAAATACGAACCTGATTGAAGGAAATAATGATAATCAAATCCTTGATGACAGCAACACTCATAAAAGTGACAAAACAATTACATCGACAATCATGTTACGTTATTTTTAAAATGTTTCCATTTCTTTTTCATAACTTCTTTAACACACTACTTCTCCGCTGCGAAGCGCGGTATTTTGCTAGTGGATTTATAAATCTGACGGTTATTTTTGTATTCGCCATTTTTACCTTTCAAGCATAAGCCAAATTTTAGTACGGAATCTAAGCAAGATTTTATACATACATTAGGCCCCTGTTCTTTACTGACCTAATGAGTCAGATATCCCTAACTGAAACTCACACTCACAATTTGTATTTTTTGTCAATATCTCTGGCTACATTGACCATTTGTTACATGACCTTTGCCCCAGCTCCCCTCCAGGTTCCATATAAGCTTACAAGGAGCATCCATTTCTAACTCCGAAGTGAAGTTTGCATCCAGTAAAAAGCTTTCCCATATAAATCATGCTGGACAACTTGTTTCAGTATTTGAACCCCCTGCACTTGTAGTAAAACATTCAGATTGTCATTTGTGCCTCCAGTGTTCATAGGATTCATATGGTCCATACTGTTACAATATACAGAGTACAGTGAAATTCTTACACTTGCATGTGCTAATCAACAAGCAACATGTTGCCATTGACACTGCTTTACTAGAAAGGGAGAAGAAACACAGTTGGGGGTTCTACCAACATTTGTAATTCTTCCTTTAGGCTTTTGCCCTAGACATATTCCCCTGGCTGCGGTGGGCTGGCGTCCTGCCCGGGGTTTGTTTCCTGCCTTGTGCCCTGTGTTGGCTGGGATTGGCTCCAGCAGACCCCTGTGACCTTGTAGTTAGGATATAGCAGGTTGGATAATGGATGGATGAATGGATGGATGGATATTCCCCTGGGACATAAACTTTTATAATAACGCACACCCATGCTGCTTTATGTACCTTTTATGTAAAGTGATTTGAGATGATATTTATATAAAATCAAAAAATAAAAGTTCATTAATTAAATTCAATTTCGGCACTAAACCAGCCAAAATTATCTTTGAAAACCTGTAAGTGTTCATGGAGTTTGCTCAGACAACCAATTTTTTGTGTATGTGGCAATAGCATACATCACAATTAAGGATTAATTAAGTATCGAACAGGTTGCAGGTGCCATTTACATCAAACCAAATTATGAGAGCTCAAAAGTAAAAATAACCATAATGTTAACCCCCACAGTGAGGTGGTAGCAGTTGTGAGAAAACAAAACCTTGATGGGTGAATTTTTAACAGAATTCTACAGTTCTTCTCTTTGTTGTTAATCTTACAAGTGGGAAGATCTGTCTTTGGACCCCATGGTGTGAAAATACTATGCCATCGTCACTTTGTCACTGTATGCAGTAATTGAAAAACTCATTTTAGTACTGCTGGTGATTTACAAAGTAGTTGTGGATGAGAGAAAAAAAAACTATTAAATATAATATTCTAATCACACTTTTCCCCAATTTTTTCACTACAAAATTAAATTTTGGTGAGGCTAGACTTTTTTGGAACTCTGGGTGTTTTGCAAAAAACTAAAGAAAATGGGTTTTAAAAATAGATCAATCTAATGACCCCAAGAATTTCTTATCAGTCAGTCAGGATGTTAGTAAGGGTCATATGTTACACAGGAAAACTGGAGCCTGTCCCAACAAGCAGCGTGCCCAAGGCAGGAATCCCTGGACAGGGAGCAAGTCCATCACATGGTAAACACACACACACACCTAAAACTAGTATTGGATTGGTACAAATATTTGGAGTTTGGTATGAATACCAGCTTTTGGTATACCAGGACAGTACCAAAGCAAATAATGGATAATCCCTCCATACATAATGCTTACAGCAACCTTCCTGGTGGGACGAACAATCACATACGTCCCTGCCTTGTCATCCTCCACGTTAACACAAGGAGTGCAATGAAGATAAATGCGTGGAGGTTTCCCTGTGGAGTCTTGTGCACATTAAATTATTGGGTGGGCCCCCCTATGCAGTCTCCAATGCACTGGGGAGCAGTGAGGTAGCACAACTACTCCTGGGCAACATCTATATTATAGTATTGGTTTCACAGCTGCACACTAAATTGTTCAGTATTTCAACTAGGTGGCTACTGTTTTTTTTTATATACTGTATTCAGAACCTTTCACAGCGAGATCTAAATGAAAGCACTTAATAAAGAATTTGCTACCAGACACGTAAGTGGTGGAGGATTATTGTGAATGTCAAAAATACTCCACAAGATAATATAAGTACAGTTGACAAAGACGAGGCCAGACAGACAAGGGGTCAGAATCTTATAAGCAGGATAACCAGGCAACCAGAAATCAAAGGGACAAGACATAAATCAAACGTTGAAGGAAAAAAATGAAGTCAAAACCAAAACCAAAATCTGACACTTGGGCCTAGTTGGAATAAGACAAACTATACTACAGAGGTTTTTTAAACATTGAACATTTACTGGGGGATAGTAACTGTGTAACTGTAGTGTAACTGCTTCCATATTCACAGTATTTCGTCACTTCCATGATGTTATCAGTGTGGCAATCGTAGACACGTGACACATCCGCAAAGTGTCGCATAAACAAAAATTAAAATTAAAATAAAATTATGCAAAGCAATTAGTATTTCAACCCTGCAGTCAGTTGATATTGTGTTATAACCAAAAAATAATTTTTTTATCAAAAAGAACAAAGAGGAGGTTGATGGACACACTTAAGAGACACATGCGATATTAAGACAAAAACCATACAGTCCTGACATCGCTCCATAACTATGTCATTTGCTTTAAAGGCTGACACAATACCAGTGCCATAGTGTGCCACGCAAATGAATGCTGTTTTTTTTTTCTGCCGCACTGAATGAAGGGAGACTAATTGCAGACGCATTGAATAATGATATAAAGTGTTTTGAATTAATTTTAATTAATGTACTGCAGATACATTTTGAAATATCTTCATACAATAGAGAGCATTAATGTGTTCAATCTGTAAATGTTAGTAATTCACAGATTCAATTAGAAATGTAACAAAAGGATTTTATTATTGCATCAGGCTAAAAAGATATTGTGTTATACTAACACTGATCTAAGGTTTTCACATCTTTAAAACATGGAATTCATTTTACAGTACCAGCATGCCAAAAGAGATCAATAATGAGTCATCTTTTATTGTTAAATACAAAAACATAATTAGAATATACAATTTGCATTTTCATAACAAAGCAATGCAATATATATATATATATATATATGAAATATTCAGATGTCTGAACAGTTCAGTCTGTTTCATTCTCCTACACTTAATTTTTTAAGGTCTAATCGGTAAGCCAATTCCTTGTTCCTTCTCTTCACTGCTGTTAAGCTAATATATGGTTGCTACTGGCAAGTTTTAGACACTTAAAGTATGGTGCTCTGAGTGTATTAAGGGATAAAAAGATGTTATTAATTATGATTGTACAGAACTGTATGTAATTAGGCATGCACCTTGAAGGTGATTTAATAACATATTATTCATGCTAGTACACACAAGGTAATGAATTCTGCACACTGCTGACACTGGTGAATCATTTGCAGAGTACAGTGCAAGCATTCTGGGAAAATTTCAGTAATTATTCAAACAAGCATTAAGCAATGGGAAAGAATCTGCGCAACTGCCTCGTAAAAACGAGACACTGTGAATGAATTCTAGTAGGCTTATGTTATTAATACTGCATATAATTTTACACCTTGAATAAGTTAAGAGATTTTTCCAATGTTCTAAACTTTATTTTTCATGGTGCTGTTAACAGCGATGAGCTATACCAACAGTAGCCTTGTTCAGCCAGCTGTTTTGGACTGAGTTAAGTATGTACTTGATATGATTTCTACTGTGTCACACAAATTATTTGAAAATTAATATCCAAGGAGATCACAGACTCAACAATGACAGATACTGAGCTGGGAGCTATGAGGAGAAATCTCCTTCATGAAGTGATCCTCCAGAGCCCAAAACTTTCACATGTAACTCCTTGAAAACTCATCATTTTCTCATTGATTAATCAATATTTAAAATAATATGCAGATGTAAAAGAAATGCACATTTTCCTAAAGTGGTTTATCTTACTTTCATGCTTGCTAGCAATAACTGACGCACGTTTTAATATTGTTTTACTCAGCCTTTATTGTTATGTTTATATTGGACTGACACGAGTACAAATGGGGTGGGTTTGACTAGAACAGCAGAGAATGAAAGTTCAAAAGAGAAGCACACAAAGGCTGGTACATGATTGATAGAGATTATTTATTGTCGAACAAAAGATACAGCAGTAAACAAAAGTCAAAGTCAAAATCAAAACAAGCTCACAAAAGCAAAATTACCTCAAAACTATTTGCCTCTTAGATGTTCAAGAAGAACTATTTTGCAGGTCTTTCTTAATTTGCATGTACGTTTCAGGTACGTCTCTGTGTGTGCGGCCATCTTTTAGAATATGTGTGTCTTGACGTCACATCAATCAAGAAACGTATGACTAGCATTAACACTTCTTATCTGGAGGAAAAGGGGTGATGATGTCCATGAAAAACCCCAAAATAGCATTGTTCATACTCAAACAAAACCAAACAAATGTCATAGAAAATAATACAATTATCAACAACAACCAAAAAATCACACAAATATCATTTTGAAAGGTGAAAAGCTGAAGCGATACTTATTTTATGGTGTCTGTGACATTTCACAAAGTCAATCTGGCAGCAAATTGTAACTGTTGACTTTTGGGACAATTTTCAAATTTCTCATTTACTGTTGACTTACAGCTGGTAAAATGACACTTCAAAATAGATTTTTTTTGTTGCAAGGGTCTAGGCGCCTATAGTGTTCTCTGTGTGCCATTTTTTGTTTATTCTAATAATTAATTTTTGAGAAAAAAAATATACAGTATATATATATATTTTTTTATTTTGTTCTTCAGTTCTGCTGATATCATTAAATTCTAGGTTGTCATGGTTGTCGGTAGGTGTGCAGCTGCTGTTACTGAGCACAAGAACACAAGCGTTGGCGTAAGATTCCAAGTGGCACCACTATATATATAAAAAAAAGCTGCATTTGTTTTTTGTCTGAAATTTCAATAATTGAAGTGAAATCCTTTAAATTCTCAGAGCAGAGTTTAGACTTTGAACAACCTTTCAACTATGAGCTTTATTTTGCCCTTTTCTTTTAGGTTTTTAATTTGATTTTTTGGTTTCTGACATTTGCCTTTCCTTGTTATGAAAACAGTTTTCTCAACGTAAATTAGATCCTTTAAATAATTCTGTGATTGTTGGACAGATTCATTCAGTTGTGTCACCTACTTGTTAACAAGTAGCATGAATCGTCATTGGTGTGGAAGTTGAGCCACAAAGAATGTAAACTCAATGAATATGGATTTTTTTGGTCAGTAGTGCTTGAGAAATAATGGAAATGCCATAAACAGCAAGAGAGACAAATCAGTTGCATATAGATGGGTCAAACTTGACTGCATACTCAAATTAGATAGCAGAGTCAAATTAATACTTCAATCTTCATATATACGAGACGCTACCGTGGCTGTTTGTTTGTCTGTCCGGGATTTTAAATCACCTGTAGCTCACAAACCGTTTGACCCATTGACCTGAAATTTAGTACACCTATACTATGTGACGTCCACTATCAGCTTTCGGGGTGATGATTGACCTCCAAGGTTAATCCTCTTTTTGTTTAATTATTTATTTATTTTTTGAAATTTTATTAATTTTATTGCAATCATTCCATACAAATCAATAAATTTTTACAAAAAGTAGGATTGAGAAAAAGTCGACCCCCACCCCTGAGAGAGAGAGCAAGGACAACGGAGTAAAACTTAAGGCTTGTAAACATACCTAAATTGATGAGTTTGATAAGCCAATAGAGATGAATGGAGAAGAAAAAGAAATACAGAAATAACTGCTTCCTCTGTGTTTTAAGAGCTTATTCTAAAATATTACTGATTAGATCCTGCCATATTTTGAAAGAAATCTGTACAGATCCTCAAACCGAGTATTTGATTTTTTCCAATTTCAAATAGTATAAAACATTGGTTTCTCACTGACTTAAAAGAGGAGAGTTAGGATTCTTCCAGTTTAGCAAAATAAGTCTGCGTGCCAAAAGTGTAGTGAATGCAATAACAGTTTGTTTGTCCTTCTCCACTTTAAACCCATCTGGAAGAACACCAAACACAGCTGTTAATGGGATAGGAGGGATTGTGACACCAAGGCTGTCTGAAAGGTAATTAAAAATTTTGGTCCAGAATGATGTTAATTTGATGCAGGCCCAAAACATGTGACCCAGTGAGGCTGGGACTTGATTGCAGTGTTTGCAGGTTGGATCTTGCCCTGGAAACATTTTGGAGAGTTTTAGGCGAGACAGATGTGCTCGATATATAATTTTGAGTTGAATAATTATATGCTTTGTGCATATGGAGCTCAACTGAATTCTCTGCATTGCTTTTTTCCACTCCTTTTCTGACTCCTTTGAGAGATCTTTTCCCAGTGTCCTCTTGGATCTTTGAAAGGTAGGGACTGTAAACTAATTTTATATATTGCAGAGATGGTGTCTGAGTCCTTGAAATTGAGCAATATTTTTTCCAGCATGGACGAGGGTGCAAGATGAGGAAAATCGGGCAGGTTCTGTTTAACAAAGTTCCTAATTTGAAGATAGTGAAAGAAATGTGTAGCTAGAATGTTAAATTTGGAATGTAATTGTTCATAGGATGCAAAGACGTTGTCTATATAAAGATCTCTAAGCAAGTTAATCCCAATTTTTTTCCAGATATTAAAAACTGCATATGTTTGCGAAGGTTGAAAGAGGTGGTTCTATAGCAGAGGTGCCACAGATAAAAGCCTCTCCATCTTAAAATGCTTTTTACATTGGTTCCATATTCTGAGTGAGTGAAGCACAATTGGGTTATTAGTATATTGCCGATAACTTGCATTTATTGGGGCACAGAGCAGGGAATATAAAGAAGTACTGCAGGATTTTAGTTCTATTGCGGACCAGGCCTGTGTATGTTCATCTATTTGTGTCCAGGTTTTTATAGCTTCTGTGTTTGCTGCCCAGTAATAACACTGAAAGTTAGGTAGAGCCATGCCACCTTCTGCCTTTTGTCTTTGTAGGGTCGCTCTTTAGATACGTGGATGTTTTGAGTTCCAAATAAATGAGGTTATTGTTGAATCTAATTGCTTAAAAATTATTTATTGATGTATATTGGAATGTTTTGAAATATAAAAAGGAGCTTAGGAAGAATATTCATCTTAACAGTGTTAATTCTTCCAGTTAGAGCGAGATGAAGGGTTGACCATCTATGCAAGTCTTGCTTAATCTTTTCAATGCAGACGGTGAAATTTTGTTGATAAAGAGCTTTATGTTTACTTGTGATGTTTACCCCTAGGTATTTAAACTGTTCTGCAATGATAAAAGGTAGGGTGTCTAATCTAATATTATATGCTTGAGAATTCACTGGAAAGAGTACACTTTTATTCAGATTAATTCTGAGACCAGAGATCGTTTGAAATTCTGTGAGTGCTGTTAAGACTGCAGGCACAGAATTTTGTGGGTGTGATATATACAGTACCATATCATCTGCATATAGAGAAATTTTCTGTTCCAGTCCTTCTCTGATAATCCCCTTTATCTGATCAGCATTTTGACAGTGTATTGCCAGTGGTTTAATGGCGATTGCAAACAGCAGCGGTGACGAGGGGCATCCTTGTCTGGTACCACGTTCTAGTTTAAAGTAGTCTGAACAAATGTTGATACAAATTGAAGCTTCTGGATTGGTATACAGTAGTTTGATCCATGCACAAATGTTCGGGCCAAACCCAAATTTCTCCAATGTAGTAAAAAGTTACTTCCATTCAGTCATGTCAAATGCTTTTTCTGCATCCAATGATAATAATATTTCTGGGGTGTTTGACTTATGCCATCTGCGAGGTGAGTGTGTGGGGCATAGTGACTTTAGCTCCAAGATCAGAGGTGCATGGTCAGAAATAAAAATAGCATCGTATTTGCAAGATTTAATCGTAGGCAAGAAATTATTATCTATATAGAAATAATCAATTCTTGAGTAGCAATGATGTACTGGTGAGTGGAAAGAATATGTTCTTGAGTTTGGGTTTAAAAACATCCAGGGGTCTGATAAGTTGCGATCAGTTATAAACTTTGTAATTATCTTTCCAGTGTTAGATGTCACCCCCCCTGTGATAGAAGTCCTATCTAAGAGTGGATTTAAAACACAATTAAAGTCCCCAGCCATTATAATTTTATAAGTGTTTACATTGGGAATGGATGCAAATAAATTTTGTATAAATTCCTTATCATCGACATTAGGTGCATCAGCATTTATCAAAATCATTTTACAGTTAGATAAGTTACCCATGACCATCACATATCTCCCTTCAGGATCCAATACTACATCTGATGCTACAAATGAGACTGTTCTATGTATGAGAATTCCCACACCTCTAGTTTTCTTTGTAAAGCTAGAATGGAACATTTGGCCAGTCCAGTCCTTTTGCAGCCAGAACTGATCCTTGCTTAGTAAGTGGGTCTCCTGTAAAAATACTATTTTAGCGTTTAAACCTGTTAGGTGAGAGACCACTTTTTTTTCTCTTTAATTCGTGATTCAGGCCTTTAACATTCCAGTTCACAAAGTTAACTGTCCCATCATGGAGACATTGATTCTGAATTTTTGATGTCATTTTATAGTCTTAACTGGAAGTGAAACAGCTTTAACCTTAATTTCCTATTTCCCCAAGAGTTATTGCCATGCAGCTTATTGTTACGTTGGTAGTTATAATTATAAAGATTAAAAGGATAGATTAGATATAGATATAGCCTGCTCTCTTTCTCTCTCCCCCTTAACCCCCACCCTCCCATTTTTGCCTCCCCACCTGAGGCTGGACCCCACTTCACGCAGTCCCAGTCCTCTGACATACCCAGAGACAGAGCACGTCCAAAGCAAAACAAGCCACCACGCAGTGGAGTTTTAGGATTAAAAAATAGAGATATCTATTGCCAATATAGTTTAAATACTATATGCCTAAAATATAATCATTAACAAACTATGAATTTAAAATATATATAACCTTCAGCAACCTTAATGTACAGTATTAAGATAATAAACCCAGATAATAAACCAGGGGAATGGTGTTAGAAAGTGGTCCAGAATAAGCATAGTAAGTCTTAATGCAATAATAACAATAACAATAAACCAAGGGTATGATGTTAAACTGTCTCCTTTAGGGTAGAGAAAAAATAAATAAATAAGATAAAAAAAAAAAAAAAAAGAATTAAGCACAAACGTCTATAACTGTAATTAAAACATAGTGTCCGAGTAATCTATAATAATAAAAGGCAAAGCCCTCACTCACTGACTGACTGACTGACTGATTGACTGACTGACTGACTCATCACTAATTCTCCAACTTCCCATGTAGGTAGAAAGCTGAAATTTGGCAGGCTCATTCCTTACAGCTTACTTACAAAAGTTAAGCAGGTTTCATTTCGAAATTCTACACGTAACGGTCATAACGGTCGATAACGGTCGACAACGTCCGCCATGTTGAACTTTCTTATTTATGGCCCCATCTTCACGAAATTTGGTAGGCGGCTTCCCTGCGCTAACCGAAACCGATGTATGTACTTATTTCGATGGTATGAC
>JANRMT010062843.1:14822459-14848589 GCA_026402145.1 Polypterus bichir lapradei | reverse complement strand
TAACCATTAGTCAAATATAACACAAGTAAACACAAAATGCAGTTTTTAAATGATGGTTTTTATTATTTAGGGAGAAAAAAAAATCCAAACCTACATGGCCCTGTGTGAAAAAGTAATTGCCCCCTGAACCTAATAACTGGTTGGGCCACCCTTAGCAGCAATAACTGCAATCAAGCGTTTGCGATAACTTGCAATGAGTCTTTTACAGCGCTCTGGAGGAATTTTGGCCCACTCATCTTTGCAGAATTGTTGTAATTCAGCTTTATTTGAGGGTTTTCTAGCATGAACCGCCTTTTTAAGGTCATGCCATAGCATCTCAATTGGATTCAGGTCAGGACTTTGACTAGGCCACTCCAAAGTCTTCATTTTGTTTTTCTTCAGCCATTCAGAGGTGGATTTGCTGGTGTGTTTTGGGTCATTATCCTGTTGCAGCACCCTAGATTGCTTCAGCTTGAGTTGACGAACAGATGGCCGGACATACTCCTTCAGGATTTTTTGGTAGACAGTAGAATTCATGGTTCCATCTATCACAGCAAGCCTTCCAGGTCCTGAAGCAGCAAAACAACCCCAGACCATCACACTACCACCACCATATTTTACTGTTGGTATGATGTTCTTTTTCTGAAATGCTGTGTTCCTTTTATGCCAGATGTAACGGGACATTTGCCTTCCAAAAAGTTTAACTTTTGTCTCATCAGTCCACAAGGTATTTTCCCAAAAGTCTTGGCAATCATTGAGATGTTTCTTAGCAAAATTGAGATGAGCCCTAATGTTCTTTTTGCTTAACAGTGGTTTGCGTCTTGGAAATCTGCCATGCAGGCCGTTTTTTCCCAGTCTCTTTCTTATGGTGGAGTCGTGAACACTGACCTTAATTGAGGCAAGTGAGGCCTGCAGTTCTTTAGACGTTGTCCTGGGGTCTTTTGTGACCTCTCGGATGAGTCGTCCCTGCGCTCTTGGGGTAATTTTGGTCGACCGGCCACTCCTGGGAAGGTTCACCACTGTTCCATGTTTTTGCCATTTGTGGATAATGGCTCTCACTGTGGTTCGCTGGAGTCCCAAAGCTTTAGAAATGGCTTTATAACCTTTACCAGACTGATAGGTCTCAATTACTTCTGTTCTCATTTGTTCCTGAATTTCTTTGGATCTTGGCATGATGTCTAGCTTTTGAGGTGCTTTTGGTCTACTTCTCTGTGTCAGGCAGCTCCTATTTAAGTGATTTCTTGATTGAAACAGGTGTGTCAGTAATCAGGCCTGGGGGTGGCTACGGAAATTGAACTCAGGTGTGATACACCACAGTTAGGTTATTTTTTAACAAGGGGGCAATTACTTTTTCACACAGGGCCATGTAGGTTTGGATTTTTTTTCTCCCTAAATAATAAAAAACATCATTTAAAAACTGCATTTTGTGTTTACTTGTGTTATATTTGACTAATGGTTACATGTGTTTGATGATCAGAAACATTTTGTGTGACAAACATGCAAAAGAATAAGAAATCAGGAAGGGGGCAAATAGTTTTTCACACCACTGTACTTAGCTTCCAGCTTCCACTTTACTAGGTATATATACTGTATGTTCTTCTAGGTAGGTAGGAACCAGTTTTAATTTCAGTATCTGATTTGTTTGAGGCAAATGTAGGTCTCCAGTTTAATTGTGGTCCACATGTTCATGCTGTGAACCTCTGCTTCCACCTCATTTCTGTGGCACTCTGTTTAATTTCGATCTGGGGATTTTGCAGGCCATTGGAGTAAAGAGAAGCCACTGTCACGAATGCAGAGCCAGTACGTTATCTTACTGGAAATATCAGTTTAAAAAAGAAAAGACGTTGACCAAGTAGGGATACATATGGAATGTGAAATTCAAATAATTCACAAATTGGTATTAAGATTCATAATGTATAGTAAATATTCTCCACACTTCTACATTACCACCATCACCCTGTGATGTTGAATAAAGCATAGTTTCATGCATTTTATACCCATTTTACACCCTACCACCTTCATGTCACAGGGGAATTCACATTCGTCAGGCCAGGAACCTCTTTACAAAGCTACAGTTATCCAGTTTTGGTGATTTTTTTCCTACCATAGATTCATCTTCATGTTTTTATGCTGTTTTCCATTTACATCAGAAGTTGAATATCAGAGATGGTAATGATTGCACACCCAAGCTCACTGCGTTCCAGTAAAACATCTGAGAAACCAATATGGACTCCCCCAGAGAAACCTTTGTTGTGCTTGTTTTTTTGGAATAAATACCATCTGGTCAACATTGTATTTTATGCATCCAAACACATTTATGCATGTCCATAAATAGAAGTTGGACAATATTGTGTGTTTGGCTGCTTTAATGAGCCATAAATAGGCAGAAGTGCCAATAAACTGTACATCATACTATAGCTTTCACTAACATTCACGGAGTATGTCGCTAATTTTAAATTGATCTCATAATCTGAAGTTGTACAAACTCAGCCTTGACAGACCAGCCCAGAGTTTCTCAGTAGGAATTATGACTTGTGGAGGAGTTCCAGAAGAAAATTCAAATGGAACGCAGCATTAGCTCACAGAAGTGGACCATAGTTTGGTGGTCTGGTGCATTAGCCCTCTGTCTCTCGTGGTTTAGGGTGTTTTCACCAATAGACTTTTAATCCTACATTGATATACTAGATGTTTAACTGACTTGTTGGTAGAGCATATAAACTGGGCATGTCATAGCTCACTGGCTGGGGTTGAATTTTGTGTTTTTTGTCATCTTTGTCCATTTGTGGTTCTTTTGCTTGTACTATTGTAAGGTTATTTGTGTTTATTTGCCATTGCTTGTGTTTAAATTTCAGTGCCTAGGCTATGTTTCATGTGTACTGTGGATGGTCCCCCAGGGAGTGATTCCACCTGCCAGTCACTGCCAGGAGCTGACCCTCCACCATATAAATTGGAGGGGCTGCCATAGTTCCTGGTGGTTTGTTTCAAATGCACTAGGGAGGTTTGGTGAGTTATTGTGTTTTACTGTGCTTTTTGAATTTTTTAAAATCATTTTTCTGTATTTCTCATCTTTTTTGCTCTGTTTTCCGACCATTCTTGAGTTGTGATTTGTCACTTCAATTGCTTGAATGGCATTGTGTCTCGGGCAATTCCATTTTGCTCCACAGAACATCATTGCTATTGGAATACCGTTTTGTGAAGACTAAATCTTTTATGTTATGAAGATCTTTTAAATTTGCCCTCTCACTAGCCAGGTCTTGATAGTTTCACTCCTATAATAGGCATTTTTGGAAGGGCTTTTTGGAACTTGCATGTTTTTAGAACTCCATGCTCATAACTGTTGTTTTTTATGCTGTTCCCTCTAACCACTTTTTTGGTGAAACTTTGAAAACTCAGAAAATTCCATGTCTTATCTATACTAATAAAAGGCAAAGCCCTCACTGACTGACTGACTGACTCACTCATCACTAATTCTCCAGCTTCCTGTGTAGGTAGAAGGCTGAAATTTGGCAGGCTCATTCCTTACAGCTTACTTACAAAAGTTAGGCAGGTTTCATTTTGAAATTCTATGCGTAACGGTCATAACTGGAACCTACTTACGTACATATATACGGCCATAGCCGGCAGCTCGGTCGCCGTGTGAGGTGGAGTTGCATCCCGCATCATCACGCCTCCCACGTAATTGAGTGCCTGCCCATATAAGGCCGTCCGTCAGCAGCAATCCAATAGACACGCTGCCGCTATATATTCGTGGGTGAAGGACTGTGCTTATGCAAACGAAGATGAGATGCAGTACACAGAGAACAAGCAAGAGCTCCAAAGAGCGCTGAACAAAAAACGCATTACACAATTGAGAAGGCAGCAAAAGAATATAAAGCGAGTGACGTATACAAGCATATTCATAAGTGCAGCAACTGGGGAAACAAAGCACACCGTGGAAAAAGTCAATGTCCAGCTAAAGGAAGACAGTGTAAAAAATGTGGTAAATTGAACCAATTCGCTATAGTTTGCAGGACTGGGAAAGGTAAACCCGTGCATGCAGTGTGTGATGTCTCAGATTAAGAGGAAGACGAGCTGTTTATTGATGCAGTAAGAGAGGAACAACCCTATGAAGCTGAACAAGCCTTTGAGGACATATCAATAGAAAAGCACGGTGTAAAGCTTAAGTTTAAATTAAGTTCATAGACACGCTGCCTCTGACGTTTGTCATGCCTAAGGCGAATACGATATTCGCGAGATACAAGTTTAATGAGAAGACGTAGGGTATAAACGAGACTTTTGATCACTTTGTAACGGAGATAAAATTGCTGTAATGGAGTTAAAATTGCTGGTGAAGGACTGTGCTTATGCAAACGAATAGGAAAGCAAGGTGTAAAGCTTAACTTTAAATTAAGTTCATAGACACGCTGCCGCTGGTGTTTGTCATGCCGAGAGACTGTGTTTGTGGAGGGATGGAGAGTTAAGGCGGGTGGGGGAGTCACGTCATCATCTCCCCTCCCATTCATGTCATTTCATTCACTTTATTTTGCTCTGAGCTGAGCTCCACTGACCTCCGCAGCTGACTCGGTCTTGCCGTTCTTTTTCCTTAGTGTTTAGTCCTCTCTCCTTTACTGATTTATATAAAGGAGAGTTGAGATCCGAGAGACTGTGTTTGTGTGTTTGTGGAGGGATTGAGAGTTAAGACGGGTGGGGGAGTCATGTCATCATCTCCCCTCCCATTCACCTCATTTCATTCAGTTCATTTCGCTCTGAGCTGTGCTCCGCAGCTAACGCGGTTTTGCGGAGACAACTTCGTGACGCTGCCGCCAAATACTCAAAGAAAAATCCACAAGTTAATAGACACGCTGTCGCTAAAGTTTCTCCACACTCTGAATCCTCCAGGCACTCCTGAGCATAATCTAATTTTGAAGGTTGGGACACCAATAATGTTACTGAAAAACTTACAGCCACCGAAACTTTGTAATGGCACGAGACTTCAGGTCACATGTCTGCAAAAGAACCTAATTGAGGCAACTATTTTTACTGGCAGTTGCTCAGGGGAGAGAGTTTTTATTCCTCACATCCTCGTTATACCCTCCGATCTCCCATTTCAATTCAAATGCCTCCAATTTCCAGTAGGGCTCTACTTCGCGATGATAATTAATAAGTCTCAGGGACAGACCCTACAAAAGGTTGCCATTGATTTGAGGCAAGATTGCTTTTCACATGGCCAACTATATGTTGCATGCTCAAGAGTAAGCTCGCACAGCTTGGTCATATCACAACCGCAGTGCTGAACTGACAACATGGTATACAAAGAGTTCCTTAACAAATAATTATTGGTATGTTTTCCCTCAGTTTAAAAAGGTTTACTTTTCTTCTTAATAAAAATTTAAAAGCAGTACTTCGCCGCTGTTAAGTGCGGGTATTTTGCTAGTATTTTAATATCCAGAACAAATACACTGAATAACAAAATTCCATAACATATGTTTTGTATCCAAAGATGGTCAATCTTGAGCAGGAAGAAGAAGGCTACACAAAGGACTAAACGGGCCCTCTGGGACTGGCAACTTTTGAGCCAGTGAAGAAACCAAACACAAAGAAAAGCCCTTCTTCAGGGTCATAGTATGACTCTACAAATTGATGAAAAGAAATAAATTAACAGAAAAATGAGAAAATTTACAAAACAAATGCCATATATAGTGTACTCATGTATAAATCGGGTCTTGAAACCCGAAAAATTTATTATAAAATGAGATCCCAGCTTATATGCCCGTTCAAAAATATTTTTTTTTTTTCTTTTTGCTTCCTCCAATCTCGCACCGGTTTCTCATAAACATCGAATTTTGTTGCAGCAGCGCAGTTACTAATTTCTTTCACCACTTCAACGACTTTTAATTTAAAACCAGCTTCATATTGTATTCTGATCAAACACACTACCATAGATAAGGGATGCTCTTGCGATAAAGGTGTATGAGGGTGTGAGATACAAAAAACACAAAACAGTGTAAACGTTGCTTCGGAATATTTCGGGTATTACTGTGCGGTCAATACATAAAAAAAGGCTGTGTGCTCCATAGTTACTCTCTCAGGTGGGTGTTAGCAAATCATAATCTCGTGGACAAATAGCGTGAGTTTTCCACATTTGACTTATACGGCCAACATTATAAAATACCAGAAATTAAACGACAAAACAAAGCCCTGACTTGTACCTTGGAGAACTTAAATGTGACTATATACAGTAAATAAAAACAATGAAGTATGCACAGTTAAACAATAGAAACAACATTTTTGCACAATTGTTATTGTCAATTATTCATACCTGTCTTTGGTATGGAATTAAAAAGAACATGAACCACTGAATCAAATTCCCGATGGATTAATAATCCACCAATTAATAATTAATAGAGTTCAAAACCAATAATACTTAAGAATCTGAAAAAAGTCAAGCAAAGAAAAGGGGTTACCTCAGGTAATATAATAAAATAGCCAAGAACCAGACAAGAAGTGCAATGGCCAAAGCCAGCAGAGCACACTCACCTCAGTTGTTTTATTTTTTGTAGGTAGCAGGTGTCAAAGACAAACAAAGGAAGGAGCCACAAAAAGGTTTGGGGCAGTCACCCATATATTGTTCCTGGCTGCAAAATGGAGATAATTAATGTGTACAGGTTAGAGTCCAAAACACACCTGATTTGCTGGCACAAAGATGATGGCTTTAAGGGGGAGCAGGGAAAGTGATGTCATTTGTAGGGCTGGAACAGAAAGTGGTGTTATTGGGGGCGGAAGTGACATCATCAATGGGGCCAGAACCAGAAGTGGCGCCCATTACACCCCGGAAACGGAAGTGACATCATCAGTGGTATGGGGAAAATGGAAGTGGTGCCATTGAGCCCAGGATTGGAAGTGACATTGTCAGCGACATGGGGGAACGGAAGTGGTGCCATTGAACCCGGAACCAGAAGTGACGTTATCGGGGCCAGGTGGAATTTCCCATAACTGGTCTGCAGAGAAGTGAGAGAAAGAATTAGTGCACACTGCCATCCCTTGGTCTGGCATGGAATTACTCTCATTCAGGCCCTTTAGCTGCCTCCCATGCACACATGTGTGACACAAGCTAATTCACTGGTCTCATTAAGACCATGATAATGTATAACATTTCATCCTGTAATAAATGAGTACGAACATTTCTACCATGAAGGGAGGAAGTAACTTTTAGCAACACTGAATATTTGAGATGCAGAATGCTGTTTTTCCTACAAATTGTCTTAAGACCGTGCTTGGCCCTGATGAAAAGAAAAGCCAGTCCTGAAACGTGTAGGTTTATCTTTGTGGTTGGTTCCTTCGCTGGCTCTGTCCCAATGGCACTATTTGGTTCTTTGAGTGCCCTTGTTCATCATGTTCAAGGTTAGCCATTTTTTTATACAAATCATGTGTTTTGGACTTAACTTCCAAATGGTTCCATGTCTTTTGTTTAAGTTCATTGAACAATATATTTAATTGTTTATCTAATGTTATCTATAGATGAGAATATATTTGTGGCATTGCTTAATAATTGTTGTGTTTTATTTTACTATTAATATTAAAGTTTATCAAGGATGAAACTCCTTGCAAATACTAATGAGCAGCCACAGTGTCTTATCTCAATCTGTAGTGATAATACCACATCCAAAATTACAGGAAACATCAGAAATAATCAATCATACATACATTACAAAAACCCTAATGGTCTGCATTACTCTCACCATCACATTGTCTTTAAAAATATTTATTGTCTAAGTTTTGCTAACACCGTTATATACCATTGTAATTCTGTGGGAAGGTAACCCTGTTACCCTTTGTACTCCTTATTGTGTAGATCTGACCGAAATGTCCCCAAATCCCATAATCTAAATAGTGCCAGGATAAAATGCTGATGCAATTCAACACTTCCCCTTCCTTTTACATCTGTAATCCCAGGTAATTGATTAGGGTACCAGACAAGAAAAAAGTTATACATTTATTCATGTATTATAGGTCAAATATAATAAACAAAGTTGAATAAGTGTGGCTAAAATAACATTACAACATACATAGCAGTTCATCTTGTGTCCATGTGCTTACTACCAGGTGGTTGTCTGTGTTATGTTTTGGTCCAGCTTGGTCTTTGCTGCAGCATGGTCTGTGAGTGGAGTATCAAGGTGCAACTAAACAGGATACCTCTGAAACCCATAAGATAAAAAAGCAAAATAAATTATTGTGAGAAACTCTGAAAAGGGTAAAGCAAGTAGTTCAGGAAAAGACAAGCACATACTGTGAATGAAAATCAGGCAGAATTTCAATTAGACATTAAGATCGAGCCACTACTGACACTAAGAGGCTGTCTAAATGCTCATATTAGTTAACAATCAATTGAAATGTGAGACAAACTAGCAGCTGCTGTGAGTTTGTTGTGATACCCAAAGAGATGTTGAGCTCTGAGAAGGGGGCATATTGTAGGGATGAAAAACAGCAGAGCACGTGCGTGCCACCCCTGAAAGTGATCTATTTCCACCAGCATATAGGAGAACAGTAAGCAAATAACATACAATCTGTTTTACTTACAATACATTGTTATTTTAGGAAACTGTACCATGATCCGCACATATGCAGAGTAAGCGGAACCAACATCCTTGTCCATGGATGAAAACCGGCAGAGATGTTTTTTTATTAACTCTGTGTTTATCTTCATTGATGCACCACCCAAACAAATAAGATCAGTCGACTCCATACTGCATACTATTCCAATTCAGCCACAAATCGGTCCATTACCCTTTCTAGCTGCAACTTTCCTCCTGAAAGTGGCAAGAATCAGGCTTGATGGACTTCAACACCCACAGTGAATGAATTTGACTTAACGCTGAGTATTCAGACACAGCTCTTGCTGCATTCAAAATAATGAACATTATTACTTAAACATTATAAATAAAGCTTAAAAACATAAAAAATCAAAAGCATAATTTAGTATATACTATGTAAAAACAATACAAATTGAAGAAAAATGACCAACAAAAAGCCAGGGATAGGATCTTAGATGAAATATAACACTATGTATTTACCATTGCTCGAGTTACACTGTCATAATGCCTAATTACGATATAAGATTTGTAATTACTGAGTAATAACCATGTTAACATACTCTAATTAGAGCTAAATAATGAATGTGTAGCCAAATTTCTCTCTGGGGACAATATCTATCTATCTATCTATCTATCTATCTATCTATCTATCTATCTATCTATTTATCTATCTATCTATCTTGTATTATATATATATACAGTATAGTGCTCTATCTATCTATCTATCTATCTATCTATCTATCTATCTATCTATCTATCTATCTATCTATTTGTTCGATAGCCCCTATTTTTCTGCAGTTACATAAAAAATATTTGTAGAGGCACTCAGTAAATATCAATAAGGCAATACCGCTCATAAGTAAAGTTTTCTCACAGGTATAATTTTCGTCCTCAATAAATTGCACAACTGAAAATAAGCCTGCACCCTGTGCTCCACTATAAAATGCGTAATGGCAAAGGGGTAAGAAAATATTATGAAGCATTTTGCGATCTCCAACTGGACGTAACTGTGGGATATGCTCTCTCCGACTCATTTTGAGTAATCCGTCAATCAGAGGCAAAGAGCAATTAAAGGAGCAAGATCCAATTGCCCCTGCATTAACCAGCAGGCTTTTCTTTGGCAGCCAGATATATGAGGAATTTGAAACTGCATTACCATCAAGAGCAAGGCTGCTTTTCAGCTCCTGTAATATATTGATTAAATAACGACTTTGGGAAGTGGAGTAGAGGCTGGAGAGGGGGTGCGGAGTGGTGCTGGTTCTTGATGCAAAAGCTGAAACCCATCAGTCCTCAGCAAAATAAGTGAGTTAGTCGGTAATGTAATGCGTTACCCATTACAATGAAAAACTGCAGGAGGAGGCCGGCTGAGGATGTGAGTCAACATGCAGCTAATTTATAATAGATGAAGCAAAAATCTAATAAGAACGCTTTGAGTGCTACAAGACAAATATAACAGCAGACATTTCTCTGTTAGATTAGTAATTATTGTCATGAAACATTAATGATTGATTGGGGAAATAAATCCATATTTTCCTTTCCATTGTAAAGGCTAACATTTGAAGAGTTCTTCAAGGAATTTTCTGTTTAAATTAGAATTAAAAGGTTGAGGGGTGAATTGCTTTATGCCTGCTGACAGTGGCCTAATTTGAGAAGTGTGCACTATGGAGAGATTTAAGAAATGTGGGAACTATTTCACAGAAATCTGTGTTTTTTTATTTTTCATTAGACAAATTCTGCAATGCATGTGGATAAACAGCTGATTCACAGATTTGTAAGTGATAATTAATTTTAAATGAATGAGTTTTGAAAACGGAATTTGTGTAATTTGGACAACATATATTATGCTTACTGAACACATTGGGGTGTATCTTATGGATTTTAGCATGCTAAGCACCAAAATCACCATTGAATTTTTCTACTTTGTTTTATTGCTGTCACCCTTTTTATTATGATTTTTCTGTCATATTATAAGGATGCATATACAGTACAACAACTACATCTGTGGTGATCTAACAGTAGTGGTACTGCTACTTGGAATGCAGCTCAGACCTACCAAGTGCTGTTGTTTCATCTGTGAATGGAATAGTGTCATTGCATTGAAAGGAATTTTATGGTTCTCCAAACTGCTACATGATACAGGCAATCTTAAGCTATATTTGTGTTCAGTTTGAAGTTACCTATCATATTGATGAAAAATGTTTTAGGAATCCAAACATAGTTGTTCAGTGTAATTTGCCAAAAAGCTGTTGAATTACAGACAATTATGAACTGCTCTATGGTACACAACAGGAAAAAAATTATATAAATAAAAACTTAAATTTTAAAGTATAAAATGCAATTACAAAATGTAGCTCAAAGATTTTACATATCAAAGGTAACACCGTTTAATGTAGTAGCGGCAAAGATGAAAGAAGAAGAGAAAGTTGAAAAATGTGAGTGTGGCAACAATTTTGCGTCTTCTTCATTGGCCATTTTTTGAGTGATGCGATATGAAGGTCAGCTGCAAATCTGTCTATTCAGGAGAGGAACACTTGTGAGTAATATGAAGTTTCACACATACATATAGGGAGCATCCATGCAGTGCTACAGAGGTAAACACCTCGACACCACACCTGGGGAGATGCAGGCGCTGACAATCTCGATTCTTTCAGCCGCAGACTAAAACTGCATGATGACTGTTGATGTCACTTAAGGTTTCACCCTAGGGGGTTCACTTCTTCTGTCCTGCATTCTATTTAAAGAACAGTGTGGCCAGAAGTGTTGTGTTCATTTCTGGAATCACTTCAAACCAAGACAGAGATCCACAGCAGAAAGCACCTTAAAACCCACTAGCATGAGAGGGATTTTTAAAGATGACAATATCCATAATTACCTTTGTTTAATCTTTTTGTTTATTTTCATTTATTTGCCCATTATACATTGCTTTGAGGGGAAAAATTTAGATTATTTCTCCATAATGTGCCATTATAAATTTAACAGCATACTCAAAATGAGGTGGGAAGGCAGCAAATTTGCAAAAAACAGTTTTACCTGTGATCACAGAGTGAAATACAGTCATGTGGAAAAGTAGACCTCATTTTTAGTTTTAGAATTACAGTATGTACACCCCATACATAACTAAGACAAAACATTAGCCTGTAATAACTTCTTCAAATGTGGCTCCTGCATGTTGGCTTATTTTTTCTTAATAGATCAGGGTTCGCTTCCCAGGTACCTCCCTTTATGGATTTTGCATGTCCTTCCTGTATATGCGTTAATTTCCTCTGGGTGCTCTGGCTTACTCCAAATGTCAAAAGACGCGCAAATTAGATGAATTGGCAATGCTAAATTGGCCCTAGTGTGTGTGTTTGATGGGTGTGAGTGTTCGTGTTCACCCTGTGATGGACTGATGACCTGTCCTGGGTTTGTTCCTGCCTTGCTCCCTATGCTAGCTGGGATAGGCTCCAGCACCCACTACGTCCCTGGTCTGGACTAACCAGGTTATAAAATGACTGACTTGTCCTATTATGTGTTGTTTTTTCACCAAAGGTTATGTTTATCTAATACTAGCTGTGCAAGTCCATGCTGTAAAAAGCCCGGGCTTCTAGAAACCATGGATTCTGGCAGTTCAATCAATCAGTCGCATTGGTTGTGCATTAGCGGCTAAGCAAGGTTCTCTTTTGTCAACAGTTTCAATTTGGTGACAGAGTCGCTTTTTTAGAGCGTCATGCTGTAGACTCGCAGTTCCGGGCTGGACAGACAGACACACACACTTCCACACGTAGATGTTTATATATAAGATAAGAACTTGATGAAAACTATGGAGCTCTTATGTTGTTCTAATTAGTAAAATTTAGAGAACAGTAAGCAGGTTCATTTAGTTTTTAAAGTTATTTAAAGTTAAAGTGGCACCTTGGATCTCTTGTTAATAGCTGCTAGGCAGATGATTAACAATACCCTTGTATAGTGCCCCTCAGACTGAATCCCTTTATTGTGCTTTTTAAAAGTCTTATCAACTATGTTCATGAGCATTCGTCTGGGAGACTCATACCAGAAGCTTTGCTTTGAAACTGCCGTTGAAGGATTTTGGAGAACGCTGTTTGCACTCCCCTACACTTACACTTGTTAAATTAGTGGGGGATGGCTTGTCGATGGGTAACAGTATCAGCAGGTGCTTTTTGTAAAGTCCATGGCACAGACAGTGCTAAAAACAGGGCTGATAAAAGGTTTTACATGCCTGATTTTGTTCACTGACTGCTTTGTGCTTTTTGACTTTCATGTTGTCAGTAAACAAAAAGCAGTGCTTCTTAAGACTGATGGGGGTTTGTGAAGGGATGGCAGCATCAGAAATCGGTTCTGTATAAGAAGAAGTGTGAGTGGGTTTGACTGTCACTGATGAGTGCTTACATGTAGTCTTCTGCTCAACAATGATTTGGAGGATCTGTATAATGTACAGCATTAAAGGCATGGGAAATATAACAATTCAAAACCAATCGTCAATGAGGGGCTCACTTACCAAATCCATTAGGTACCTGCCGTATTCAGTGATTTGCAGCTTGACTGCAGGTTAATGTTTCTCTTGTGAAACAGTGCAGTCAAGAATAGGAATGATAACAGCTTTACACTATCCAGATAGCCATATTAAAGTACAAGTTGCTAGTCAAAACTGCCTGCTGGTCTGACATTTCTTGATCTCTTACTGTACATGACACGTTTCATACCTGCTAGGATAAAAGCACTTCTCTGTGAGAACAATTCAAATTAAAGAAGTGGGAATTCAATTTGCTGTGCGTAGGTGGGTATAAAATTGGGTTAAACACAGGAAGCAAAGGTTTACGATGAGAGGAACATTTTCCGAATTACGTGATGTTAAAAGTGGTGTCTCCCAGGAGTCAATGCTCGGGTCATTGCTCTTTGTTAACATACATATATCTGGACAAGGATATTTAAACAAGCTGGTTAAGTTTTCAGATCATGTGAAATCAGTTATATTGTCACAGAGGAACTTGGACAACATAGAATCTTGGGAATATTTGTGGCTGATGAAATTTAATGGAAGTAAATGTAAGGTAATACATTGGAATACACAATGGGAGGTCTGAAACTTGAAAGTACACCTTGTGAGAAGGACCTGGGAATCATAGTGGCCTCGTCACTATCTGTGTCAACGTAGTGTACAGAAGCAGCCAAGAAGGCTGATAGAATGTTAGTTTACATACGGTTTATATTCATGACATATGGAGTATAAGTCAGGAGTTATTTATGTAATGTACACAGTATCTAACCAAACTTCAGTTTGGAGTGGTCTGAGGTGGCTGAATGGAGACACATTTCTATTGATATTACATATTTAGTATAAGACTTGTGAATCCTTCATATTAACAAGTACAGGGTGGTGCAGGGAAATGGGAAATTTCCCTGGGGAGTCAGCAGCTGTTTGGGACCAATGCAACCTCGATTAAAACCCCTTGCCATTAGTTATAATGGAGCAGTGGAGTGGTGCACAACAAGCGTTCGCTGTGAAAGCCTTTTAAAAGAATGGTGATAGTGTGACTGCTGTGAAACATGGGTAAATAATTTTGAAAAAGAAAAAAGAAGTCCCCAGGTGGAGCCACTTTGCATACTGCCTGACAATTGATGGAAGCTATTTAACGATTGTTTGGAAGGTGCGTCATTTTACAAAACCGTGACATTCCATGGCCTCCGAGATTCCCAGATCTCACTGTTTGTGATTTTTTTCAGTGGGGACATCTTCAAAGCCAAGTGCACCGCACACTTCCTGCAAACACTACTGAACTAAAAAGAAGGATTGAAAAGGAAATTGCTGGTATTCCTCTTGACATGTTAACGTCAATCAATGCAGAGTTTCTGCAACAGGCTGTCAGAATGTGTACAGAGAAATAGACAAAATCTTCATGATGGTATCTTCAAAACATAAAATGAATATTGAATGAATATTGATTTCCATCATTAATTGCTTTGTAAGTGTTCTGAAGACCAAAGGAAGCCTTTGATAAGGTGTTATTACATAAGGGTACCTGAGTAATACACAAGTCAAGCGTTACCTGTATATTTTTTCAAGCATTACAGAACAAAAGGTTAGGCAATGTTATGATTCATCTCCTTCAAAAATGGCAAAGGTATGAGACCTCCAAAACTGAGTTGAAATAATAGACCAAAAGCCCAAATGGAAATAAGTGTCACCCCAAGGGAGTCTGACCCCAGTGTTGTGCATGAACTAGTTCAAAAGAGTGCGTTCATTGATCAAGATCATTTTTCTAAGAACAGTGAACTTAACATAACGTATTTGCAAGTGAAGACCTTAAACATGAGCTAGATCAGTTTTATGTGAGATTCTGGATCTGTTTTAGGTCCAGAGTAAACATTTTGCCTTACCCTGTAATGTAGGGGTGGAGCTGAATCCAAATACAGTATTCAGATAAGAACAAATAGTGGATTTTTACAAATGTTTATTTTGTATGAATTTTTTGCCATTTACTTGTATTCAGAAAAAATAACATACAATCAAATAGGCACTGTCTGTGCCTGCCTGCTTGTACTAAAACAAACATGCGGTGAAGCTTCGCTTTTGCTTTTAGGAAAACGTTGTAATTTGCAAGGCCACTTTATATTTTTCCCCATTGGACATGCACTATGTGACGTGAATTTTGACCGGCAGCATAATAACTGAGTTCACCTACAAGCTGGTTCTGGTCAACATTTGTGTCACACTGTTGTAAATAGAGCAGTAATTTATATATATATATATACTTGCATCTCTTATATATCTATTATATTTTAAATACAGCATATAGCCACCTGTTACATTGAAAATATTGCTTATGGTTTTAGAATAAGTTTCTAGAATAAAATAATTTATAAGAGGAGCAGTACTAATGCAACAGACAAATGAAACAAATTGTACCTTCTGTTTACATATTGTTTCCATATATGGAACAAACTATTTTAGTTAATATTTTCATTCCCAATGTCTGAATTGCTAAAGTATAGTTAATTTTATTGCAAGGCAGAATAGGACTACATGTAATTAGTTGTTTGAAGGGCATTATGCATTTTTCATATATGAGTAGTTAGTAGCCTATTTGAACTGATGCACATAGGTATACATAGGCCCCATGTGAAAACTAAGAAAATGACTTTACATAACTATGTACTGTATTCTTTTACTTCCACTTGTGCAATACATACCTTTATACCAATATCCACAAAGGTTAGGCCTATACTAAATGGCAGTGATGGGCTGCTGGTTCTATGGAAGAGGTTCTATTGAAAAAAGTAAACTCATGGTTCATTTATTCTCACTCCATAAAAAATACAAAATGAACTGAACATGAACTAGTTAAAAATTGAAATGGTGAACTATGAATGTGACTTTATTCATTTTAATCTGTGTGAACTGAACTTTGAGCTAGTTCTTGTGCGGTGTGAACTTGCACAACACTGCCCAACTAGGTCCCAGAAAATTAGAGCTTACAAAGTGCTTAGAAATGTCCCAAAATAAGGAAAAATGTTACTATGGAGAGAAGACTGTAAAAAATCAGAATATAAGATAAATCCAATAAAAAGGTTCTTTGTAAAAAAAGGCTTATTTAATAAAAGATAGCAAAATACTCAAAAGAGCGAAAAAGTCTCAAAATTAGCTGCCAGCAAGGTAATGTAAAAGCAAACACATCCCAAACAAATTTTTAAATGGGAGTACTTAAAAAGAGGGAAAAAGTGTTTATGCAACCAGTAAATCCAAAGAAATAAAACAATAATCACAGTAATGATCAAACAGTCCACAAGAGCACATTCAATGAACCACAAGCTTGCCTTTAAAGGGCAGGGGTGGTTCCATGCTTTGAGGTATGGTTGGCCCTGCAACTTGGGGGAGTCCACGTATAAAATACAAGGAACAGTGGAAACCAACTTAAAAACTGAATAATCTACTATGTAATAAAACATTAAGGCCGATGTGTCCAGTCCCTCAAAGCAATCCGATTGGTCAATTTGGCTTTGGTGTAATTGGTCAGGTTGACTTTGTTGAGGCAACGAAAGAGAAAGTGTGAGTGTGAGACGCATGAGGAGGAGTAAAAGTGAACTCCAGGAAAGGCATCTTCAAAGATGCAAAGTATAGAACCAGACTGGAGACAAGGGAGATGCCTCAAAAAATTAAATAAGAGTCTGAAAAGCAGGAATACGGTGAAGAGAGATCACACAATACAGAGGAAAAGTACTGAAAGTACATGTAGGGAAGAGACAGCAAATATTTTTAAAATATTCAATTACCTGTTTTCAACAGGTACCGTGGCAAATAAATAAATAAAATAAAATTGTTATAAAATACACAAGTAGATGGGAAATAAATAACAATATTAACATAAACAATGTTAATCACAGAATCAAAAACAAACAAAAAAGGAATTTAAACATAAGCAAAGGGAGGAGCCCTTGGTAAACAGGCAGAAAGAAATCTAGGAAGATAACATAATTGTCAATTTATTTATAGAACACATTTAAATTATCATTAATAATGCTGTAGCCAAAGTGCTTTACATTAAAACATACAATAAACATAAAATAAAAAAAAATAAAATACATTAAAATGCAATACAACTAGCAGTAAATTGAAACAAACATATGACTGTGAGGAAGGAACCATCAGTATTAATGAAGGTGACTGAAACCTAGAGAGTAGAAATGCGTCATCAATCTCATTTTAAACAGTTCAATTGAATGTGACTCTTTGATGTAATTAAGTAAAGAATTCCACGGACGAGGTGCAGCAGCTGCAAAAGCCCTGTCCCCCTTAGTTTTACACTTGGTACAAGGGACCACAAGAGACAACTGGCCAGTAGATCTAAGTTCTAAGTGTGTAAGACACACAATCAAGATAAATAGGCAGGAGCAGACCCATGTAGAGATTTAAAAACCAGCCGCAATATTTTAAAATCAATTCTAAACCTAACTGGCAACTAGTCTAAAGAGGCTAAAACTGGAGACACAGAGGCAGACTTTTTTGCCTCAAGCAAAAAATGAGCAGCAGTATTCTGAACCAACTGCAACCTGCGTATCAGGGATTTGCTGATCCCAGAATACAACGGGTTGTAGTAATCAAGCTGAGAAAAGATAAAAGCATGAGTAACTTTCTCAAGATATCTAGAAGATTAAAAAATACATAAATTTGGCTAAAGACAAAGCTGCAGAAATCACCTCTTCATTACAGAATTTGTTTGTTTCTCAATAGGGAGATTCCTGTTAAAAATAATGCCAACATTCTGAACTTGAGGTGCGCAAAAGTCCACGAAAGACCCAAGAAGTTCAAAATTAATTTGGGCTTTGGCTGCAGGACCAGCTATCAGCACTTCCATTTTATTTTGATTTAGATCGAGAAAATTGTCAGCCATCCAGGTTCTACAAGACAGTTATGCAGCTGATTAACTGCAGAATGGCACACAGGCATATAGACCTGCATGTCATCAGCGTAACAGTGAAAAGAAATATGAAACTTTCTAAGAATAGCTCCTATAGGATGAAGATATATAGAAAATAAAATGGACACAAAATCAATTCCTGAGGAACACCACATTTAATAGGAGCAGTAGACGAGAAAGAGGAATTGAAAGTCACTGAAAAGTGTCTACCAGCAAGATGTGTCCTGAACCATTTAAGAGTAGCCCCTTTAAGCCCCTCCAAGTGCTCAAGCCGCAACAGCAAGATCTCATGATCAATAGTGTTAATAGCTGCAGAAAGGTCTAGAAGGACAAGGACTGCTGCCCCACCTGAGTCAGTAATAAGAGAGATGTCATTAAATACTTTTAGGAGGGCCGTCTCAACACCATGAAAACGCTGAAAGCCAGACTGGTAGATCTCGAATAAACTATTGAAGGTAAGGTCATCAACCAATTTATAATAAATAATTCTTTCAGATATTTTAGCCAAAAATGGCAATTGAGAAATCGGGTGAAAATTAGCTAACAGTCCAGGTCATAACTCAGCCATTTTAAGACAAAACAACAAAATCAAATTCAGTGAGTTGAATCCGAGATTTGCTAGAACCAGTGCCCACCAGGTAGCACTGAGTACAAGGCAGGAACCAGTCAAGGTCAGGATGGTAGTCCATTGCAAAGCCTATACGATTACAAAAATGAACAAAGATACATTTTTTTATTTCCATTACAGGCTCAAATTTATTTTTAAGGGTGAAGATGATATCTGCAAATGTCTTCACAGTACTGATGCAAATTTAGGAAGTAAAAAAAAAAGCAAAAACACCAGGAAAGCAAATTTAACCACTGCGATCTGAATTAATGAAGGAATTTGAGCAAACATGATGTTGAAGGTGTACGTTATTATTACCTGTTTTTCTCAATGCAATTCCACAGTGCCTTTATTTAGATTAAAAATAAAACTGTTAAAAAAAGTCGCAATATCTCAATGGTTTAAATAAATTTCCAGTAACAGGTGTAATTCATGCAGCGCTCGGTGACAAATAAATGTGTGACTTGGAACTTGTTATTTTTATTTATTTATTTATTTATTTATTACTACAAAGCTAAGGATTTCATGTTAGTCAAAGGATCAGACATTGATAGAAATGGACACAATGATCTGCAATGGCAAATAACAGGCAGGAACCTAGGGCAGGGTAGAATGTTATTTTATTCTGTGCAACATACTAGTGAAACACGTGATCCTTAAATACATACATTGTGGCAGGAAGCTGGGGGCCAGACCCAGCTGGGACACCTGGAGGACCGGGAGACGGTCTATACGTCCCCCGGGCCACGAGGGGGCAATCACCCTGGTTAGTGAGAGGACCACGGGGATAAAGCGAGGAGGCTCAAACCCATTGGGGCCCGTGGCCACCACCTGGGGGCACCCCGAACATCATGGAGCCCGGGAGATCTGCACTTCTGCCACCCCTGGGAAGGTGGAGAAAGGACCTTCCAGGGACGCCCGGAGTGCTTCTGGGTACTCATGTGGCACTTCTGCCACACCAGGGAGTGCCGCCTGAAGAACATCAGGCAAGCACCTGGAGCACATCCAGGAGACTATAAAGGGGGCAGTCAAGGAGCGAGAGTCGGGTGCTGGAGGAGGACGAAGCTCCAGTGACGGAGGCAAGAAAGTCGGCCCAAGGACATTGAAAGGCCCGAGTAAGCGTGATTGGTGTGGGGAACTGTGTAGTGTGGTGACTTTGTTTTGTAGAAATACTGGTGTCAGTCTGATGGTGTTCGGGCAAGCTCTCACAACAAATAAAAAACAAGTTAAAGATATGGAGCTGTTGATGTTTTTTAAATGGCTACCTCTGTCAGTTCCTCTGGAAGTCAGAATGTATTTTATTACTTCTTTTAGCTCATCTGAAGCAAGCAGAACTCTTTTATTTTGGCCACACATTTTCAACATAAAAAAAAAAATTGACATTAAGTAGTGGTCTACTAGAAAAATCAATGTAAAGACGTAAAAGTAGTGCAGTATGCAGTATGGAAGGAGGTCTTCTCGATTGTCACTGTGCATTTCTGTCTCTGGAGTGTTCTTGCATTTTTATCCCAGAGTTTATCTTACACCCCTCAGCCATCGTGTTTGTCTGCTGTTCAAATAGTCTGCGTTCAGGATTGCTTCTTGGTTATCAGTATGGGTCAGTGTCTTGTCTTGTTCTTCTCTTTAATTGTTTGTTAGGTAATCTGTGATTTGCTTGATGCTCTGCAGATGTTGTTTTCTTTTTGCAGTTATGGTGGTTATCTCTTGGTTTTGCAATCACTTTGCCATAAATCCATGACCACAGGTCACGTTGCCGTCCTTTATTCAGGTTTATTAAAGTTCAATGTTCTCTGATTAATTAACTGAATTCTTCACTTGATAATGAAGTCTGAAAGTGTGTGCACCTTGAGCTGGGTAATGAGATCCTAGTTTGCCTTGTACTGAACTTTGCTGTGCTGATAAAGGTGTCCTGTGAGGTGCTTAACACTTAGCAGATGTCACTGCTCTTTTTTGTTCTTCCTGCCATTTTGTGTTATCCCTTAGGTTCTAATTTATTTTCAATAAATGTACTACCACAGGTTACTGTGATGTCCTACACAGCCACCAGATTGCTGCTACCTACACATTTATATTCAGGATTGCTTCTTGCTTGTCTATGTTCCAGCATTTTATCTTCCTATTCTTTCTCATTCTTCATCACTTAATAACCTTCTGCAATGTTCTTGAAGCTCAGCAAATATCCTGCTATTCTTTTTCTTTCTGCCATTATGGTGGTTATCATTTGGCTTTTCATTCACTTTGCTGTTATCACATGACCACAGATCATGGTAACCAGGTTGCTGCTACCTCGTTTTTTTAATTTCCAGATTGTGTCCAGTCATAAACTCTAGATTAAGACTAAGATCAAGGTTTTCTCCCCAGTAGTTTCTGAATAATCATATAAAAGATAGGCAGACCTTAGCATTTTTTATATCGAGAATGCTCCCAGCTTGCTGCAGGGCCCACTCATGCCCACATCACTCCTCACACTGGCTTAGTTTAGTATTACTAGTCAGGCTAACAATATGGCACTGAAGTATGGAAGGTAAGCTAAGTCCATGGAGGATTAAACTTTTATATTTTACATGAAATTCAGGAGCTGAACCACAGCCCAAGGAGTGTGAAACAGCATCACTACCTAATGTGCCACTGTGCTACTTATCAATGCAAGCTCTTTTCAATAAAATTCCACTTCTGAAATGCAATAACCCCAAAATGAATTACGTCTTTAATGTCTGCATATTGAAATTTCAAGAATGATGCCATAATGAGTGGTTTGTCCTCATCTCAAGCCATTGTAAACCCAAAGAGCCTCATTTATCATTTGCAAATATCTGTGTTGATCATATTTTTCTGTGCAAGTAATAGTTTTACAAATACAGCAGGCCTTAAGTCCCTCTTATGCAAATACAAATCGAAAAATGACATGGAGACATTTTCTGCTGTTCACACCATATAGACATTTCTCTGTTTTATGAATCTGTTTATTTCATTGCAATACTGAAGAAGTCCTAAACATCAAGAGCAAGTCAGGGACCACTGGCCATACACATGTACACACCCATGACAACTAAGTTTTTGGGATGTGGAGGGTAAATGGAGTCCAGGATATTAACTCATGTTTTTAAAAACGATGACATAGCAGCACTAACTACTATGGAAGATTATTTGTGCCAAAATTATATGTAATCCAACGTGGTAACTATGTCAAATTGCAATACATTTACAAATGGGACATTTAATTTTGGTATGGTTTTATCATGACATAATCAATATATCATACAAACTATCAATTGATTTTCACGCAATTTTATTCTCGGTTCAAAATGCTAGACAAAAGTGAATCATTTTTTAATTCATGTCGACAGATCACACGTCATAAATAAAAGAAATCCAGGCGTATTGCGTTTTGCTCAGCGGCAGCCCCGTGTATATTGCATTTCAGTTCAAAACCATGCTTTAATCATGCCACAACTAAATGTGATCAAATGACCAATCGGCGCATCAAAAGATAGAGGAAGAGGCACCCACTTCTAAACAGTGACGAGCTTAAGTTTAGTCAATATGGACTGGGCAGTGGTTAACTGAAATGGCAAAAAGTATAGTTTAGGTCTTGCTGAAAAAGTTTACCTTCATGTTATGTTATCTAAGCTTGTCTTCTTTACATACAAGTTAAATTAAACAATGCAGTTAAATTTTCGAGGTGTTTGATGTTAACGATTTTAAATTATATGCTGAATATAGTGAAACATTTGTTACAATCACTGAGCTTGGTTTCTTTGAAACTTTTCATCTATATCCTCTTTGATAATCACATATTTTGACACACAATAGAATTAAATCGTAATTTAGATCACCAGCTTCCACCTATCTACTTGCTGTTGACCTTCTTTCCAAGTAAAGTACAACAAACTCATGATTGGAACGCCTGTTTCCCCAATTGTTCACGCCCCAGGCCTCACATTTTGATGCTGATTGGTCATTTGATTACATTTAGATTTGGCTCGATTAAAGTGTGGTCTCAATTCAAAATACAATACACGTAGAGCCGCTGCTTAGCGAAATACAATATGTCTGCTTTTTAGTTATAACATGAGATCTATGGACATGAAATAAAATGCGATTACACTTTTGTATGCATTTTAAAGTGAAATCAATCATTTGGTTTATATGTTTCCAACAGGAGCTATTTTTAGGAAGTCTAATGTTTCTTTTCATTGTTATACTGATGACACGCAGCTCTATATTCCTGTGTGTAACTCTGCACTGAATCGGCTGCACAATTGTCTTATAGAACTAAGATCCTAGATGGCTGACAATTTTCTCAGTCTTAATCAAAATAAAATGGAAGTGCTGATAGTTGGTCCTGCAGCCAAAGCTCAAATTAGTTTTGAATTCCTTGGCTCTTTGGCAGACTTTTACAAACCTCACGTTTGGAATCTTGGGGTTATTTTTGACAGTAACCTCTCTTTTGGGAAACAGATAAATTCTGTGGTCAAGAGTTGCTTTTTCCAGCTTAGCCTTTTAGCCAAGATTAAGCCTTTTTTATCTCCTAGGGGATCTTGAAAAAGTTACTCATGCTTTCATCTTTTCTCAGTTTGATTACTGCAACTCGTTGTATTCTGGGATCAGCAAATCCCTGATGCTCAGGTTGCAGTTGGTCCAAAATGCTGGTGACCGTTTTTTGGTAAGGGAAAAAAGTTTGATTCTGTTTCTCCTATTTTAACCTCTTTAAGCTGGCTACTGTGGAAGAAATTAAATTTAGATATATTAATAGAATCTTATCTTAAATTTCTTAAATACTGTTACATTTGAATTATATTATGTTATATCTAAACTCTATTACCTCTAAATTATTCTCTCACACTACCTGTTAGTTTCAGAATTGGTTTTAAAATTTTGCTGCTGGCTTTTAAATCAATACATGGTTATGCTTTGACTTATTTATCTGAATTGTGTGTTATACACTAACCATCCAGAGAGCTTAGATCTACTAGTCGGTTGTCTCTTGTGGTCCCTCGTACTAAATGTAAAACTAAGGGGGACAGGGCTTTTGCATCTGCTACACCTTGCCTGTGAAATTCTTTATCCAATTCCATTAAAGAGTCTCCTTCAATTGAACTGTTTAAGACAAGATTGATGACACATTTCTGTTCTCTAGCTTTCCATGACCTTCAGTGATAATGATAGTTCCACCCTCTTAGTCATTTTTTTGTTTCAATTTACTGCTGGTTTGTATTGTGCTTTATTGTATTGTATTTATGTTTATTGTATATTGTATTGTAAAGCACTTTGGCTACTGCATTATTGATGTTGTTTTAAATGTGTTCTATAAATAAATTGACATTAACATTTTTAATTATGACTTGATAAAACCATGCTATATTAAACTGCCCACTTGTTTATGTACAAACGAATAATCTTCCATCAACTACAGCATCATTCTGTTTAAAAGTCAATCATAACAACATCAAGTTCCAGTAATTCACTCCTTTCACTTATTGTGAACCCACCCTTTCCAATTCAGGTTCAGGGAGGTCAGAGCTTCTACTGGCTGAATAATGTGGATGGGCACATAAGTGTGGTTTGTGATAGACAAGGCTGACATCCACATTTATACTAGTCCTTGGTATGGCACACTCTCACACACATACATACACAACAGCATTATCGACTGTGCTGCCAATTTAAAAGCAACTATCATCCTAACATGCCTGTCTTTATGAAAATACCTTATTTACTCACATTTAAGTTCTCCCGTGGAGAAGTCAGGGCTTGATTTTACTGTATAATTTCCGGTATTTTATAATGTTGGTCGTATAAGTCGAATGCGGTAAACTCACGCTATTGGTCCAAGATATTATGATATGCTAACGCCCACCTGAGAGAGTAACCACGGAGTACACAGCCTTTTTTTTCTAGGTATTGTGTCTACATGACCACATGGTAATACCCGAACTATTCCGAAGCGACGTTTGCACTGTTTTGTGTTTTTTGTATCTCACACCCTGATACACCTTTATCGTAAGGGCATCCCTTATCTACAATGGCACGTTCGAGCAGAAGAAAATATGAAGCTGGTTTTAAATTAAAAGTCGTTGAAATGGCGAAAGAAATTGGTAACTGTGCTGCTGCAACAAAATTCGATGTGTCTGAGAAACTGATGCGAGATTGGAGGAAGCAAGAAAATGTAAAAAAACAAATTTAAGTGTTGTATTTTTTGTACGGGTGTATAAGTCGGGGTCTGATTTTATGATTGATTTTTCGGTTTTCAAGACCCGGCTTATACATGAGTATATTCGGTGTAATATGAATGTCTTCAGACATTGGGGCAGCCACCCATATATTATTTCCCAGCTGCAAAAGTTTTGAAACATTTGAACAAAGATGTTCACCAGACTGAGTCCAAAACAGAACTGAATATTTGGAGGTAAGAAGGAAATGATGTCATCTAGGCCGGAACTGGAAGTGACGTCATCAGAGGTGCCGGAGCCGGAAGTGACGTCATCAGAGGTGCCGGAATCTGGCGAGATTTCCCGGGAATGGTCTGCGAGAAACTGAGAAAGACAGTCAGCACCCTTTACCACCCCCTGGTCTGGTGTAGTATTACAGTTACCCAGGCCGTTCAGCTGTCTCCTAATCGCACGTACATGACAATGTTAATGATATAAGAAAAACTAGAATCCCCAGAGAATAACTCATGTATACATGGAGAGAATGTGCCAGCATCAATCAGAAAGTGCCACCACCATAATATGAATGCAGCCTTCTAGAGCTATGACACCAACAGCGCTAATCATGGCACTACTGTGATAAACTATAAAAATCACATTTAATATTACATTAATGTTGACCGGAAAATTGTACTTTGCAAGTTTATAGTAATGTTTCTTTAGTTAATTTATTTCAGGTCTCCTCACTGTGAGTTTTGCCTGGTAGATCTCTAGCAGGACATATCCGAGAGACATCCTAACCAGCCTCCTAAGTTACCTCATTTGGTCCATAACTGTATTGTGAGGCTTTTCAGGGCTACCTTGTTGATTTCTGATTGTATCACATTCTAACCCACTTGACTACTGTGAATATTTTTGAAGGAAATTGCAGGGTTACAACAGCAGTCAACAACGCATAAATACACATATAACAAGAATTATCTATTAGTAAATTAACAAAATGTAAGTATTTACTAAGTATTAAGTGAATAGAATTGTGCATGTCGGTCACCGGCACAGTATATTGGATACAGCGTCATTGTCTCTTAAGATGTCTGCTAGACACGACCATTCAGTGCACAATGGAATAATGTAATTGTCTCAGTCAAGAGTGCCTGTAGCACCCCCTGGTAGCACCCAACAGGGCTGCACCAAACTCCAACTTCCATGGAGCCCTGTGGAAGTTCAAGCCACTGCTGCCATCTATTGCTCAGGGGAGGTAATGCTATGAATATGTTTTCTCCCCTGGTCTTTCCAGTATAGAGGCGTCCCATCCGCCACACTAGATATTAGATGCAAAGTGGCTGTATTAGAGCTATTTAAATAGATAGATAGATAGATAGATAGATAGATAGATAGATAGATAGATA
>JANRMT010062843.1:14808546-14822449 GCA_026402145.1 Polypterus bichir lapradei | reverse complement strand
ATAGATAGATAGATAGATAGATAGATAGATAGATAGATAGATAGATAGATAGATAGATAGATAGATAGATTTGGAAGGCACAATGAAAGACAGATATAAACATGGTTGCTTAGTGGTGTTTGTCATCCATGACACAGAATATAAAGGTTTTCTTTAAGAACCAGCTTTGCTGCAATTGGATGATTTAACATTTTATGAGCTCTTTCATTTCCTACCAGAATTTGGCCACTCTCCTTCCAGAATATTTGGCTACACTTCAGAAGTGGCTGCTTTCCAGATGTGAACATTTCAATTGAATATTGCATTAAAATGTGCCCTTGAATAACTTCAATAGTGCCATCTGAAAATGTAATTGAATTTTCTTTATAATATTAACATTTAGAGAGAGAGCACATTTATATTAGTTATTTAATTTTGTCTTCCAAGCACAGAAAAAAAGGCAAAAAAAGAAAAGGGTACTAATATTTAAGTGCATATTTTTTTTATAAAATGCAAACACTTTCAGATATTTAATGGCTGTGAGGTACAACATTGCCTGCTTATTCCTGTTTTTTCATATATTTTCAACCAGCTTTTAACATTTCCATTCAGGATTTAGCTTGAGACAAAATACAGGATGCTCTCCAGCACTTAATTCTTGTATTGTGTGCTACTGGCAAGCACCGCTCCTGTTACTGCTTGTTGTTGCCATCTCTTCTCGCTGGCAGCTAAAGGTTTGGCTTATAGTAGAGTTATGCTTAAGAGACAAAGAAAGTAAATGCAAGCAAAGCAGCGGGTACAGAAGATGATTGTTTAAGGGAGTCATGGAATACTTCTTCTTTCTTGAGTAGTCCTTTTTTTTCTATAATGCTGAGAGTCAGTTAATCCTGTCAAGAACACAACTGCAGTGTGCACAATGTGGGAAAACGAGAAATTCAGTACAAAAATAGGACAGTTTGAGACACCTCTCTGGATGTTATGCCAGTCTATCATAGCGCACACTTTACTTGCAAAGCCAGTTACAGTAACAAAACGAGAATGTGCAAACAGTACCCAGACATGGACAAGAAAAGGATGTGACTTGAACTTCTCCATTGTTCTTGTGAGTAATAATTTTTATATCTCTTTTACTAATTTTAGAAAGTAGAAGCTTCCCCTGGCAATATTTTAAAGTCCTTCTCAGGATTTCCTGCAGCGATTTAAAGCCCCTTTTAGGCATTTTCTGATTTTTCTTTTTGCTAGTTTAGAATTAGTCCTTTCCCTGTCTGTAAGCTTTTCAGCTTTTGTCTTGCTAAAGCTTAGCAAAATAAATTTGCTAAATTTACCAGACTAGTAATGAACAGCATACTTCTACGTTCCTGGTATATTTCATAGTCTGCCCTCACCTTCTTTTTCTTTTCTTGTATGCTCCTCTCACCCTTCAAAATAATTACTTTAAATGGGCCATTCCATCTCATAAAAGCCATTCATTCATTTTTGTATCCTCTGTTCAATGTTCAATTAGCAGGTATGGTGGTGCAAAGCAAGAGCCATTCCTAACCAGAATTAAGGTCTTTCTCTCTCTCTCACACACACACACTCACACACACAGTGCATGAGCAATCTCTGCACAAATAGTGCCTGTGCCAGGATTTGAGCCCCGGACTCTGGAGTTGTGACATCATAAAACCTGAGAGACAATTGCCTTTAGAAATTCTGTTCAATTGTAAAAAGAAAGAAAAAGAAGAAAAGATTTAAGCATCAAACAAGTAAGTACACAGTTTTATCTGTGTTTTGGTGTCCTTCTGTATGTAACTTTAGCACTTACTGTATGTCGCCCCTGAAAATATAGTCAAGATTTCCGAGGTTCTTGTCCACATCCAAATCAAGCAGCTGATTATCTCTTATTATTTGACCATACTGAAACTGGAGAGCTCTGAGCTATAAATCACATGGATATTTAATGAAGATTTTAAATTTATTTACTGCAAATGTGCATTTGGTGTTTCCAGTTGTACAGACTGAGATCAGTAGGAAGTCCATCCATCCATTATTCAACCCGCTATATCCTAACTACAGGGTCACAGGGGTCTGCTGGAGCCAATACCAGCCAACACAGGTCGCAAGGCAGGAAACAAACCCCGGGCAGGGCGCCAGCCCACCGCAGGGCACGCACACACACACCAGGGACAATTTAGAATCACCAATGCACCTAACCTGCATGTCTTTGGACTGTGGGAGGAAACCGGAGTACCTGGAGGAAACCTATGCAGACATGGGGAGAACATGCAAACTCCATGCAGGGAGGACCCAAGAAGCAAACCCGGGTCTCCTAACTACAAGGCAGCAGCGCTACCCTCTGCGCCACCATTCCGCCCCGCAGTAGGAAGTCCTCTGATTAAAATAAGGAGCCCAGTGAAGGGTTCTTTATGACATGTAAACATTGGCATAGAAGAAGACATTAACTGGATGCATTTTCTACCAACAGGCTTCATTTCCTCCGGGGGAATTCCCCTGCCAGCTTTGAGATACAATCCTTCAAACCTGCTATGAATCTGTACCTGTGGCCTCCTCACTGTGGGTTTTGCTTGGTAGATCCTAAGCAGGACATTCTCTGGTGACACCCTAACCAGACCCTTAAGTTCATAAATTGGCAAAAGTCCACATTAAGTAACATTCATTTTCCCTGTTTGTGGTTCAGAAGTGGTGATAGGCTATTTTTCAACAAGTAACTCAAACATACTTGCAGCAATAAACTAAGTAATACAATTTATTCCTAATGTAAGGATAACAGAAGATGGGTATATGCAAGAATATACAGACAAAGGACAACAACATAAAACATAAGTCCCTGCTAGTTTAGTCTGATCTTTTAATCTCCTGTAGCATAACACACACAATTTATGGTTTCTATTTCCTTCATTCGTATCTTAAGAATTACCTTTCAAATATTCTAGTCAGAATTCTGGGCTTTCAGCTGATAAGATGCATACATTTTGGCTGGTTATAAAGTTTCTAGGGTCTGCACTGTGATGGTGGCTTGGATTTAAGTTAGTCTGTGCTGCTTTATGCCCCAACTCTCTCCTTTGTGTGTGTTATGCTGCCCTGAACATTCCTACTGCATTAATGAAAAGAAACTTGTAACAATCAAAACAAATCTTTCACACAGGTTATTTAGTACTGTTCAGTTACAGTAATACCAATAAACAGAGTACATTAACTGTATTTTTACTTACTACCAATTTACAACCAATAGCTCTCAGAATCAAAGTTGGCTTACTTACAGCCAGGTTCCTGTTGACTCCACTTGTAGTCGATACTTTGTCCTAATCCTTCTTGGTCACCTCTCTCTGGCACATGTGAAAGGATGTTCACTGTGTCTTTTTTTCATTATTAAGAAGTTCTTCTCCTTTTTTGCTTTGTCTGCACCTTTTGGTTGTGGGTGATACTGCAGTTTTCTCCAGAGTTTCACACACAGTGGCCTTCATTTGCTAGGATAACATTTACCTCTTCTGGGTAGTCAGTGATCACTCAACCCCCTTCTTCAACAAGACAAAGGTGTTGTATTACGCATGGTCTCCTTGCTTGTGCACCTTGCTTTCCTTTAGCAAGGTTTGGACTCATGACACCCTCTTCAAAATCCATTGTCTTGTACACACTATCAGTTCAGCAGTAGGCTATACAGTACTTCAGAGTAAAAAGGACCCCTTCAACATCTGTTACAGCAACATCCTAGGTAATATGTGTCCTGCGATGTGGTAGAAGGTACAGCTAGGCAGTGATCATGGACAGATCATGTACAGAGTGCTTACAAAGCATTATAAAAATAAGGAATGGCGCTTTGCCATTGGTTTTTTGGTTGCTGATAAACCCAACCTTTTGGTTGACATTTGGTGCAAAGGTTGCCATCAGAGATTCCAATCATTGGGTTTAGGTTCTTTGTTTACTGACCAATTGTTTAAATGGTACATCATTGAGACATCTTTGGGTGCCATTTGCCTGTGATTGATCAGTCTTATCAGAAATGGAGGCCCTGTGATGAGAACTGAAACTTTACCCACAATAAGAATAATTGGCAACTTTCTCTTAAGCAAATAACCTGCGTGCCAAAGCAAAGGAAAGTGGGTAATGCCAGTGTGTCCTACACGCTCATACCTGTATTCTGAGGTTTTTCAGGGCTGCATTGCTGATTTTTGATTGTACCACATTCTTATCAATTTAATAATTTAAAATATTTTTTAGAACATATGCAAATATGAACATTCTGGGAATAAGCTCTTAACAAGAGAGCTTTGTCCAAAATAGTTTGTGTCTCATAACATTCCCAGCTCCCACTGTTTTGTATGATCTGCACCATTGTTGTTCGTTTTGGTCCTGTGGGTCAATCTAGATCAATATTTCTTAAACCATGGATTGGACCCCAGATATGGCTGTGATGTATCACAACATGACTGAGCAGTAAAATTAGCTGAGTATGTCCTAGTGTGAAAAGTATGAAATCTATTATGAGTGATATACACTCTTCTCTATTTAACGTGCTATTTACTGCTGTACTGCTTGCTGCTGATGCTGAGAGATTTTTTTAAAATTTGGCATAAAAATTTAATAAATACTCTTCACAACACCACCGCTCCCATCACAACATATGAAACAATCAACTGAGATGAATGACAAGGGCAAACATGAATAAGAAAGGGGGGGAGAGGAGGAAATGACTCTAAAAAGCTTGTGAAGTGATGGCACAGCAAAATCAAACTGAAAATAAAAAAGGTTATGGAGAGTTTTGGGCTTTTCAGGAGGGTGTGTGAATGGCATGGAGCTGTATATAGTGACACGTGTAGGTGCCCCAAAGGACAGATGGGCATCCTGCCCAGGATAGAAAAAGATTCCTTAGGACGCCTTATTATTCCTGTCCTGATCGGGATGCCCAAAGACTGCAGAAACCAGTAGGGGAGCAGTTCATCCCTCATCATTCTAGGTGGCAGTGCTTCTCATATAAAGTCCCAGTTTGGACACCCGCAGGGCTGCATGGGAATTGGAGTCCTGAAGTGCAGCCCATTAGGGATCCCTAGGGTACGATAGAGGGAGCTACCGGGGGAGGACCTCCTTGATTTGTATATAACCCGGAAGTATATAATCACTGGAAGTACTCCTGGGTTTACTTTAAAGGGACCCCACTACCATCTCTCGGGTAGTCAGAGTTGGGAGGCAGTGGGCAAAACTCAAAGGAGGTTAAGAAAGAGGAAGAATTGTTTTGAATAATCATTTATTATATCATGGTGATATGAAACGGAAAGGTCTGAGAACATGCCTGGAAGAAAAATAAAAAATAATTTATTCTATTTTCATGTGGTGTATTGCTAGATCTGTGGTTTGGGGCTCTCTGGAGCCTTCGTGTAGTCACACACAGAAGTGTTATACATAAGTGCAGTCTTTTTTTTTGCCTTATACAATTTCTTGCATTAGGAATTTGTTAGTTTTCGCATACCCCTTGGGGTCAGACATTGTACAGCACCCCTGGAGTAATTGAAGTTAAAGGGCCTTGCTCAAGGGCCCAGCAGAGTAGGATCTCTTTTGGCAGTGTCGGGGATTTGAACCAGCAACCTTCAGGATACCAGCACAGATCCTTAGCCTCAGAGCCACCACTCTGCCCTAATGGCCATGGAGATTTGGTATGAGCTTCATCATGTGTTTGCCATTACGGCATATACTGAAGCCAGATTTGTGACAGGGGTGCAAAAAGATTTTGCATTAGGTTTATCATGTCTCTTAGGAAGAATGTTGAAGGATCTGTCGGATCATTGTGGACTGCAAGATCACCGGAAAATATCCAAAGGCCAAGACAGCCTGGAGAGCCAAACCTGTGACATTCAGCACGATATTAGCATTAAACATTTCAGATTGGACTGTTCACTATCAAGATTTATCCTATTACTCATATAATATACTAGCTGTGTAAGCCCATGCAGTAAGAAGCCCGGGTTCCTAGAAATCATTGAAATCATCAGAAAAAAAAATTGAAATGTAGAGTCGGAGATTTCATTTTGCGGACGTGCTCACCCCCCTTGTCTATCAGCGGCTAAGCAAGTTTCTCTCTCATTTGTCTTTCATCGGTGGTTTCATTTGGGGGACAGAGTCACTTTCTTTCAGCTTCATGCTGTAGCCTCATACTTCTTTCTTCTTCCAACTTGGGGCTGCCTTGCCGGCTGTTTGAGCTTCATGCTGTAGCCTCGCACTTCAGGGCCAGACAGGCAGACAGACACACTTCCACGCTTAGACATTTATATATAAGACAACGAATGCATGTATTTTTTAGTAATCATGTATTTTTTAGTAATAACTATGTGACTCAAAATTTTTTTACTCATTTTACTTAATTGTTAAATGAAAAATCTATTATTAATGGTGGAACTCACTTGAAAAACATCACTTTTTGAACGAAAAATTATTTAAGACAAGGTAACTAATCTGCATCAATAATTATGTAATAATAATGATTATTCTATTCCTTTTCTGGCACCATAAGCTGAATAACTAATTAAATGACCATCATCATGTCTTCCAACCATTTTTCCCATATATCATTGAAACACTTTTATAAACCTACTGTATATAACCACCAATCACTGATTTTACTTTTATATAAAACAGTTCATTCATCACCTATTTAATTAAGAAACTGTCATTGAGGTCATTAATGGCAGTGTCTCTGCACATTAGCCTAGAGAGACACCGGGCCTCATGCAGACCAGCACGGTGGACTCATCTGACTACCTTTGCAATTTCTGTTAACTGTTTTCCAACAATTTTTGAGCCAATTTTCATGATTACACAGCTGCTTAGTGATAATTATAGCCTTTGTATATGTGGATTGTAAGAACGTGAAAAAGGGTACAAGGAAGCAGTTTAGAGAGAATGGGCATCGAGAGAGAGAGATAATTATGCATGTAGACACCATGTCACAAGGCTAAGTGACCACAGATTAGTTCAACTACAGTATCAAAAAAAAAATTTAGAGGCATGTTGGATGAAATGGGCTTTATAGTGAAAAAGTGGTAGAGATACTAAGTTTGTGGCATAAAAAAACCAAGAGCAAAACAACTGGATAAAGAAAGGTCAGAAGTAAAGGGCTCTATGTGTATCTCAGATCAAGGTGCAATCAAGCAATTTAATCCAAAACTATACTCATCTTTCAGTTATTACCATCATGATAATGTTATTGGTGAGACCAACATGTAAATTGTGGTTTTTCTGCCATAATCATTCACAAATTTTGTATCCACCCAGATCTGCAAACAGCTCCATCCAACTTGAATTATGTTTCCGCTTGAATACTTACAGTATATTGTATCTATACATCGTTGCACAGTTTTATGTATTTACTAGTGGAAGTACCCAGTTTTGCCTAGTTATATAGTAAGGAAGCAAATACTGATTTTTTTTTTATTGTGTACCCCTTTGGTCATTGCTGCCTAAAATGTCAGTAACCTGTCCGTCGTCTACACTACCTGCCTGGTTGCTTACAATTTTTCTTCTCTCATGAGTCAATTATTGGCTCATTTTATGTAGAATTGGATTCCATGAATGTCATAACACCATGTTGGGTTATGGGTAACCTTAAACATGACTTCTCTGTATTTTCTGGTTTAGTGTGGCGTTACGAATAGATGTTTAATCTCACATTAATAATTTGAATGACTTGTTGAATAATTGAATCTGTGGATCATGGAAGTCATTTACAATATGCAGGACGAGAGTGGAATTGCAGTTTTCCGTATTATTACAGGACACAGCACTGGTGGCAGTACTCGATAATGTTATAAAGATGATTCAAAGTCGATTCATTCAACTTTCATTTAATACTTCCAAAATTCACAGCAGTGTAATTGCACCAGAGGCTAAAATGGTTTCTACCACATGGTAAAATGGATTTAAATCAATGTCTTCCATCAAGAAACAGTAAAAGTAACTGATGCTAGCTCCAGCCTTTTTCTTTCTAACATATTCTGAACAGCAACTCGACATGCACTAAAATCTCCTGTTTCATCATGGCTTATCTCTGTTGCACTTATTAACAATTTGCTGGTGTACTTTAGCATTGGCTTTTTCAAAAGTGTAATGTTTTGCTTTGTCAAAAAATGAAGAGTCATCAGTTCTTTTTAGAGTTATTGTCACATGCAGAAAGGGCAACGAAATTTCTATCTGCACATTCGAGCAACACATAGCAGGCTGCCTTGTCCAGCAGTATGTCATCTATCAATCTATTCTTTTTTTAAACCTGCTTATATTATAACATCATAAAATAATAGATAGTGATGCACGAAACAGCCAAGTTTCTTTTCGCATACAGATGCATGAAATTGATGCCAAACTTCACTTTGCATGTGATTTTTGCAACCACAAAATTCACTAAAAGGGAATTTTGGAACTTTCAAAGTTTTGTGAATGGGTTCAAACACAGAAACATTGTTCTTTAAGGGATTGGCAGCACCATACATCCCTTTTGGACCCATTGGTTTTCTCATAAAAGGATCCTGGTGAAAATTAATGGATTTGTCTTTCAGAAATTTGACATGGCTGAACACAGTCCACAATGAGACAAAAGATTGTAGCACGCCCCCCTGCTTATAGCTTGTGCGGAGGGTGTTACCAGATTTGTGTAGCCAGGAAGCCGCTATGCTTTTAAAATGAGGGACTGATAAAATCAGGCCAACACCTAAGCCCTACTGAATTTCCATCCTGCCACGCAAATATTAACAACACCCAGGAAAAAAATCCTTAAGATTAAATACACCAAACACACAAATATATAAAATGATCCTTAATTGCTAGAATAACTATTTGCAAATACAAAAAATACTAAACACCCCCCCTACAAACAAACCCCCACACACCAATGATTATAGTCCTGGAAAAAAAAAGTCCTCACTGTAAATGATGTGGGTGATTCTGGAAATGGAAACTAGGGTTAAATGATGGAAAGAAGTACAGAGCGCTCCTATTCAATGAACTGCTTCCCGGAATATGGATATTGAAATTCTCTCCTACAACCAGAGTCCAGAATAATAGTCCTAGGAGGCGCGCCTCTTATCAAAGAACATCGAAGGACTGGATTGGGAGGAAAAGAACCCACTGCCGCCCTTACGTCTGGAGGCCGAGCACCATCCTTCTCCACTACGAATGTCCAGTAAATGAAAATGTTTAGGAGCTGCTGCCGATGATGTTGATTAGAAAATGGTCCACTCGAAAAGTCCAGCCACATCCTTCTCTTCTTGTTTTATTGGTACAGTGCATACAAACCACAAACTTCAAATCCAACAAGCCCCTCCGCATCAGTGCAAACCTGTTTGAAGACACCGACCACGATTTACAAATAGAAATCGGTGCACCCAGTGTTATCATACACATTTAACAAACACTCAACAGGACATATTTACATAGAAACAAAAACCCCCTTTGTGTCCCCGCTACAAGATGTATCCTTGACAAAAGCAGTATTCCAACAAGACAATGAAATTGTTACCCAAAATGGATGAGGAGAAAATGTGCCATGTAGCCTGTATTTACATTTACATTTATTAATTTGGCTGACGCCTTTATCTAAGGTGACTTACAACATTTATGATACAATTGGTTATATTTCTTTTGGATTTCCAGTTGGAGCACAGGCAGGTCACGTGACTTGCTAAGGGTTGCACTCTGTCAGTAGTGGGATTTGAACCCCACAACCTTGAGGTTTGAAGTCCATAACCACTACACAGTTCACATAGAAACATACTTTACGTGCAAAATTTCGGAAAAGTTGGTTCAACTGTTCTTTTGTCATTGCTGATCAGACAAATAAACAGACATACAAACAGCTTATTATTTTATTTATATAAATTATTTTTTGTACAATATCTTACCTTATATTACTATTGTATGCATTCTTATTGTTCTTTCTGTTTTGACAAAATATTGTTAAATCTATGGATGTAACGCCAGGACAAATGCCTAGTAATGAAGTTCAATTCATTATAGGCCACCGTCAAGGACAACACAATGTTTTATACATCCATCCATCCATGTATTTTCAGAAATCACATAGTTTGATTTTGGTCATCAGAGAGTGGCAATCTAGACTGGCCAAATTGGGCACAAAGCAGGAACCAAACCCACTGGGGTTGTGAAAGGTAAACCCATTCAGAAACAAAATGAGCAGGAAAACCCCATCAGACACCATCCAAGCTAGTATTTAAACCCAGGGCTTGGCAGTGAAGCAACACTAAGCACTGTGCCACTCACTGTATTTAACTAAGACTGAAGTGTGGTTCACTTGCTCAACAGGAAAATGTAATAAATAAAATAAATAAATAAATAAATAAATAGAGGGTCCATTGGACATACTAGAGGGGGTGAGGCAGCCACCACACATCGATCTTTTGAAAAACTTTTGCTAGGATTCATAGATTAAGAGAAAATCTGCTGTTTAATCTCATGCCCACAGGAGAAAGGGGACATTTTTCATAAGGGCTGTGAATAATTTTTCATAAAACATTTCTTTAAATAGCATCACACCTGGACATTCACCCCATATGAAAAATGCCTGCATTGGTCCTAAGGGACGAAGAGCACACATAGTGGAGTCAGCGATATGCTTGAGAAAGTATCCTTGCAGAATTAAGCAAAACCGGAGTTTTAGACCCACATGCATCTTGGGAAATGCTTTCTCCTGCAAGAGGTAAGGGTCTGTTTTAGGCATGACTAATTACCTTATAGCTTCCCTGCGCAATGCGAAAAGGTTAATCTGACACCAGCTTGTGTGGAAGAGAGATCACACCAATAGTCACATGGAAGGAAGGCATAAATTCACACAGAAGGAACCCAGCTAGCAACTGAACCTGGGTCAAGGTAATTTGAAGCACTTGGGCTTCTGTTCTGCCTACGTATTGTAAATTATCCTGCAATTTTCTTTTAGCTGTAGAATTTGTGAAAATAAATATTAAACCTGTGTAATGGAGACATCAGTACACAAACTGATTTCACCAACCCCTTTTTTATAAATGCTACCTTCTTTCAGATTCATTTTCAGTGTAAGCTTACTGGCATTTTCTTGCTAATGAATTAGCAATGGCATTGCTTTTATGATTTCACCTACACAAAGCCAGCACCACAGTCAGGATCATGTTCTTTGATTCCTCCAGAACCTTTAACACCATCCTACCTCACAAACTGGGGAACAAACTAAGTGCTGTACATCCTGATGCCCTTTTCAGCTTCCTGGATCATGGATTAGCTGACCAACAGATGACAGTTTGTGAGTATAAAGGACTGTGAGTCAAAGATGGTGGTGTGTAATACTGAGGCACATCAGGGAACCATCCTGTCTCTCTTCTTGTTTACCCTCTAAACAATAAATGTTAGGTATAATAACAGCTCTTGCCATTTAGAAAAGTTCTCAGATGACTCCTCCATTATAGGTTGTATTGACAATGGATACAAGTTGGGAGACCGGTGGAGGACTTTATCTTGTGGTGCAGGGAGCACCACCTGCAGCTCAACATCAGCAATATAATACAATTTATTTTTGTATAGCCCAAGATCACATAAGAAGTTCCACAATGGGCTTTAACAGGCCTTGCCTTTTGACAGCCCCCCCAGCCTTGACTCTTTAAGAAGACAAGAGGAAACCCCCCCACCAAAAAAAACCCTCGTATGGAAAAAAAATGGAAGAAACCTTGGTAAAGGCAGCTCAAAGAGAGACTCCTTTCCAGATAGGTTTGGTGTGCAGTGGGTGTCAAAAAAAGGGGAGTAATTACAATATAATGCACAGAACAAAACACAAGCAGTCCTCAATACAATATAAATATTACAAGTACAGAGCAGAATTCAACAGTAGATGATATCACATAATACGATTTGGATTTGTTCAGACTCCTGGAGACCTTGGCCATCAAGCTACCTCCACCTATTAGCCATTCCACAGCTGAGTCAGTGCTGATGAAAGAACCCCTCTTCCCAAAAATACAGCTGGTGGTGGACTTCTGGATTGTGAAGGAGCCCCTCAAATCAAATATCATCCAGGTGGAGAATGTCAAGGTGCATCAGAGCTAGAAGCATTTGCTGTAAAAGAAAGGCCAGAGAAAACTACACTTCCTGAGGAGACGTCTGTCTTTTGGTATAAGCGCAAGCTGCTGGAAGTGTTTTACCAGTCCGTTGTAACTAGTGTATTGTTCTATGCTGTAGTCTCCTCTGGAAGCAATTTGAATTCAGGATTTGTAAAATCACCTGAACAAACATATCAGAAAAGCCTGCTCCATCACAGGACTGACCATGGACATCCTGGAGACTGCCATGGAAGAAAGGATGGTGGCAAAGCTGGATGCCATCACAAAAAATTCTGTCCATTCCCTTTCTTGGAGTACATTTAGCCACAAGCTCAGTCCTCCACGAAGTAAAAAGAAGCGCTCCTGCCGATCTTTTTTGCCTGTTGCCATTAGGCAGTTCAACAATTCCTCCTGGTGTCATTTCCTTCACTCCAGCAATAAGAAGACACTACAGTCTCAATCTACTACAGTTACAGTACTTCAGCACGATATTGTATTGTACATTTTTACTCAGTTGTCATATTGTTGGTCAAGCTGATGTCTGTATATTCTATGTTTTTTGCTGCAGTATGCATTTGAATTTCCACACTGGACAGTATAAAGTATATCTAATCTAATCTATAAAAGATGAGTGGACTTTCCTTGTGTACTCATCACCCTTAAGATGAATAGTGGGTGGTGTTTGCCAGGTAGTTCACAATAGAAACCGGCCTCATTTGACATAAATTATTTGGCTGAGAAGGTCATGTGAAAGGTTGACAAATACACTATCACCTGTAGTGGTACTCACCTCTACACATGGCTCTGCTGAGGAACTCATTTTATCTTTGTAGGATATTCACTGGAGTCACTCCATCTCAATGGCCCTGGACAGGTGCTCTGATAATGACGTGCTTCTCAGTGGGTTGCTGTACAGTTGGAAATTGTACCAAATGGTCAGATGGTGTATTCAGTGAGCCGCAGAGAGAAAAAAATGTGTCTCTTGTTGTCACGTTTATAACAACTATTCTTGGTATTTTTAGAGATGGCATTTTCTGTGCTTTAAATTGTAGCACCTATTATTTGGCCTTTCTGAGAAACATCAACACCCATATGGTGAATAACAGAGTTACCTGGAGTGATGTGATTGGAAGATTTAGCCTGCTAGTTCTGAATCCAAGCGGCTAATTTTTATTGGACACAATGAACAGAAAAATTTGCTCATGACAATACCTGATTCAAGAATTCCTTGGCCCAAACGCCAGTATCATAGTGATGTGTCATCTCGACTGAGGCATTACGTTATGGATGTTTGGGTAAGGAGAGGTGCCAGGCTGTTGAATGATCACATCTTGGGTTGCATCTCTACTTTTTTTTAAACGATCTTATCTTCTGGGCCATATCAGACAGTGATCTTTGGCTTGCATAGGAATATTTTCAAGCTGAGTGTTGTGAAGTTTCCATAAGACTCTTCTCCTAATCTGAGGTCATTTTATTCCACTGAAAAGGATTGACTTCTCCCTCTGCAGCCTGCAGCTTCCCTAAGTGTCTTATAATAAAAGTGAGAATAATGATGATTGTGGCTGTTTATGAAGTTAATTCCTGGTTGTGTTACTGAAGTAGAAGCTAAGATCTTGAGTGAAGCTTTTAAGTGAATTAGTCTACATTTCAATTCTCTCTTATGGTTTATGAGTTTGTTGTAGTGGCCAAAAGAATAAAATCATCAGTACAATTGTCTGCTGGGTGTACCCTCTGCAAATTTTGTGAGGAGTTTGGAAAGATGGGGGGCCCAATAAAGAATCACTGACTAAGAGGATTTATTTTAGAAGGTTAATAGATAGATAGATAGATAGATAGATAGATAGATAGATAGATAGATA
>JANRMT010062843.1:14794280-14808536 GCA_026402145.1 Polypterus bichir lapradei | reverse complement strand
ATAGATAGATAGATAGATAGATAGATAGATAGATAGATAGATAGATAGATAGATCTTTATTTGTAGGGAGAAATTTGGCTTCTTAGATAAGCTCAAGAAATATTAAAACAAATAACGGTAACAAGAAACATAACAAGGAGGAAAATTCTGACGTGGTTAAAGATAAAAGAGCAGTCATAGCCAGGCATTATAAAGGCATGTTGCCCTTGTTTTGAAGGAGCTGCAGTAGTGTTTCTTGACACACTTCTATTGAATAATTTCTTGGCCAAAAGTATTGAATTGCTAGTGTTTTAGAGAGAGGATGTGGAGTATTATCCAAAATGACCATCAGTTTTATCTTCATTCTTTCCTCTGCTACTACTTTTGTACCATAATTGAGTCTGCCTTCTTAATCAGCCTTTTGATTCAGTAGGCCTCACTTCAAGCAATGTTACCAAGCGCAGAACGCTACAGCATTGAAAATTCCAGTGGCCATCATATAGTTGTAGAAGATGTAAAGGAATGTTTCATTGCAAATGACCCAGGGCATGTTGGAGCCATTGTATTTCTTGACTACCCTTAAAGCACTAGAAAATGTTGACGGGGATAGGCAGAACTGGTCTGAATAAGTGACCATCTGAGTATTTTGCTACAACAAGCTTTGTATAGCTTTAATATAATCAATTTTTATTATTGAATTATCTATGAACATATCAATTACTTCTAAACAAAGGATGGAATGCTGACAAACAAGGAAAAGTAGTTAGTTTGAGTCTTAGCTCACCAGCCGTATTACTTATTGGCAGCCAAAGGTAACAGAATATGAATGGTTGCTCAAGCTCAAATTGAAGTTTATTGGCAAGCATTTGTCAGTCACTCATTCTCCAACCCGCTATATCCTAACACAGGGTCACGGGGGTCCGCTGGAGCCAATCCCAGCCAGCACAGGGCGCAAGGCAGGAACAAATCCCGGGCAGGGCACCAGCTCACCACAGGACACACACACACACACACATCAAGCACACACTAGGGACAATTTAGGATCGCCAATGCACCTAACCTGCATGTCTTTGGCTTGTGGGAGGAAACCTTGTAGTCGAGTAAAATTCTTACTAGCATGTCTCCTTAGAATAGGGAAAGCAATACAACCCCAACAAAAAGACGCACACATACTCTTACATAAAACTAACTGATCAGTATACACAGAAGTCAACATGTATTCAATAATAAATGATACTGGAACATCCCATGTTAAATTCCATATATGAACAAAATGCGCTTTTTTTTTTTTTGTAAATGTCAGTTGTGAGCGGCTGTACCTCATGGTATTGAAGTCCCTTTTCTAATAATATTATTTGGTCAGATCCTTGTGCTTGCTTTTAGCCAGCCTTCCTTTTATTTTTCAGTGCTATAGAAATCAATGAAGTTATTCAATTATATATAATAATACATGCATGCCACGTCTGTGCGCCAGTTCCTTTATAATTTATAATTCATAGCCTGATGTTAGGGAAGGAGAAAATATGAAAAATATAGTACAGATTGCTAAAAGTTAGTGAGGGTGGAGATTTGGGGAATAATGCATAAGGGCATTTTTTTTTATTTAACATCCATATTTCACAATAATATCTGAAACTGTAGAAATATGCTACCTTGTCGGAATATATTTAACTTTTTCATTTAGCAATCTGCCAAATGCATGTTGAGCGCATATTCAATGTTTCACTGTCTTCCGCTCCACTTCTCCTCTCTGCAGCATGACTTTAGGGACCCTCAGTGATTCAATCTGTTCTGCAGTCCTGTGATGCAAAAAGCCATACGATGGGCTAGAAAACAGTACCACGTCTGCAGGACATGATTTAGGGGGGCAAAGTCGACAGAGGAGAAAGAGACCTGCAGCTTTTGATTTGCTTGAGTTGTTTTTTTATGAAATATTTTTTTTCTTATAATGATAAACTACACATTTTTCCAATGAGATGGTCATGAGAGTACAGTTAAGAAATTAAGATTCTTTTGTGACAATTTCTTGAAAGTAAAGGAGGTAAATGTTCAGTGCAGCCACATGGAAAGCTCATATGCTTGTGTAAATAATTTTATTTAATTATTTTTTAAAAGACTGAATAGTATCCAGTTGGTAACCCAAGAGCTGCATCCATAAAGTTTTCTGAGGATATTGTCCACTTGGTGTCATCGGACGGTGATCACACTGGAATGGTTCACAGCTGAATGTGAATGCGGTTGGGATGAGAATCAGCACCTCCACATTTTAGGTCACCATCCTCTCCTGAAAAAGAGCACCTTGTTTTCTTCATCTAAGGGATGACTAGCAGTCCTCATTGGAGAAGCCTTAAGGTCTTCTTCCCAAATGAATGTATGGGTGATCATCACATTGATTACTGAATCGGTTGGTGAAGCAGCAGTAATTTTATGAACAACTAGCAGTCCCCCGTGGCTTTGCCCACGTAGAAGTGAAACAGGACAACAAGGAGGCAAGTTACACTCCAAAACGCAGAGGTAGACTGACTCCCCACTCCTGATGTCACACTTCCCCTCCCCTCGGCCTGCAGCATCTGTCTTGGATTAGCAAGAATATATCGCTCCTGCAAGCGAACTATGATTCTTAGTGCAATGAGAGATGTCACAAAATCAATGTACAAGAAAATTCTAGAAAAAAGCCAGATCTAAATCCGTTAAGTAGTTCTCTCATTTGCTAGCTAAATGGATGGAAGATACGCCGCTAGGCTGGTGCGTGAGTGCAGAGAGCACCGCCATCCTCCACTCGGCCTGCTGTGTCTCTCTTGGATTTGCGCTAATAAATCGGTACCGCAAACTAACTATGATACTTAGCGTGATGAGGTACACCGCAAAATCAACCGGAGTGTTCAAGCAAATTATAGAAAAAAATCCCGATCTAAATCCATTAAGTAGTTTTCTCGTGAAAAACAGACAGACATAAAGATATACAGACGTTGGATTTTATATACTTAGAGATGTACTGGTGCATGGTAGTGAAATGGAAGCTACGGTTTCATTCACAGTAGCCTGAATAATTCTGAAAACATATTTTTGTATTAAATATTTTCCATTCACATTCCCATTTTCAGATTGTTTTACAAAATTTGTAATCCACACTGAAACACCAAAAACATGATAATCTTGCCCTTTGTGTGTACATGGTTTATGAGCCAAATGCGCTGTTTTGTTTATGGAGCAAATATAAAGTAAATCAAAATGTCGAAAGAATTAAGAAAAACCAAAGTAGACTTCTTTCTGAGGACAGATGATGAAGTACAACTGCTTTTAAAGGTTACAAGCAAGCATAGGGTTGGCAAAGAATTGGACAAAATAAATAAAGAGTGTAAAACAGAGCCAATCTTATAAAGTTAATGCTTCAAGTTAAACTCATATTAGTGTTTGCTTAATTTGAATAGAATGTAATTTTCTTTCATAGCTGTAGATTATGGTATAACCTTTCCCCCTATAAGTTAAGATGAGATAGAACCTTCTTAGCTATATCTGCAGTACAGTGTGTTAATTAAGTCAGTATGTGTGTGTGTGTTTGGAATAGGCTCTTAGCTAGCAGGGACTGCAGTTTGTAAATGGGATAAGCATACAGTTTTCTGACCATTTAGAAATGGTTCAACTGTACGAGCAAACTTAACGAATGAAACAAGATGTATAAGCCGTAAACAGAACATTTCTTAAACAATAAATGTTCTTTTCTTTGCTCTATCAATTTTTCTCTATATTTGTTTGAACTGTTTTAAAGCTTTTTAAAATGAAGATATTTTGTCTGTGGAATCATTTCAATGTGTCAAGCTATTGCCAGAATCCCACGAAGCAAACTAAAGCTGCAGAACTTTGGTAATTTTGGGTAACGCAGCTACAAAGAGAAAGGGCCAGAAGTTGTCAAGTGATGCAGATATGTTAGAGAATGACTGTTCCCAAAGTAAAGATGAGATACGCAATGGGCTTTATCGGAACAAGCATAAGTTGGTGCCTGATCACATGACAATCGTATGTCTGTGTTTTCAAAAACCTTAAGATATTACCCCACGCACCGATAACTGTATATGTTGAAATATAAATGCTGGACTAACATTTCTAGATACAGATTAACGTAGCTTAGACCCTGGCTAGAGGGATCAGAGCTAGTAAGAATGTTAGTAAAGGTCTACTTAAGTTAATTACCTTAAGGTTGTCTTTTGAGAGAACAATCTGAGAACAACTGTCCTGGGAGTTCTGGAAGAAGCTTTTGAAGATAGTAAAGTCTAGAAATTGCAGCTCATCATGCTGCTACTTATGACACCTCTTTGGATGTACAGGGCCAGCTGCTGCTTTGGCGTTAGTTACTGCCAGGTTAGGTTTCCTCTTCCTTTCACTCTGAATGGACAATGCACAGTCACAGTTACTCGAACAGGGCTAGTTTAAAATCGTAAATTAACATAACTCATGCGTCTTTATGTTTTGAGAAGAAAACTAGATTTTGTTTTTGAAAATTACGTGACGTGCACACAGGCAGTCAATCTCTTAGGAATGTTTTAATTGGTGGGAAACTGATGACTTAAATGGATTCTGTTATCTTGAATGTTACTTAATACTGAAAAGGTAAAAAAATGGCATAGCAAGTAAAGATGGAAATGTGTCATAAGAGGCAGGCGATGGTGACAGTGCCAGATGCCCCCTGAGATACCAGAATATTCTTTTACTTCCAGCAAGCAAAGTCTGTTTTTTCCTCTCCATAGCAGAATCTGTAATTGTGAGGTCACTTGTTCACATCCAAGAGGAGGCTAATCTATGACTTTGACTCTGCAGTTGTATAAAGATCTATTACTTGAAAAAGTAGAGATTTATTAATTATGCAGAATGTCATAGGCTGTGTCATTTTTCACACTTTGCTAAAAGTTATTTAGAATGTAGAGTTAAGCAACTGGCCTGCACAGCTTTTTTGCAGCACATATCTTCCCAGAGACCATCACTGAATACATCTTTGCAACTTTGCTGCATTTTTAGAAGCTATAATGTTTATAAAATAAAGTTAACTTTCCACTTTCTGTTCTTCTTTGCTTACTGCCTTGTCAACGGCATTTGCCTCCCTGTGGCACTTTATATTATTATTCAATTTCACTTGGAAAAGTAAGTGACAGGTAGGCTGACCGGCACAGTTGAGTAGACCTTTATTGGATGTGTCAGGAATCCAGCCCATCTCGGCTGGAAATAACTTCAAATCTATCTTGTCAGACAGCAGACACATACTGTATGAATAAAACTTTATACATTGCTCTGTAGTATCTAGATGGGACTCATCACAGATGCAGGATGGAGCTCTGGAAGAAGAGAGCCCATGTATTTTTGGGTAATTAAGAAACCTAAGTACACTTGGGGTATTTTTAGTATTTTAATAAAAGTCTTTGATAAGTGTTTTAGCTTTAAACTGAATGGTTTCTGGGACTAAACACATTTTAATGCTACTTTTTCTTAGGAATGACTACTAAATGATTTGCAAATGATTGTAAATAGCCTACACCTTTATAGAACCATCTTTCCATTTTGTTCGTCTGAATTTTCATTAATAAGGTAACAAAGAAGCAGAGCTGATTTCACCAGAAGCAGATGCAGGGCAGGAACCAGCCCTTAATGGGATTCCACTCTAGGCACAATCAATGAGAGTCACATACCTTCATGCCTTTGCGAGAGAAAGTTGAAGAAATGTACCATATGTAGACATGGAGAGACGGGGCAAACTCTACCCAGAAAGTCAACAAGGCTGAAAATGAACCCAAGGTCCATTATCTGAGAGTCCTTGGTGGGGCTGGGCCGTATGACTTCAAATGAATAGCACAATAACTTAATATGCTTTTAATATAGGAACACTGCAACCTTGTCTGAGTGAGCTCAAAAGTGTGCGCTAGGAGATCTGTGAAATGTAGTTCAAAGGTTTATCGGCACACACACACACACAAAACCTAAAGGTGCGAGGTATTGGAGTTAACACACACATCGTGCTTGTTACTAAACTGTAAGCTGCTGAAGGCATGAATTCACCCAACCTGCTCATGAGTAAGAATAAAAAGATGAAAAAGAAAAAACTCCATTGTCTGCATCAATGATTATGCAGAACAGAAATCAGCGAAACAAACACTAACGAGCATTTCACAGTGCAACCCTAACAGGGTTTATTATGAAAACAATAATAAGAGGAACTTAAAAAGTTAGTAACACGCAATGGGATAAACGGTGTATACAATCTTTTGAGAAATTATGATAAAAACTAACATCTAGACAGCAGTTCCCGGGCGGCCTTCATAACAGCGCAGCTCAGAAAAGTTGTGGCGACAGCCCAGTGAAGAACTCAAGGCTGAAGACATCTGGTGAAGATGCGTCACATAGGAGAAGGTGTCAATGAATTGAAGTGGAGTTGGAGTGTCGTAAAATATATACTGACCCCCAAAAGTGAGCTTGAGACCAAAAAAAGAGTGATGCCTATTTCCTTGGCCCTTCTGATCATGTCATTCATTCAATACCCTTCTAAAAGCAGCTATTTTAGTACTAAAGGCTCTCTAAAAATAAATTGTATGCACTTCAAAGAAGAAGTCCTGAAATTTTCTTTATTCCTGAATAACTTTCAGGCAGTCTATATAATTGATAAACAGCTTTATAATAGCGGGAGATGTGTTATCCTGTGCATGCTGCTACGTGTAGATGCTGTAAAAAGGCACTACAGTATATAGGTGGCTGACCAAACCCAGAAAGAAAAACCAAAGAAAGTTTTTCTTTTCTTCACCTGCGGGGCATGTCTTCCCTGTGACCCCCACAGGCACAACACAGTCCCAAGTACACAAGAGCACACCACAATCTTCTTCCTCTTCCACCACTCCTCCGTCAAGCTTCGTCCTCCTCCTCCCGACTCTGGCCATTGAGTGGTGGCTGATGGCCCCTTTTATAGTCCACACTAAAGTGCTCCAGGTGGTTGACTGCTGAGTTCTGGCTGCACTTCCGGGTGTGACGAATACACTGCCTGTGGGACCCAACAGGGCTGCACCCAACTCCAATTCCCATGGAGCCCTGCGGGAAACCAAGGCACCGCTCCAACCCAGGGGGGCGGCCATCTAGCATCCAGGGGGAGGTTTTGCACAGTCCATGGCTGCTCCCCCTTGAATATATAGTGAAGGGGCGTCCTGTTCGGGCATGGACCCCGGCCATCCGCCACATTGCCTTCCTGCTCACTCCGTGAGTATGTAGACTGTGTTTTAATTTTTACCATCTTCATGCCCATGCAATAATGGTTTTTGTAGTTTGGGCATATACCACTGCATGTTGCACTTATATAACTGAATAGTTGATAAAGAATCCGGAACTATAGACAGTGTTAGCCTTCTCTGAAGTGGACTGATAACAAGTAAAAGCAGGGAAAATAGCTGGCCAGAGCTGACTGAGAAAAGCCAGCTTATCATTTCCCTCTCAGCCCATCCTTATGCAGACTAGTCTGGGGTTGTTGATGTGCTGATAATCTTCCATCTTGATGCCAGCAATTTCTGTAGCATGGTGGTCAGTCATGGACTCAACAGAGATGTCTTTCTACATCTTGAAGTTAGCTTTTAATGTGTTTATATCAGTCTGGAGCTCTGCAAGGTTCTGCTGGATGATGCCATGTAAAATGTTCCCCTGCTTCACAACAAATTGTTTCACCTCCTCAATAAGATTAAGCAACTAGGGGAGAGATGGTGTCTTCCCATCTTCAACTCATAGTGTCCTTTTAACTGGATCTTCTTTGTGAAGTAGCCACATTTGAACGTAAGGAAAGATGAATCTTTTGGCAAGGACAATCAGTGGTGGGCAAAAGCAGAGTTAAGCAACCGTGAGCAACATGCATTTCCTCTGCCTTATACCTGATGAAGCCCAATGTCCTGAATTTGATTTAATAATAATTATTACATACAGTATTCTGTATTAGAGATTGCTGTGTGAGCCCTGGATGTTCAAGTCTATCAAAAGCTGACACATTTATATTTGTTTACACATCATCTGAGAATTAAGAAAATGTGTGCAGAACAACATATATTTCTTGCTATTCAGCATGAATGTGCTAATTGAAATGTCCAGCTACACAAAAATTGAACTTCTTTCATACTGTTATTCTTACAGGTATCATTCTCAGTGATGCCTGTTTGACTTCCTCTAACATATTACGTGAAGTTTGTGCTGCTACTAGCGAGAACATCCACCTACAGACGTTATAAAGTCAGTTTATCCTTCACGTCAAGCAATCAGTCTTAGCTGAAAGAAAACAAGTCTGAGTTCAGCTGTTTCGATTTCCTGTTGTTCATAACACTTTTAAATTGCAGTCTGTCAGGGTACGGTTTCTTCTTGCAGTAAAAGAATGAATCTACCTATGGTTCCATTTATCTTTTGTATTGGCCTCTTTCTGGCTAAAGCTACAGGATCCTGAGGTTAACCTGGTCATCATTAAATTTAAGACCAGATCAGAAAATGCAAACATGAAAACCCCATTTGTAAACGGAGACCAAAAAAGGATATAATACTCTGTGATGTTGGAATGCTAGTGTATTGATTGACTAAATTTTCATGCTGAACATTTAATGAACCCCACTAAAATAAAAGTAGCAAATAAATAAATAATATATACAAAAACTAATACTGTTAGTATCATTGTGCAATTTTAGAAGAATGCCACTGCTGTCAGCTGTTTAGCCAGGAGAGAAATGAAACAAAGCAAAACATGGAATCAAATCACAGAAAGAAGGAGAAGCCACCTGATCCTCTTCATCTTGTGAGTCTCACTAGCATGCATATGCAGAGAAGATGTTTGCTTTTAAGAGTCATGATTCATTAGTGCACAGCCTGAGTGTGAAAACTAAGCACTTTTTTTTGTTTTCTCTGTCATTTTATTAACCCTGAGTTTTCTGCCTCACTCCGTGCTGTCTGTGCAACGCGGCTGCAGAGAGCTTAAACAACTTGGCACATCCACATAAAAAATGACAAGGGGTGAGCGAGCTTTTTTGAAGGCTTTTTACTGGATGTACCTCGTAAACTGAAATATATACAAAAGAAAGATGCAGGTATATACAGGTGTACAAATACAATAAAGAATGATTTACAAAGCAGTACTTATTAGACAGTATACATTAAACAATAAGCTTTAAAAGACACTTACAAGGCGAGTGATTTCCATGCTTGGATCAAGGCAAAGAGAAGTGCGTAGACAGAGGTTCAAATTGCTGCATACCACAACTAACCAGACCCAGGGGTTTATATACCCTAAGGATACATTTTGGACATGACTGAAACAAGAGATAAAGGGGTGCCTACGTGAGAGACATGGGGTGTATTGTATTCAAGTGTTTATTATGGGACCTGCGTGCTTTACGTGAGTTTCATAGACTTTTATAGCACCACTGTGAGTGTGGGACATGACTGACTGGTGTGTTAATAAATGACAAGAAGAAGGGGAAGCACAGTTCAACAAATAACAGTCTCAACTAACAAGATGTGGGGCAGAACATTGAGACTATTCCATTTTACATGTGCTGACCAACTTTGTGGTATCCTCTGTCACCTGTTCAGTTCAGAAGGTGACACTGCTGTGGAAAACAGCCTTCATTGTTCCTGTGGCAAAGAAGGCTTGTACCGCTTCACCTAATGACTACAGACCAGTGACACTTGTGTCTCACGTCATGAACACCTTTGAGAGACTAGTCCTGCACTATAGGAGTCCTCTTGTGGTAGACCACCTGGACCCACTGCAGTTTGCTTTATGGGCAAAGACTGGAGTGGAGGATGCAATTATCTGTCTGGTCCACAAGGCTTATTCTCAACTGAACAACACTGGCAGCACTGCAAGGATTATGTTCTTTATACCTTCAGTGCCTTCAATACCATCCAGCTATCCCTGTTATGATATGCAGGTGGGTGAGCCTATGGAGTACTGGATAATGGACTGTCAGTCAAGCAGACTGTAGTTTGTGAGACTCAAGGACTGTGTTTCTGATATGGATGTGAGCAACACTGGAGCACCACAAGGAACAGTCACGTCTCTTTTTCTCTTCACTCTGTACACCTCAGACTGTAAATATAGCACAAGGTCATGTCACTTGCAGAAATTCTTAGATGATTCTGCAGTTATGGGGTGTATCAATAAGGGGGAGAACTTTGTTTCTTGGTGAACTGTAGTAGTAGGGTGTTGTACCATGTTAGCCATTATGGATGCAATAAGAAGTCAAGCAAAATGACACCATTTATTGGCTAACTGTACCAATTACAATATTCAAGCTTTTGACATTACAACCTGCCTGAAGAAGGGGCTCCTGTTGCCTTGAAAGATTGCATATTGTTGTTGGTTTTTTTAGCCGATTAAAAGGTGTCATTTTGCTTGACTTTTCTTGGTGGAAAAAAGAATTGTCTGCATCTTAACATTGGCAAAATGAAGGAAATGGTTATAGTAACTTTTGCTGCATCAAAGAGCCTCAATATCTGCACACTATTCAGGTAGTGAATGTAAAGATGGACCACTCCTACAAGTACTTGGGGGTCCACATTAATGACAGGTTAGACTGGTCTCAGAACACCGAGGAACTTTATAAGAAAGGGCAGAGCATTCTGCTTTTCCTTGGGAGGCTACACTCTTTTAATATGGGAAGTGATATTCTTCACACTTTCTACAACATCACTTCAAGAGAAGCCCACCGAATCAACAAGCTTATAAAAGGCCAGGGTCAATTATGGGATATACTCTGGACCCCCTGAAGGTCGTAGCAAAGGAGAGAATAAAAACAAACCTGAGTGCCATTATGAACAATGCTGCAGATCCTCTCTCTGACACATGAACACTGAGGACTTTCAGACACTGAATTATTCAGCAGAGGTCTGTCAAGAAATGCTACGGGGGCTCCTTTATACCAACAGCAATATGCAGGCATAACATTCACTGGGACTTGACTGCCTTCTCAGAAGTTTTCTTTCTTTGTTATTTTCTTGTATTTTAGTCATTCTGCTGTGTGTTCATACCATAGTGCGAGTGTGTGTGTATATAGAATCTAGAAGCAAAGGTCTGTGAAGCGCAAAGGGAGAAAATGAACTACTTATCCTAAATTAGTCTTTTGTACCTGAGCTTTCTGCACCTACCAGGTGTCATCATCAGAGGAAAATGATTACAACAACAACAACAACATCTATTTATATAGCACATTTTCATACAAATGATGTAGCTCAAAGTGCTTTACAAATGAAGAAAGAAATAAGAAAAATATAAAAATAAGATTAGGCAATACTAAGTAACAAAGAATAAAGTAAGGCCAGGGAGGACAGAAAAAACAAATAATAAAAAAAAAATGTGCAGGGGTTCTGAGGTCACGAGACCACCCAACCCCTACTGGTCAAATACACACAGGAATCAAAGGCAATATAGATAAAATGAGGAAAGGGGGAATAGGTGGTGTTGGCGGGGGGGCGGGGGGTTTAATAAAGTGGGATTGAGAGGGTGTAGGTCCTAAAGTCTTTTTTATTATTTTGATGTTTTTCTTTTCAAGCCTGCATATCCTGTGTTCACGTCCAAGTGTCTCTTAATGAAGTTTTTGTTTGATTGCAATGATTCAGCCAGCTCTCTGGCACTCCTAGTATTTGCCAGCAGTCCAACCATGTTTATTCCGGACAGCAAAAGTTTCCTCCTGGCACACCTCCCATTTAGATCTAATTTGTGCAGCATCTTTTAAATGGTAGACTTAAACACTTTGGCATCAACAGTGGCAAGAGCTACCTGTAGGTCCTATGATAGAATTCTGGGGTTTTTGCATTCTGCTCTCCGGCTGAACTTGCTGGAGTGTCCTGACCTGGACAAGATGGCAGCTTCTCCACTTGTAGGTGATCTTCCTAACAATGGAACAGTTGATTTTCAATTGTTTGGAGACCTGGAGATCTCTTTAAATTTCCTTCCTGAATGACTGATATCTATAACCTCAGAGTGCTCTTTTGATCAAGGCATGATGATAACACACGCTTCAATAGCAAGGAGCATACTGTACTGCATGTTTGATGTTTAAATAAGACAGAGTCCTCTTATGTCCTCTCTAATGATGTTCTACTCCTTTGTACCTGATCTGGTTCACTTAATTGTGATTTGTGGTGTAACCCCCTTGCACCACCCTTCTGTTAATCAGTGTGCAAGGCCCTGAGCTCTTTTTTATGATGTCGCCACCTCTATGGTTGGCATGTACAATATATGCCACCTTCAGCCGTTGAACACATAACAAAATCACAGTTACTCAAATTTTAAGTAAAAAAACTCTCTTTACTTAAATGCAAAATGAACAGGTTTCCAAACTTGGCATTTTTCAAATTTATACAATACATAATAAAACACAAACACTAAATTATTTACAGCTATACATATATCGTCGGTCTGATATTACTGGTGAGCTCGCCCTTATTAATTATCACAGTCAGTGAAGTTTACTCACTACGTTGGGGGCCCAAAACCGTAGCTCGGGTGCGTGGTGGCCAAACAAACAAAACAGAACTGGCCTCTTCACTTGAGAATTTAACTCAAGCCACTTAAAACAAACAAAAAAAACCACACAGACCTTGTTTGAAAGTACTCCCCTTTATCCTCGGGTACCTCCTTTGAGCCTCTCGTCTCCCTTTCTCTTAAACAACCTCCTCACTCGCTGTTCTCCATTGCTGAACTCGTGTCCTGCGGTCTTTTTCTTCTTCAGGTCACCCCCTTTATGTTTTAGCAGTTTGCTAAATTTATTTTCTTTTTCTTTTTCCGTCTCGTTTCGGCGTTCTACCTCAACTGTGTGTCTCTTTCCTGTTTTTTTCCTCCTTGTTTCGGCATTCTGCCTCAACTGCCTTTCTTTCCTCCTCTTCTCCTCTCTCGAACTATCTTACATCGGCTGTCCCATGGCCAATCCGAGAACACCTACATATAAACTTAGCCTTACCCAACCCCCACAACTTGTACCCCATTTCAGTCAATAAACTTTATTAACACAAACTCGCATTCAGATAGTTCTTGTTTTCTATTTTTTTTTTTTTTAAACCTAACCCAGGTTACAGTGGTATTTGCGGTAATGATAAATGAACAGGTGAACTTACTTTTTCCACTTGTAAAATTGCATTTATAGTTATTTTAGTTATATAATGGACTACGCAATATAAATGTGGCATGATGTTTGATATATCACCTTTATCTATGGATGCAGTTGAAATGAAGGAAAAAATCTTGATACATCCACATATGTTAAAAACATTTCCTGGTGTGTACTTTCTTTTTTCACATGATAAGATGTTGGGATTTCTTCCAGTCCTATTGTTTTGCTTGCGATATCAAATGCATAAGTAAACCAATTATTTGAGGAAGGCTCAGTCATTTACAGGACTGACCCTGAACTCAATGGAGGAAGTTCTAGAAAAGGGAATGATGACCAAATTGGAGACCATCATAACTAATGTGACTCATTCTCTTTATGACAGTTCATCTTGATAACAGATGTGGACGCGGCCCGGACACAGACAGGCAGACATGTTGTAATCCACCACCACACGTTTATTTACAAACTACTATTTACAGTAATCAAGTGCACACAAAGCCCAAACACAGTCCTGGCCACACAATGCCTTCCTCTTCGGGCCGCCTCCACACTCTCTCTCTCTCCTGCTTTGTCCTGCTTCCACACGACTCCAGCCTCGAATAAAGGGAGACGGCCCCTTTTATATCATCCCGGATGAGCTCCAGGTGTTTCCCGGCACTCCTCCCTGGACACGCCCCCGTGTGGCGGAAGTGCCGGCTGTTCTCCCGGAAGCTCTCCGGGTGTCTCTGCTCCTCTTCCCCCCAGCACTTCCTGGTGTGGCGGAAGTGCTGAGGTCCAGGGTCCCCAAGGCATTGGGGCGCCCCCTGGCGGTGACCATGGGCCCCTACAGGGTTGGGTTTCCAAGCCCTCTACCCGTGGCCCCCAAAGCAACCAGGATGGCGGCCCCCACGTGATCCAGGGTGGGCAATGACCCTCTTCCGGTCCCTCAAGGCGTCCCAGCCGGGTCGTTGCACCTGGCATCCCTGGCACAGGTTATTCCACAATGGCATGCAAAGAACCTCTGCTGACGCACTTTTTTGCCTATGGCTATCTGTCTGTACCCCTTTGATCATGCAAATGTTAATACTAACTAGTTAAAATTAACACAAACATTTACATTAGTATATGTTTACCGTATTGTGTAATATCTATCTATCTATCTATCTATCTATCTATCTATCTATCTATCTAT
>JANRMT010062843.1:14755954-14794270 GCA_026402145.1 Polypterus bichir lapradei | reverse complement strand
TATCTATCTATCTATCTATCTATCTATCTATCTATCTATCTATCTATCTATCTATCTATCTTTCTCTCTCTCTCTCTCTGTCCCTCCCTTCCTTTCTCTCATTAAATTGTCATTAATTCTAATATGTGGTCCAAACTGCCATCCCTACCACACAATGGTGAGCAGTCAGAATGTACATGAAATCACACTGGCTGGAGACCCCTTCTAATAAAACCACTGCATCTGTGGAAAAATCCATCAGCCTGCCTTTTCTTATTGGATTAGAATCCGGATAAATGCTCTTCTGCTTTAGGGAGAATGTTATTAAAAATTTTCAGTGGGATTCTACCTGGGCTTCTTATACAGCCGCCAAATGAGGAATCATTTTTTTAAACTGTCGCTAATATTTACTGACATAAATTAGATTACCTTTCCTGGGGCCATCTGCTGACTTTACAGATGCTTTTAAGAGGCGGCTTTCAGATTTTACACATCAATTACTGCTCAGAAGCTGCTTTGCTGTCTGTCTACTTTGAATGTCTGTGATAAGTCCCTTCAAGAGACGCCATCCAAGCTCATATTACCTTAACTGCACAAATTTGCTCAACATATCAAAGCATTACCTTTTTGTGATTTCGCCAAGTTATTTGTTGGGTTCCCATAGATATGCACAATGATATTTGTGGAGTGAGTGTCAATTAGGAACTGCTGTCAAATAGCTTTGAGATGTACACATCGGAGCACTTAATCTTTTTAGGATTTACTCTTTCATTCATTTTTTTTTGTTTGTTTAAGTGTTGAAGGAATGGTTATAAAAAAGTGTAACATTAAAGGGGAGGAACCAAATATTACACTGGGGCATCTGGCTGTGTAGTAGTGAAACCACGCAAGTAACAGTTTGGGAATATCTATCCAATGTCAATTGTATATATGCTACCAAATTCAATTAATATGCTCTTTTAGTAACACATTTTAAGGTCCAACAGGACTGGACTGTTAAGTGTAACTTTTAAGAGCCTCAACACCTACACAAATGTGTGCACTGAGCCTTGGCACGGTAAGCAGTGCCTGGTTTTCTCTTTTCAAATAATTGCTTCATATTGCCACTCAGTGCTACTTTTAAGATCGTTAATCTGTAATATTAATGAAAAAAAAAAGGATTAATGACTGTTGATAACAGACACCCAGATAGGCTCAAGACCCTAGAATGGATTAGCAAGAAATAAAGGAATAAAAAATGATTTCACCTAAATTGTTAAACCTTTTGTTGTATCTATCCTTTCTTTCATGTTAGAACCTTGTTAACCCAGCTGAGGATTTCTAAATCCTAAACAATTCAAGGCTTTGGTGGGCCGGTGACATCACAGCAGCATTGGGTGCAAGTCTAGAAGTATGCTTGAGGTATAGTCATAAAAACATTCCCAATTTTATTGTGCTCTTATTACTTATGCTGTAAGATACATCTAGCTAGTTTATATCTGATATTTATGTAATTACAATATGACGCATGAGTTGGTGTCTTGCACCGCAAAGTCGAGACTGAGTCTCAGTACTTTAGCAAAACCAGCTTAATTCAAACAGGAACAGCACGGTTATTTATTGTAGCGGGATCTACAATTCTACTACGCACAGACACAGCAGTCAGACAGGGTCTGGGTCAGGTCAGTGGCCAAGTAATAAAGTTCCCTGCATCACCCATTGGGTGGCCGGTGATTTGCATGTGGCAGTGGTCAACTTGTAGTTGTTTCCTGTGATGCTGTGAATCTGCAGTTGCATCGGTGACGGACAAGCAACCCTCAACAAACGTAGCAGTTGCACTTGTGCATGTCATCCCATTGGGAAGGGTCTCAAAGAGTTCAAAAGTCTCATAACATATTTACTTTGTTTTTATATGCACTTATTTATTTTTAATTGTCATTACTAAGTAATATGTGACTGTTGTGTCTTTCAATAATGTTGAGCATCAAACTAAAAGAAGTGGGAGTTCAGGGTGTAGTGTATAGATGGGTACAAAATTGTCTCAGACACAGGAAGCTGAGGGTTATGGTGTGAGGAACCATTAGATTTGGGTGATGTTAAGGGTGGTGTTCCACTCGGCTGTTTTTTAATATATTTATATAAATGATTTGGATAGGAATATAAATAACAAGATGGTTAAGTCTGCAGATGATACCCAGCTAGGTGGATTATCAGATAATCTAAAATCATTAGAGAGAGACTTGGATAGCAAACAGGCTTGGGCAGATTTGGGGTAAATGGAATTTAATGTCAGTAAATGTAAAGTAGAAAGTAAAAATGCTAGATTTGGATACACAATGGGAGGTCTGAAAATTGAAAGTACACCTTATGAGAAGGATTTAGGAGTTGTAGTGGACTCAACACTATCAACTGTCAGAACGTGTTCAGAAACCATTAGGAAGGCTAATAGAATGTGAGGTTATATTGCGCCTTGATGTGTGGAGTACAAGACAAAGCAGACTCTGCTCAAGCTTTATAACACACAGGTGAGGCCTCATCTGGAGTAGTGTGTTCAGTTTTGTTCTCCAGGATACAAAAAGACTTTAAAGATCGACTCAGCTCAGTCCAGGGCTACAGGGGGTGAGTTATGAGGAAATATTAAAAGAGCTGAGCTTTTTCAGTAAACAAAAGGAGACTAAGAGGAGACCTGACTGAAGTGCTTAAAATTATGAAGGGAATTAGTCCAGTGGATCGAGACTGTTATTTTAAAATGAGTTACTCAAGAACACGGGGACATGGTTGGAAACTTGTTAAGGGTAAATTTCGCACAAACATTATGATGGTTTTCTTTACACAGAGAACTACAGCCACTTGAAATAAGTTACCAAGTGGTGTGGTAGACAGTAGGACTTTAGGGAGTTTCAAAACGCGACTATTATTTTAGAAGAATTAAGTGGATAGGACTGACAAGCTTTGTTGGGCTAAATGTCCTGTTTTCATCCAGATTATTCTAATATTGTAATGTTTTAATATTCATATAGTGTGCCGTTTCAAGTTTCTGAACCATATGGTACTAGAAAACCAAATGGTTTAATGAAAGATGCCAAATAAAATAATGCGCTGTGGTTTATTGATAAAGTAGGAAAACTGGAGTGCAATCCCAAATCCAGCACTTTAGAACCGAGAGGCAGCGTTGCTAAATGCTATGCCACTCTATTATCCCTATTCATTTTGTGCTAAGTCTTGACACTACTCCACTCATGAATCCTAAGTTTGAACCTAGACTTGCATGCTGTCTCTGTGGTGTTGTGGAATGTGTATGTACACCACACCCATGCACACCTCTACACTTACAAACACTCACTGAGCAAATCATTAGGAACATCTATACACCTGCTTATCCATACAATTATTTAATTAGTATAGTGTTCCTAATAAATTGTTCAATGAGTGTATGTGGGACCAGCTTTGAGTTACTAATTAACTTAATGCACAGTTTTTAGGATGTGGGAGGAAAACTGCAGCACAGAAAGCTACTGGAGAATGTGCAGTTTCCACGGGGCTCAGGTATTCAATCCCCCGAAGCTGAAGCCAGGATGCTGCAGTGTTAATCACTGTGCCACTCTGCCTACGCATTAGAATGAAGCATACATCTTAATTATCACAGTAACTGATGGGAATTAAATAAAAATAAATACAGTTTTTAAACTGACTGCTCCACCTTGAGCTAAATTGGCAATTAGGCTGAGTCACAAAATACAAGTAATTAGGTTTAAACCTAAAGGTAGCTTTTCTTTTAAAGGCTGTTTAATCTTCTCGGCACCTACTGTGTATTTCCTCTGCTCACATCTTTAAGCGTGAACTGCTTTTATCTTATCTTGGTTACATTAGAGATCAATCCTATCAGATGATTTTCCTTTAGAGCTACTCAGTTAGAAAGAAACTGTTTTATGAACTTCATAATTGGTTAATCAGCACAAAAAAATCAACTTTTTCCCATGAGCTGCCTTTAATTTACTTCTCTTTTCAGTTATAAGTGACATAAAGGATTAGATTCAGTGTGGGTGGTAGGAAACTCTCCATTAGTCGTGTCAGGTAACATAAAGGAAGTGTTTTCTTTAATTAATTGCAAAAGTGTCCTATATGATATGTTACTGCCATTAGGCCTTTTCAAAGACTTGTAGATTTAGCACCTTATCCAAAATACACCTGAGAAGAAGCTTAAAGAAGCTGTGCATGGCTCTGTGGATCACTGTCCCTTGGCTCCCTTAGTCATAAGTGCTCAGACTGAAGTAAACAACCCACCATTTTCATTTTGCACAACACTGCTGTGTTTTTATTATGTCAATATTCTCTCTGGTAAACATCAATGTAATAATGCTGTAGCATTCTGTATTCTTGATAAACTCACACTAACTATTGACACATATCCGTTTACATCATCCATCCATTTTTTTCTGTCCAGTAAGTCCAATAAAAGTTTCTAGTGACTGAGCAGCAATTCCAGGTACAGAGAGACAAGAAAGAACCGAAAATTGGCAAGCCGTGCACACTCGCTCACCCTACATGGAGAGAGAGAGAGACACACACACAAGAGCTTGAAAAGCGGTAACATTATGTGCATTTGAACTCGGACAGCTGAGAGACAAAAAGACTAAAAACTCAGCAACCACATTTATTTATTGTTTTTTGATTCTGATCTGTTTCAAGACTTTTGAAAACTCTATCAAGAGTGTTTTAATATATTGTACATTGTGTCTACATTTTACTACTTTTTTGTTTTGGAAAGAACCTTCATTAGTACTTATTGTGCATATAAAATTGAATATAATTGATTTCAATACCTGGCCATCCTAATCTGAAGAAAATCTTCATCTTAACATCTGTGGTGAGCTTTATTGAATCCAACGGCATAGCATTTTTCTGGTTTTTGTCTGTTAAATCCATTGATAGGTTTCTTTTTTTGTGGGTTCCATTAGATAATCTGCAGGTGTTACCACTGGTAGCTACTTATAGTTAAGGTCCAGTCCTGTTTTCTATTAATATGTTTGAATACTTAGCAACATTTGCATCAGAATGCCAGTGACACTCAGGCTTGCTCAGTGAACCTGAACAACCGACCTTCTTCTCCTAGTTTCTGTTATGCTGGGATTAAAGCAAGCAGTGTATCAGTACTTCTGGATTATTGCTTAGCCAAACCATGTCACTGGTGTTACTGCAGCATTCAAATTTATAACATAGGTACCCTTAATTCTGCACTGTCCTTGTGCCTAGAGATAACAGAGTTACTCCTTTAAATCATGCCAACTAGGGGACTGAATCTGGGAGCCATTAGAATCCAGAGTTTGACAGTTGACCACTGGCAGTTACCACCGTGACAATCTGGAAACTGAGAAGATATATTGTGTGTATGTATGAGCCCACGACAGAACATTTGGCATAGTCAGCAGCCTTTGCTGTGTGGTGGGGGTAGAAGTGGTGTCGGTACAGAGCCATGCAGTAGAGTGGAGGCTGGGTGAGAAGAGAAAGTTCATCTGACATAACCAGAAAGCACTTTACTCCACTTACAGTCTGGCCTGGCACCTAAAGATAATGGAGTTACATGTCTAGTTCATGCTGATAAAGAGGCTGATTCTGAGGGCTGTTAGTATCCATAGGTCGTGGATTGACAATTGGGTGCCAGCAGTTACCACAGTGCATATCTTCGAAGGGAGAAGTCATTTTGTGTGTGTGTGTGTGAGCCCACAACACAGCAAAGATGTCCAAATTAGGGAGTCTACAATTCAAGAAATGTGGTAAACATTTGTGTAATGCATCTGAAAAGTATGGCCTTTTAAACAGAGTTCTGAGCTCTGAAAGGTTATGTGGACTGTACTGCACTATAACTCTGTACCTTTCATGTTTATGTAGTTGCTAAATGAGTTGGGAGGTGAGGTTTTAAATATGCAGCTGCTTGTTATTACGAAGCCTTCCTCTTTTTCCTGTTCTCTTCCTCTAGCTGTGATAGGATCCAAGGCCCACTCACAGAAATAATTCCTGCAGGGCGAGTTCAGAATTAGAAAAAAACCTAACGCACACATGCTTAGGGATGTGGAAAAGAGGAATACTCGGACAGAAACCTATGTATGCTGAGGGAGAAAGGCAGATTTCACATGGAAACTGAGAATGGAATTTGAACTCTGGATAAAGAATCCATGAAACACCAACACTGCGCCAACCTTAAATTGAAATATAACACACAAAAATAAGTCAATTAGTAAATGATTTAAAAATCCAAATTTGCTCGCCAGTGTCTAAATAATTTAAGTAAAATTAAGAACAGTTCCATAAAAAACTGTTAATCACAGTTCCCTGGCACAAAACCACCGATGCATCAAGTCTGATTATTAGGACAATGAAGCAAGAATTAATTAATACAGTATTCAGTAGAGATTAAGTCTTCATGCAGCTGGGGGCACTTAAAAATTCATAAATTAGTGAAGCCACGTGGGATTATGCTGAAAAAAATGAATTAGAAATCACTGAGCTACTGTATTATTTTCTTTTCCTAATAAATGTTTTCAGCAAGATGTTGTTTGTTTCTGCTTTATTGTGACGAAATCAGATAAGAAATTGTATTGGTCAAAGTGTCAAGAGGAAGCCAGCCAATGGATTGTTCTATGTATCATTTGCTACAAAAGAACCAAATGCCTTGTTAAATATAATAAAAAGTGCTACATAAAACTGATTCATAGGTGAAGTGTATGATCTAAAAATTGTATGAATTAAACAATTAATTACCATGACAGAAAGGTCTTGTATGGTTTTAGCTTCGAACCAGTCTGGCCATTCTCCTTTGATCTCGGGCATCAACAAGGCATTTTTTCCCAGACAACTGCAGCTCACTGGATATTTTCCCTTTTTTGGGCCATTCTCTCCTAGAGATGGTTGTGTGTGAAATTCCCAGTAAATCATCACTTTCTGAAACTCAGACCAGTCTGTGTGGCACCAACAACCACACCATGTTCAAAGTCACTTAAATTGCCTTTCTTCCCCATCCTGATGCTCAGTTTGAACGTCAGCTGGTCAGCTTGACACTCTCTACTTGTCGCAATGCATTGAGTTGCTGCCACGTGATTGGTTAATTAGACATTTGTGTTAACAAGTAGCTGAACAGGTGTACCTAATAAAGCGGCCAGTGAGTGTGTATCGACAGAAGAAGAACCTTTCTGCATCCCATGTTGTATATAACATTTTACAGCCCTTTTATCATAACTTAACTCTCATGCAATTGCACCTTCCATCCGAACTGTTACTTGAGAAATGCATAGGAAATAAAATATTTTATGACACAGCATGCAAAGATCAGAATAATTGAAGTCATCTTCAAACTGAAATCCTATTATTTTTAGAGGCACTAAAAATGAGTGATACATCTAATAGGAAAATATTTATAGAGAAGTCAGACAGAGGAGTATTGTCAAAAAATGCACTCTTTGATGTTGTTGGACTAAATAATTTTCTTGTTGAGGCAGAGGAGACAAAAAGGAGAACTGAACATACAAATTCCTATAGTAAAGTGCTTGCATAAAATATACATAAAAAAATATGTAAGCAAATGATAAATTCATTCTTTTAAGCTTGGCATAATAAATGAATTCAATATAATTTACATCCATCCCCTTTCTATACAATTAGCATAATGTCTTAATAGAATTCCCAGGTCTTTTGTAATTCATCAATTTCAAGACTTCTGGAATCCTGCTGAAGCCAATGGAAAGCCAAAACTACAGTGGATTCAGAAAGTATTCAGAATTCTTCAATTTCTTATCGCTTATTGTGTTGTAGATTTATTTTTAAATGGCTAAATTTGCCATTGGTGGAAGGACTCCTAAGTCAAAAGCAGAGATCAGCTCTCTGTCAACACCCCTGGAATACAACATGACCCAACCGGGACTACAGTTCCCAGCATGCTTTGTTGGGTGTCCACACTGGTAGCGCCACCTACAATCCTGACCAGTTGTCTATCATACTCCTTGATCCAACCCTGCCAAAATTCCAGCGTACCCAATTCCAAACTGGTATCTTCTGCCAACTACCTGGCTAAAGCAGGGAACTTCCTAGCCTTTCTTCTTGTACCTCTTAAGGGCTGGCCTCCTGTCACAAATATCATCATGTATCAATAACATTTATGTTCTCTTGTTTTTACTTAGTTTTATTAAAAGGGGCGACCTGATTGGCACCCCTACATTTCTTTGGTGGACGTGTGCGTTCTCTTGGTTGATGACACTGTCCATCCTATTCCAAGCTTCCTAATTCGATTACACAATTTAAGGCAGAACAGAAAGCACCAATTCCACCAAAGGCCGTACTTAAACACACACACATCAGTTCTCATGTACTTCAGGCCAACTTTGACTCATCCTGTAACATATCCTACATATCTTTGGGATGAGATCGGGAACCAAGAGTGCCTGGAGAAAACAAAACACACGTAATGAACTGGCCGAGTTTCAAATCCATTGTCTTAGAGGCTGGAGCTCAACCCACTGCACCACGATATTCTCCTGCTAAGATAGACGTGCATGTAATATATACTGTAACTGCTAGAATTAACTGTTTTTTTTTTACTATTTTTGTTGTAATGTCTTACAGTTAAAAATGTCCACTTTTCCTTATGGTAGTAAGAACTCCTATATATTTACGAGTAGCTCTGAAATGAAGGTGAATTACCTCAGTATTTGGGTTTGTCATTTCAAAGCTCCTTTTGTCTTTCATACATGCTGAGATGCTCACTGCGGTGCAGACATTGGCGAAGTGATTAATTGAGTATTTGGCAATATTCACAATGCTTCCCGGATTGTTTTATTCATTATATATCCAATATCTTCTATTCTCTCGTGCCCAAATAATGACAGGCAATGACATAAATCAAATTTTTCATAGGGTGCAGTTGCTTTGAACCCTGATTCATTATCATATCATTAACAGCAGTGGTGCTTAGCTTGCCAGCTATCTGTGTAGGCTGGATATGATTTTAATTAATCTGAAAATGTGCGTCTAGCTCAGCACTGCCAAGTATGAGTGGGCCAGTAATTTGGTGAATCTGAAACTCAATGGTTAAACATACCATATTATATTGTACAAATAAGAAAGCAGAAAAAATGTTACTTAATTGCAATGTGCTTTAAGAGACAACATAAGAGCAGATGTCAGTGATGATGCTGGACAGCTCCTTCATGACGACAGTGATGGAAAGCTGGAAAGATGTTTCTCAGGAATACTTGTAAAGCACCTAGCCTCTGGATGAGGTTTGCACCTAATTCTTTTTTCTTTATGGAATACAATACAATACAATTTATTTTTATATAGCCCAAAATCACACAAGGAGTACCTCAATGGGCTTTAACAGGCCCTGCCTTTTGACAGACCCCCTGGCATTGACTCTAAGAAGACAAGGAAAAACTCCCAAAAAAAAAACCTTGTAGGGAAAGAAATGGAAGAAACCTTGGGAAAGGCAGTTCAAACAGAGACCCCTTTCCAGGTAGGTTGGGCATGCAGTGGGTTTCAATAAAAAGGGAGTAAATACAATACAATACAATACAATACACAGAACAGAACACAAGTAATCCTCAATACAATATAATGGTACAATAGAAATATTACAAGTACAGAACAAAATTCAACAGTAGATAATGTTACATAATGCTATTTGTTTTCTGTAGGACTCTGTGCAGTCATTTATTTTTAAAGGGCTTCAAATAAATATTTTAAAATTCAGTTTGGAAAAGCAAAGAAAAAATAACATATTTAGCTAACCCAATCATTTAGTCAATAGATAAATCAGTAGTGACAAAATGAGGGTGCTCTGGAACAGTCCACATACCCAGTAAGGAGCCAGTTCAGTCCAGTAAATCCTCAGGAGAGCAATTTTATTACAAGGAAAGGTAAAATGAAATTATATCAACTGAAATCATAAAATCATAATAATAAAGATTGTGCCTTTATTGGTCCTAACAATACAGTACAATCCTGGGGTGACTAGCCAAACGCCAAAAGAAACCTGGTTCTTTCTCTTGTGTGACTTTCCTTTTCCACATCTCACTTAGTTTCTTCTTCCTACTCACCATGTGAGCCTGTGCCACAGCTCCACACACAACCCTAACTGAGGAGGTGTAGGCCCGTATAAAGCTGCATGCAGGAGTACTTCTGTTTCATCCCCTATAAGAGCAGGCAATAGTTTGGAAGTTGGGGTTTAGTAGCAAACACTCATCCGAGAGTGAAGGAGCTTCTCTTCATAAGTGTTAAACCCAGCTGTCATCAGCCATATTTCATGGCAAAGTTACATTTCTTTGGTTTTAACTACATGCAGGAGTACTCAGGGTATTATCCCTGCCTTAAAAGGAGCACATCTGTTTCATCCCGTTACCCCACAGAGGCTCCTGTAAAAACATCACTTCCCAAGAGCCGCTGTAAAAAGTTGAGGGTACTGCAGCTAAACATGAGTGCTGTCCACTAGCAACTCTACAGGATGTCTCCTGCTGAAGACCATTTAACTTGGTGTCCCAGCCAGGTAGAAACATCCCACATGGGAGATGTCTTTTCCTGCAGTGTACAACACTATTCTGCTTGCCCTTTCACAGCCAATCAATTAAAAAAAAATACTGCCTTATTCTGCTTTAAGTTAAACAGTATACCTTCAACATGTCAACAGAGAAAATAAATCAGTCAGTCAAACAATCAATCAGTCAACGTGTGCTTCCACCTCTGTGAGCATGTCAGGTCAGCGGGAATCTGACATCAGTCAATCCATCACCAGTCATTTAACTAATGAACTGTAAAAGTAATAAATGTATCAATCAACAAACTATCTAGTGTATGTTAGGCAGCCAGTGATCTCCATTCATTTAAAAACTTGCTTTGCTCCATTAGGCCAAAGATCTCTGAAATCAGATATTTGAATCAGTTACTAGGCTGTCAGCCAACTAACTGATGAGGCAGTTAATCTGTTAGTTACCCCATGTTGTTTTCGCTGAAGCACTCATCCCCATACATTGTTGAATCTGCCTTGTTCTTTATGAGGGGCACAGAGGATTAAAGCCAACCTTAGTGGGAGCCAATCACATGCCAGGAAACAGAACCAAATTATGACCCAGATACTTTGACACATTCCACATGCGTCCACACAAGCCTTTTCAGGATACTCTGCCTTGCTCTCATATCCCAGAGATGTGAGGGTAACTTTAAATTGGTCTTTGTGTGGATGATAGCGCCATATGTGGTTGCCTCCTGCATTTAACCCTGTGCCGTCATGATAAGCACTATTACAATATATGGAATAGGAGAATTTAAATGAATGGATGGCTTAGGGGATATTTTCATTGCTCCAACTAGGTGAAGCATGGTTGCTATCATCTCCCCCCTTGCCATGTGTAGTGTTGAAGATCACCACCCAGATGATGACCGACATCACTTGCTCCACAGTTCTTGAAGCCCCGCCTCTACCACCTGTCAATCAATACAAGCAGGAAATAGTGAGGAAGTTGGGGTTTAGTAGCAAACACTCAACCGAGAGTGATGGAGAGTCTCTTCATAAGTGTTAAACCCAGCTGTCATCAGTCATATTTCATGGCAAAGTTAAATTTCATTGGTTTTAACTATTTTATGGCCAATTGTTTTTTCCTTTTGTCCTAGGGATGAATATTTTTTCAAAAAAATCTTTTTTGTAAAAAGAGTACAAGCAATGGTTTCACACATAAATCAACATAACTTATATTTGTCAACAGTCACTGTGTTTTATATTCAGTGAGCCTCTACAGCAGGGGTGCTCACACTTTTTCAGCTTGCGAGCTAGTTTTAAAATGACCAGGTCAAAATGATCTACCTACATTAAAAATTATATATATATATATATATATATATATATATATATATATATATATACAGCATATACTGAGTATACTTTATACATAAAATGTACAGTATGTTGTCGTACCTTGCATAACTGAATAACATAACTTATGGCACAATATCAATTCAATACATTTATGGTCACTACAGTATTTGGAATTAATAATCGTCATGTGGGAATAGGCTGATTTGCATGAATAAGTACAGCCGAATAATGCAGTCAAGGAGCTTTTGAATTCAGCCGAGGGAAAAATGACGGTTGTCCAATGAACTGCGATTTTAGGTCTCTCTCCTTTCTCTTTCTCAGATCGCTTTTTGGAAGGACATCAGTTTCGTAGTTTTTATAAACAGTTTGAAAGTGCCTTTCCACATTTTCCTTCTTTGGAATAGCAATGATAGATTGATAGATCAGACAAACACACTTCGATTGTGGCATTGTGAGAAACAAATCCTCTTCCAATTCCACATCCAGCCCATACCCTCCCCAAACAATTTTTTTTAAAATCCCTTCTTTAGTTGATAAAAATTGGAAGGCTAACTGGATCACAGCCGGAGTTTTGCTGTAGCTTGCGCGTTTGATCGTGGCCGCCCTGTATGTCAAGTGGCAAATGCCATAGGGAGGATATATGATAGACTAACGTTTAAAAAATTTTTTTTTGTATGCAACGCAATCTACCTGCACTACCTTTGTGATTTACCAGTCGATCGTGATCGACGCGTTGGGCACCCCTGCTTTACAGTATGTAAATTCACATACTTATTTCATACTTATTACAAACCTGTTTCTCTCATCACTGAAAGGTACTTTCTGTGAAAAAATAGCTTGAAGTAATTGAATGGCTGGTAGTCCACTAGTACGCATTTCATTTGATGAAGTCTAGTAGTCATCTTGCCTCCCAGAGATTGATGTCTGTGTTGCCCTCAAAGGGTGAACGTGGGCATGTCAACTACACAAGTGTGTTTAGCTCTATGATCAGCTGAGGCAGGTACCTGTCTTTCATTTTTGATTTTCAGATCACTTGCATCAAAATCGAAGTTCAATAAGTCAGAGTTTGATTTAGCAATAATACGCAAAAATTTATAAATAATACACAAAGAATACTATGCTTTGTTTATTCACTTCACTCTCTTACCTGATGCTGAGGCCATTCTAGATGTTGTTTACTCTACGCTGCTCAACAAAAGTTGACATTCGCCCTAAAAGAGTTAAAGTGCTTATATTATTTAAGGCAGGCAAGGTGGTGTATTGGGGAAGGCTGTGAATTCAAATCCTGCTACTGACAAGGTGTGACAATGATGTGCTTCACTTCAATGATGATCAATCAATTAGTCACGTATAGTCTTTTATTTTGTATCTCACCTATGTTATTACCACTACAAATAAATTTTGTAGAGCAGAGACAATTGTATTTCTTGTGTTATTCTGTTAGCAAATGTAAAGCATGTGAAAGGAGGCCTGAATGAGTCTCAACTTCAGGGCTCGACTCGACTCAGCACAGATTTTCTGTAAGATGCACTAAAGCAGTAGAACACCCCTTTGAAGTGCGCTTCCAGAAAAATCCTCTGTTTCTTTCTGCTGGCTTCAGTGCAGCTACAGAGACTGTCTTGTGACTTTCTGATCAAAAACCTTTTGCCCTTTGTTGAAAGATTTGATCTTAAAACCTGGCTGTTATCTTTTGCATTTTAATTAATCTATTTTTTTTTTATTTAACATTTTCTGCTGGCTGCTCCACCTTTGATATTGTTGTAGAATAGGTTTTTAGAAGAATAACCAGGCAAATCAGCTTATGGTTGCTTAGTTAATGTTTATAGCCAGCTGACATTTTTCTCCAGGATGGCACTGTGGTGCAATAGTTAGTGCTGCTGCCTTACAGTCCCACTGGAAACTGGATTCAAGTTGGCGCATACAGTATAATCCATACATCTCCCATTAATTCTGTTTACATCTTATATCTCAAAGACATGCAGGTTAGGCTAATAGCACTACATTGTCCAAGAATGAGTGAGTGCTGTCACAGAGCAAGAATGTGCTCTCGCATCTCATTTTAGGTTGGTTCTGACCATGGGCCAAATACTACCAGGGGAGATTCAACAAGTGCAAGGATGGATGGGTGTTTTTTAAATCTTGAGGATTTACAACTGTCTTTAAAAGAGCTGTAAAAGTTAATATAAAGTTATATCGCAGGTAGACAGAAGGTTCTTATGATGCATCGGGGAAACACGCCACATGGCCGTAGTGCCATAACTGACTCCCCTTCACAATGCAGATAATGTGCCTCACTCGGGACTCCATGAGCAACTGCTCATTCAACACAAAGTCAAACCAACCGTACCCAAGGATCTTCCGGAGAGACACAGTACAAAAGGAGTCCAGTCTTCATCTCAGGTCACTGGATAGTGTCCATGTCTCGCAACCATATAGCAAGACAGGAAGCACCAGGACTTTTGCATAGATATCGGGAGCGCCACACACTGCTTTCCAGCGACCTCATGACCCCCCATGCTCTCCCAATCCGTCTACTGACTTCATAGGAAGAGTCACCAGAGACATGAATGTCACTGCCTAGATAAGTAAACCTCTCAACAAGGTCAACACTCTCTCTGCAAACAGACACACTGCTGATGGTTGTGCCCAAGAGGTGATTAAAGGCCTGGATCTTGGTTTTTATCCAGGACACTCGCGAGCCCATACACTCAGACTCCTCACTCAGTCACTCGTGCGCCCTGATCAGAGCCTCTATTGACACTGCGAAGATCACAGCATCTTCAGCAAGTCAAGATCCGTGAATCTTTCTTCACCAACAAATGCCCCACAGCCGCTGGACCCCATGACCTTGCCCAACACCCAGTCCATACAAGCATTGAACAGAGTAGGAGCAAGAACACACCCCTGATGAACCCCAGACTCAACTGGGAAAAACGCAGAGGTCCTGCCTCCACTCTGCACAGCACTCACATTGCCAATGTACAGGCCAGCCATGATATCCAGCAACCTCGTGGGGATCCCGCGAACCCCCAGGATGTCCCACAGGGCAGGTTGATCAACTGAGTCGAACACTTAGTGAAAATCGACAAAGGATGCAAAGAAACTCTGCCGATATTCGCGTTTGTGCTCCATGAGAACCCTCAGTGCCAGGATGCAGTCGATGGTAGACTTCTTAGGTGTAAAACCAGACTGTTCCGTTTGCTGGTAGGTGAGCAAGTGATCACGGATCCTATTGAGGATGACCCTAGCAAGGAGATCATCACAGCCCCAATATGAGTAAATGAGTTCAAATAATGGATAAATACGTATTAGACCTGTACATTAAATATTGCTACGAATTCTGTGACTGTGTTCATGAATTTTTAAGCAAAAGCATTAAGGATAAAGGAAAGGAAAAGAAAGACTTGACTTGATTGATTTTCACTTGCAACAGAACCACAAAATAAAGAAGCACTTGTGTTTGAATTTGTTGGCTTCTGCATTGCAATGCCAATGTAGAAGACTAACCACTTTCACGTATAATTATGAAACACCCTCACTTTCTTTATGATACAGTGAGACATTCTTCAAGTATCATTGCAGGAATCTGAATAGTACAATATTGAAAGTATCCACTCCTATTTTACAGTATGCTCAAAGCCTTACCAGATTTAATTTTGGAGGTCACTGCACACTTCAGAAAATTATAAGAAAATTAAGCCATGAAATGCTGTATAGTTACAATAAATAGATCATGTTTGGCCTTGGTAGTTTCAATTTAATTAACAAGTAAAACAGATTAATATAACAAATTCTTATACCCGCTTTTTTGGCTGGCCACTCTTATTGTCAGAGTTTATTTTTTGTTTTGTTTTTGCTTGGAATTTTACTAGGAAAATGCAGTGATGGTCACTAGCACATTAGAAAGGACAATCCTTTATCCAGGACACCATAGTTTTATTCATGTGCTTACCTCTTAAGAAAGATAGATGGATGTTACTGAAGGCACTGAAGAAATCAGAAAACAGAATCCTCACAGTGTTCCCAGCTTTGTCCAGGTAGAACTCAGCCTTCTGGAGCACACAGATCTTCCATTCCAATCTTTTTTTGATAGGCAATGGGTCCAGGTGGTGTTTCACAAGTGGACTCCTATAGGCCAGGACCAGCTTCCCAAAGATCTTTGGAACATAAGGACCCCTAGTCTGTAGTTATTAGATCTAGAGGAGCCTGCATTCTTTCAAACAGGAACAATACTGGAGGTTTTCTAGAGCAGTGGTACTTTTTGCATCCTTAACAACAAGGTGAGTAGTTGAAAGAAGACATCACAAAGTTAACACAGGCCTTGAGAACTCAAAGATTCCTGTGGCTTTTCCTCTGTGTAACCTCTTCATGTGTAAATAAGGAATTACATATTGTAATGAAATCTAACATAAAGTCAAACGCACTGTGAAATGAAAACCAAGAAAAGAGAAAAAAAGGTTTGGGGTTCCACCCAGTATATTCAAAATCCCTGAAAAGGAAATGCAATCAAGCAAATAGAGAGTAGTCTCTCGGGACTGTGTCCAAACTGGGACTTTCTGAAGAGGAAAGCGGCTGGGTTTTATAGGTGGTGTGGAGGGTTGGAACCAGAAGTAAGATCAGGAGCAGGCTGGGGTCTGGGATCGGAAGTGAAGTCTGTAGGATTAGGTAGGCTTCTGTTCAGAGGACCTGGGTGAGAGAGAGAGAAGAGGCATTAGTACATCTAATCAACCCTTGGTCCGGCGTACAAGATCTAGTCGAACCCATTGACTGCCTCCCACCTGTGCGTATGTGTGACAGCATTTATTCCAAAAGTGTGTGTTTGGATTTACACAGTTTACTAGAAGAAAACAGCTTACCAGTCATAGTGGACAGCGTACAGAAGTAGTATAATGGACAAATTTGAAGTTGAGTTACAGTATATAGTAAAATACTGTACAGTTAATGACATTCTGCTTCTTTAGAAATCCCACCTAACAGTGAGCAGGTCCTCCATTTGACCTCAGAACAATATTAATTCTTTGTGGCATAGACTCAAGATAGTGTCAAAAATATCACACATGTCACACATGAATGCTGCATCGACTTAAGTGTTTTCCATTGCTGTGTCCAATTTTATACTGGTGAATCTTTAATAAGTTGTATGGACACATAATTTCTTAAAATGGTTCTCTTCATTTTATCACATGGGTACTTAATTGTTGACTCTGGAGGGCACTGCATTAAGACAAATTCACCATTGTGTTCCTGAAAACCTTTGAGTCTTTGTAACATGGCGTATTATCCTGTTGAAGAAGCCCATTTGCAGAGAACAATGTTGCTGACATGATGGAATAAAGAAGGTCAATATATATAGTAGCTTGCCCACATGCAAACTCCATATAGCTAGTGACCAGACTAAGATTTGAACCCAGTCATTCTCTTGAAGCAGTGGGGCATTAGCACTAACCAATGTTCATCCATGTTTAGCTACTTTAACTCATGAATGTCTGTTTCTTATGCTGTAGGTGTCATAGATTCAGGGTGTACTGTATAGCAAGGGGTGCTCAGGATTATTTTAGAAGAGGCATCCTGTGGGGATCAGTGCAGAGACTGCGGCTGCTGCTGTATTTTCATTTATATATGTAAATGATTGAGATAAACTTAGAACAAACATGTTAATTAAATTGCAAATGACACTAAATTAGCTGGATTAGGAGATTCAAAATGCCCTGCAGGCAGCAATATTAATACAGATGGACCTGGCCAGAATTCAGATTTAAGATGAAATGTGGCAAATTAAGTAGGTAAAGTAAGTAGGTAAATATAACACTTTTTATGCAAGAATCAAAGCTGTTATAATTTCAGATTGAAGATTTAAATATCGAAAGATCTGTGTATGAAAAGATTCAAAGTAGGAGTAATATTCATATATTTCTAAACTGATATAGGTTGGTTGCTTGTTTTGTCAGGGAGGAAAAGGTGGTAGCAGATAAGGGCAAGTCTAACAAAGGCATTATGGGAGCAAGACCTGTAAATGGACTGGGATGTCTAAGAAATGTGTTTTCTGAGGAAAGAAAGGAGGGGTTTCCAATTGGAAAAATGTAAGTTTTCCTTTAGACAGTGAAAAAGATTAATCATACCAAGCTAACACTACTAGTGTAATAGAAAGAGAGATAGAGGGAAGTCAAAGAGGGTTAGCAAGTGACTTGAATGCTTCTAGCTGATGAGAGGTTGCACAAAGTCCCAAGTTGGGACAATCTGGACACTGTTGCTGTTTTAGTTCTGATATCTGGGAGGACTGACAGGAAGTCAGTTATTATTAAACCAGCTCTTTAAGTAGTACTGTAGCACATATTGCAGTCCCCAGATAAGAAACATAAAGGATAAGTTTGGTATTTTTCAAGACAAAGTTATCTCTTCACAAATATGGTATATATGCATTTGACACACTAAACTGTGTTGTAAAGTGAAGCATTTGCTATACATTAAAAATAATACATAGTCTGTCCTGGAATTTTGTATTGGAAATCATGGGACATGAGGCCCGACCCAACAAAGCCTAGCAACTTATCGAATAGCTCTATTTATCAATCCAAGGATGTTAACAAGTGTTGAACTATGTCTTGAGATCATACACACCCATTGTAAAATATCTAAAAAAGCACCAATATTATGAGTTTCAGCCATTTTTAAAGAACACTAGCTGTGCCATCTGCCTCAGTGCTTGTCTTCGTCCGTAATAATAATTACTTTATTTGTATAGCACTTTTCAAGAAAGCCATCACAAAGTACTTCACATGGAACATGGGAAACACAAAATAGGATAGAATATAAAGGGTAAAAAAATAAAAATAATAAAAGTAATAATAATACCTGGAACAAAAAACTCCAACAAAGATTCCTACAGAATCAACTGATTGAGGGCCTGGTGGTATGCTGTCCCTAAACTTTACCAGTCATGTGCTTGATATCATGTTGATTTATTTCTGTATTTATATAAGAACTTCTCCACAAAGACCACTGCTATCACATGTGGTAGAAATTTAACATCTTATTAAAAAAAGAAACATCCTCTAACAGGATAAATCAGTAATCAGAGAGAAGAGCTGTTCATTATATCTTTTAATTATTCCTCAGCAAAATGCCTTGGAGGGAGCATTCTTCAAAAGCAGTCTGTTACAGCATGGTTAGAATGATCAGAGAAACAAAGAATAGAGGTTAATTTTATAAGCAATTAAATTTACATACAGTGTCAATCAATGCATACATTTTACACTGGTTGGTTCAATGGTTTACACCCAAATGATTTATATAAAATAAAAGTCTGTTATTTTCTGGTTTTTCTTATACCTTTGAGTTGAGCCACCACCCTTGAAATTTATGTGCATATAACAGCTGTCCATTCTCATTTATAGGACATCTGCTTAGTCATCTCATAGTCATCCTTCAGTTCATTTTGTATATTACATCTACCTTTCTTCTGGTACATTCTTTATTTACTTGACCATCTCAGTATATTTCCTAAACCATTTCTTATATTTTAGTGTACATTTTGTTGTTCACTTGACCTTTATCTTGTTTCCTGGTGTGCCTGATCAGGTTTCTGACATTTATTAAGCCTTTATGTTATTTTTTTAAGATAAATGCTATGTTACCCTTAAATTATTCTTCCACACACACAATAGAAAGTGAAAATGTATTCTTTCCTCAAGATAAACAGTACCAGGACTATGAGAAAAAAATGATTATTTCCAGATCAATTTTGTTTTCACAAACATGCATCAGAAACTTGGAAGGCGTATTTTTAATATATCAAAACGTTTGCCACTTCACAGTATGTTTTTAGGCCTTTGTTTTCTGTTCTGTTCTTTTGGCCCATGGCTTCTATTATAAAACAGAAGGTTAGGGTTAGGGTGTGGCCGATACATATATACCATGTTTGTCAAGAAATAACTTGGACTTGAAAAATGTCTCCATTAAGAGCTAAGGGAGTTCTAACAAGTAAACTGGTGGCCAACAAACAATCTACTCAACATCCTGACCAATATCATAAAGAGGACTGAATGAAATGATTTTAATGAAAACCATCATTTAAAAACTGCATTTTGTGTTTACTTGTGTTATATTTGACTAATGGTTACATGTGTTTGATGTTCAGAAACATTTTGTGTGACAAACATGCAAAAGAATAAGAAATCAGGAAGGGGGCAAATAGTTTTTCACACCACTGTAGCTGCATAGGTAGGGCAGAGGCCTTATTATGGAACAATTCAAGATGTATCACCTGGACAGAGTAGGGCTAAATTCACTAATCCTGAGAAATTAGAAAACGGGAGTAAGACAAAATAACAAACGAAACGGCGTAAAAACCAAAAGTCAACAAATGTCATGTATCAGTGTTTTAGCTTGCCTGGAGACTTTTTACTTCATTTTTTAAATGTGTGTTATTATCTTTCTTGCTGTGTATTATTTTTAGCCAGTAGTGTTTCTGCATTATGGGCTAGTAGGGCCCACTTCTTCCAGATGGTAGGCCTTAAGTAATAAACTTCCCTCAGTAACTTCACATATTATTCAAAGTTTATAACAACCTTTGATTTTATCTTCTTAAGCGTTATTATTAGTATTATTATTTTCTATCACATGTTCAATGTAATTTGTTAACTTGAAAAATACTGCTCTCTGCGGTATGCTCAGGCTGCTGCAAGCCTGTTTCCGACTGAAGGACTGAACCAATCGGCCCTGCAGTGTTCTTGGTTTACCATTTGTTGTGTGTGCACATGTGCTGTCTGAATGAGAGAGCACCTTATTCTCACCATTAATGAAATTATTACTCTGTAAGTAATTCTCATAGATGGCCATGCAGATATATAGTAGTAAAAGGTCCCAAAGTCTCTTAAGTCTAAAATAACTACTCATTTACCTTGCTTTCTAAAAGTGCAGGAAGGCAGAAGACAAAGGCCCACCAAGATCACTGAAGGTTGAAAATGCAGTATATTTCACCTTGAAAGCTCCTCATTTGACTTGCTTTCTAAAAATTCATGAAAATTCATAAAGGCAAGAGGCAAAGACCCACCAAGATCGCTGAAAGGGGACAAGATTGAAAATATGTCTCTCCTTGGAAGTTTTGCACAGATCCACAGCCAAGGTTCGTATCACTACATGAACAGCAACAGGCATCTTAATCATAACAACAGAGCTGCAGCCATAAAACAATATGGCCACTCGTTTAAAATACAGCTAAATGACACCATGTAATTATTAAATTCTCAATGTTATTTTTAAACAACAGTAAAAAATATATACTGAACAGTGTTCTCCCCAGAAATTTTTTCCAGCCGGGTGGCATGAAAAAGTAGCCGGGTGGGGCAGGATGGGGAAATTTGTACTCTTTTCATTAGTTAATTATTACTAATTATTTTCCAATGCTCAATATGACTTCCTTTTTTAAGGTTTGACACTTGTGCCAGAATATTTTTATTAAATTTAAGAAGTATCCAATTCAGGATCCTGCAACGCTAACAAAAATTTTAAATAACAATTGTTATGACAAACCAAGAGGCACAAGTATTGTCGCTGTCAGGAAGAAAAGTGAAAACAATGAAAAAAAGTATGGGAAACCTAATAAAGAAAAATTTAAAAATATTCTTCAAAGCCAACTTGCATATGCAGAAGGTATCTTCAGTTAAATATTTATTCTTCGTTTCTTCCTAGAGGCCCAGTTGTCTGCAGCTTTCCCATAGTCAAAACACTCCAGGATCTGGGCCCTCCAAGGAGATCAGCATGAGATTATTTAGCGTGCTTTGTTTCATGTGATTTCTCAAACATGTCTTGATCCTTTTAAGGGCAGAAAACCCCCTTTCACATTCAGCTGTGCTCACTGGGATCACTAGCTCAATATGAGCTAGTCTGACTAAATTTGGAAACGACTCTTTGAGCTCTGACGTTGTTGCCATTTTAGGTAAAATCTGTTTTGGACTGAAGTCTTTGTATGATTGACTTCTGATCATTTTTGACGCAACTGTCCATTCTTGCCTGCTACTTTCATATTTTAAAATTGGAGGGTTACCATTTTTGGAGTAATGATCGAAAAGAATTTCAGCAGACTTGCTTGAATCGTGAGTTTCTGCAATAAAAACTTTTGAAAAGCTGGAAATAATTGGCATGTCAGGGAATCTTGCATCTAGGTGCTTGACAACTGTCTCAAGGTATTTATCATATATTGCAGTTTTGAATGACATTACATCACTCTGTGTATAAACAATGCAGAGATCTGACCATTCTTCTGCCAGACAATGATGAAGGCTTTGAAAACATCTCCCAGGAGTGTCTTTCAACTCCATGATGGACAATTTTGTGGCAAACAAAATTGGCTCAATTTCGGTAAGACTGACATCTTGCCTTTGCCAAGCCTTAGATAAGTTGGACAACAAAGGTAATACGTCTGAAAGCATCATCAGAGAGGAAACAAAATTGTACGTTTTAATACATCTGCTTAATCCTTCAGCCGTGATGTCATTTCATTCAGTGGCCTCTCTTTCCAGCACAGTTATGACACTCATCATACACCGTCGTAGTGACTGTACTGCAAAGTCATGAGACAGCCATCTAGTGTCACTGGCCATTTTCAGGTTAATCTGGGGAATGTTCAGAATATTTAGAATTTCCGTTAAACCAGCCATCCTAAATGAAGAGTTTTGGAAGAAATAGAATAGCTGCCTTAAGATGTCATTCAGTTTTGTTAAATAAGGTACAGCAGCTGCTGCTTGGGCACTCGCAAGGGCCAATCGGTGGTTTACACAGTGGCAGTTGACCAAGTGTCCAGATGTTTTATCTTTAAGCAGTTTTGCCACACCTTTCTGTTTCCCAATCATAACAGCCATTTCATCTGACCCTAGTCCAACTAGATTAGCAGTTTTCAAGCATAGAGTGTCCATTGTCTCACTCAGTGTGTTGGTTATAGTCTCCGCTTTGCATCAATCATATTGCAGGTTGATACAAAACTAATTCTAACCTCTTTAGTGACCTGGCAAACATATTTAATGTAAATAATTTATTGTTTTACAACAGAGATGTCTGTGGTTTCATTACACAGAATACTGAAAAAATTTTCAACGTGTATATTTTTCAGTATGTTACATTTTATTTCTGATGCTAAGACATCCAGCAGCTCTTGCATTATTCTTTCAGAGGTGTAATGTGCATTTTTATCAACATTGAGATGTTGGAAAAAGGAACAACCCATTTCTTTACAGTGTCCCAACAGCTTTTCAAACAACGTTGTGTGTGGCAACTCATTTTTTGCCTTCTTTTTAAATTCTTGTGCATGGCACGTTTACCCAAGGTAACTCCCTCCTGGGGGATGTTTGTTTGAATATTTCATGCACAATGAGCACCACATACCATGTTCTTTGACCATTAGCCAATCAAAATTTTTAATCCATTGTTTGTTTATGCCAGATAAGCGGCACTTAGATTTATCGATTAGCAGAGTATGTGCTGAAGACATTTCCCCAGAAGGACCAGCTTTTCCAATGTCTGTCTGAAATTGCCACATGAGGAGTTGACGCTGCACCTTAATTAGTTTGTGGCGTCTCTTTTCTGAAATAACTGAGCAGTGTTGTTTTCTGAAAACTTTTTTTGCTCATGTTGGTAAAACATTTGGAAAAAATTAAAAGTACCTATAAATAAGACTTTTGAGTGGAAAAGTGAAAGCCTGTTGGATATTCAGTGCACACTTGCACTACTGCAGGGCAAGATACGAACAAAAAGCAATGGCAGGTGGGTCACTTTAACAAAACTACGGAAGCGTATTAGCGCCATGGTGAAGAAAAAAAACTATATGTCGAGAATAAAGTCGACATGTCCACTTTATTCTCGACATTTCCACTTTAATCTCGACATTTATGACGAGAATAAAGTCAACATGTCGACTTTATTCTCGATATTTCCACTTTATTCTCATAGTTTATATTGTCATTAAAGTAGAATGTCGTAAACTAAACTTGATCTTAAAATCAATGTTTAATTTACTAGATTTTCTCAAACCCCGTCATAAGGTAATGTAGTACATTAAATGCTGTGTTAAGTGTACCCCGACCGAGTTGTTAATTACTACGCGTGTCTTAAACGGACTTCCTCTTGCACTGAGGAGGCACTGGGAGGGATCGCCGCACAGAATGCATTCACTTGATGATATTCCTGCTCTCTGAACATTTACAATACTAAGATAAATACTTGATATCGTTTTAATGGTGAAATGTATTAAAGCGTGTATTAAACATGCATGGTAGTGTGGCGGTAGTGCTGCTCCCTCGCAGTAAGGGGTCCCCAGGTGTATGTTCAGTATAGAGAACTTTATGGCAGGTGTGACTAGGCTCCAAAAAACTCAATGTATGAATGGGTATCGCACAGGTTTAACTTAAATATTGTGTAAATGTTGGGTTCGTGATCTGGTGGTCAGAGACACAAACACAGGATTAAATGAATGTTCTTCTGAGCGGGCTTTCTTTATTGCATGCGTGCTATCTCTATCTGACGTACCAAAACCCCAGTTCCTATCCTTCTTTATTCTTTCTCCACATAACCAGTCAATCATTAGATCTGCAATCACAATGTCATGCGAGGTGGCTGCCGGGCGCTCAACTAAATTAGCCGGGTGGAGAGCCCAGCTAAAAGACGCTAGGGAGAACACTGCTGAAAAAGTAGATAAAACTTTATCCAAGAAGAATCCACAATATATACTAGTGTTTTGTTAGGATCATTACATTTATATGCATTTACACACAGTATTCTCTTCAGATATTCTGCTAGTTTGCCTAAAAGAAAGACCTTCCTTTTCCTGTCACCCCCAATTCTAAAGTTCATGTGCGCCTGTCATTTTTCCAGACAAACTATTTTAATGGATGCAGTCCTATTGAACATATTGGTGTGGCTCGAGAATGACTCTTGGAGGACTATCAAAGAGCATAGAGAAATTAGAAAATCGCTTTTATTTTTACAGTTAAAATTATCACACATTAGCTTGAATGATTGCTAATTGGAGTACTAGAGCTGGCACTGGACATTGACCTTCAGGTTGTCAGTTTGGAGAACATTCAACAAATCCATCTGCAGTGGTGCTGCAGTAGTTAGTCCTTTCTGTCTCACAGATCAATGGAAAATGGGTCCAAGCCCTGGACTCTTCATAGTCAAGTCTTACCCTTTTTCCTCAGAATAGATCAGTCTATTAATTCGTTCTCACATCAGCATACAGCAATCTGGAGGAACATTTGCTTGAATTTTATCTGGTCAAACCAGCATGCGTATCCAGTGGATACATGCACATTTGCATGAAAACTAGACTGTTCCAGAAGAAACAGAGGAGGAGAAAATCCATCCAGGGCTCTGCCATGTCTATTTTGTTCATTCTTGATTCTTTTATTTATGTTAATGCTACTTGTGCTCATAATATTCATTATTCTCAGTTTTTGATTTTGACCATGTATGTAGGCTGTCTATGTTATGTTCCATGTGTTTTGCTGATGGTCCCCCAAGAGATGGGGCCACTTGGCCTGCCCCCCCCCCATAAATCCAGAGGGTCTCCCACAATTCCTGGTGGTTCATCGTGAAAGTGCTCTGCAGTCGGTGATATTTTTTTGTTTTTTCCTGTGCTTGTGCCTTTGGATTTTACCTTCATGCTCTGTGCTTGACTACACTACTCCGTGTATCGGGACTTGTTTGCATTGGGTTGCCTTAGTGTTTTTGGGCAATTCCTTTTCTTGCTGTGCTTCACAGAGCTTCATTGATATTGAAGAACATTTTGAAAATAAACAAGATTCAGTACTTGCTCTAATTATTAGCCAGGATTTGATGATGATACCCACCTCTAACGGGCCATTTTTGGAAGTGCTAATGTGCTTTGGGACTCCCTAGTTCATTACAGTCTCACTCTGTCTGAGATGATAGCATTGATCCCAGTAGCACTTGCCCATTCAAACTTACAGATCATTAGTATATACAGTATTTGCCATTTGTGCAGGTCAGCTCATTGGTTCACATTCAGTGAAGTAGGAGCCAATGTATCAAGACTCCAATGTATACTTACTAAAGACCTGCATCTCTTGGTGAAAACCCTTTTAAATGTGACTGTTGGGAATGATTAGAATAAAGAGGAGCCTTTTTAAAGAGAGGCCTCTAAAATAGAGCAGATATAATGCAGTTTCCTAACAATTGATCTGCAGTTTGTTCTTGCGGTTACTCTAAAATGTCTTCTGGTAACTTGCATTGGAAGTGGAGTTGCAATTTGAGAAACTGCAATCTGATATCAGCATACCATCTGCCGTCATACCTTTTAACTCAGAATTCATAATTTGACATTAGACTGAATGTCCCTCAGAGTTTTTTTTTTACAGCAAATTTGGAAAATCTTGTAACATACACTTCTTAATGTTTAATGAGTGATAACAAGCGCTTTAAAGTGCAAATTTCAGCCAAACTCATCGAGGGGAATGCACACAAACATATTTGCACTTCAGAGGAATACTGACTAATGAAGATGTAAGTGTTGATGTTGAAGTGCTGGTAAGAAATTTATCTGCCTGCATAAAATCAACGGAAGTCTTAACTCTTTTACCTGTCTGCGCTGCCACTTGTCACATGCATAATTTTAAAGGGAAAATGGCTGCATGTGCATAATCTGTATGGCACATTGTTATAGCAAAAATGCTGTACTTGTTTCTAGACAAGGGTGTTGTTCTGTAATAGCTTTACATGTTTAACTTATTAATTTACCTTGAACATTAAGTATCTTAGCACTGCACAATAATGTAAGAAACACATCCAAGCAGTGCAGATGGGTAAAATCGCGAGTGTGGAGATGTAAAATTAAGATTTCTGTTTAAAATCAAATTGGAAACCAAACTATAAACACCGAGAACAATCCCATCTTTCAGCCTACCATTTTGGACACGGAGCAGCCCAATCTTTCACTTTCAAGACGTATAGCTCAATGTGCTTTATATGAAGAAAACAAACAAACATTTAAATGAAATGAAAAAAATGCAAAACAAAATAATTAAACATAAATAAATACAAAGTTAAACAATACTGATAATCATTTAAGTAACAAGAATGTCATAGTCCTTAAATATTGATTAAATTGAGAAATTAATTTTTAAGTTTCTAATGATGACAACTATACGTCTGATGTTATGGTCAGTTGGCCACCAGGGACAGTAGAATAAAACTCCAGTTGATGAGATACGGAGAGAGAAAAACCAACATAGGTTTCAATGCCAAAAGACCACATATCTCCCACTGGACATTCAGAAAAGCATACAATGCAATATAATACAATATCATTTATTTTTGTATATCCCAAAATCGCACAAGAAGTGCCACAATGGGCTTTAACAGGCCCTGCCTTTTGACAGCCCCCCAACCTTGACTCTCTAAGAAGACAAGAAAAAACTCCCAAGAAAACCCTTGTAGGGAAAAAAAATGGAAGAAACTTTGGGAAAGGCAGTTCAAAGAGAGACCCCTTTCTAGGTAAGTTGAGCATGCAGTGGATGTCAAAAAAAGGGTTGCTAGCACACTAAATTCATAGGTATGGCCTTATTTTGCTGAATTTGTTATACTTCAATACTATTTTAGTTGACATATTGTAAAAACAGAAGATGTCATTAAACTCCCCAACATAAGATTGCTACAGATCTGCCTCTGTTGTGCTGTGCCTATAAAAATATTCACCCCCTTCAAATGGCTTTTTGACATTCATCAACAGAAGAAGATTCTTTAACTCTTTTAGGGATAATTCTTTTTTTCTCCCAGGGATGAATATTTTTCAAAAAAACTCAGTATTCTAAAAAGCTCACAAAGCAATGGTTTTACACATGAATTAACATACATACTTATTTATGACAAATGTCACTCAGTTTTATGTTCCATGAGCCTCTACAGTATGTAAATTTACATACTTATCTGTTTGTCTCGTCACTCAATAGTTGAAAGGCACTTTCTGGAAAAAAAGCAGCTACCTGTATTTTGTTTTTGAATTCCAGATCACTTGCATCCAAATCGGAGTTCAATAAGTCAGAATACAACTCAGCAATGATTTGTAAAAAACACAAAAATAAATAAGTAATGCACACAGAGTATTTTGCTTTGTGTATTCGCTTCTCTCTTTCGCCCGATGTCGATGCCATTCAAGACGTTGTTTACTCTCTGCTACTCACGCACAGACAGGGATTTGACGTCAAGTCAATGAGTCTAACAGTCTGCCTAACATAGAGGGTCTACATAACGGTGAGTTTTATCGATGTTTACAGCAGATTATCATCCTCTGCCCCAGATGAGTCGACATCCACCCTCAACCCCTACTGTTGACAAAAGTTGACATCCACCCTAAAAATGATAAGTAAAAAGAGACCTCTCTAACAGGATCTGAATTAATCACAAATATAAAGCACAAAATAATCGATTGCCTAAGTATTCACCTCCATTAATATGACACAACTACATCATCACTGGTGCAGCCAATTTGTTTTAGACATCAGATAATGAGTTCAGTGGACATTGACTGTTTGAGGTTTCAGTTGATTGTAGTATAAATGCCATTGTATCTGGAAGGTCTAACTTCTGGTGAATCAGTATCAGACACAATGAAGACAAAAGAACACACCAAGCAGGGAATGGAGATAAGAAGCTGTTCAGGTCACTCAATATCCCTTGGAGTCCAGTTAAATCAGTCATTACGAAATGGAAAAAGTATGGCACAGCTATAAATCTACTTATAACAAGCCATCCAGAAATATTTAAGGATTGTACAAGAAGAAGATTCGAGAAGAAGGCCACCAAGAGACTTTTGATAACTCTGAAGAGTCTACCCGAGAGAGGCACACAACAACTGTAGCCCAGGTTCTTCACCAGTCACAGCATTATGGTGGAGTTGAAAAGAGAACTCCACTGTTAACGAAAGAAACAAATAAACAAAAAAAGACATCTTATCGCTATGGTTTGCCAGAAGGTAGAAGGCAGACTCTGAAATCAGTTGGAAGAAAGCTCTGAGGTGTGATGAGACCAAAATCTTTTCACTATTAGACTAAACACAATGCCTTCGATAGGCCAGACACTGCACATTAACAAAAACACGCCATCTCCACCATGAAGTATGATGGGGGCAGCATCAGGCTGTGGGGATACCCCTCTGCTGTAGGCCATGAAAGACTTATGCAGGTAAAATGAATGCAGCAAAATGCAAGGAAGTCGTACAGTTAAACCTGACGCAAGAAGCTTGCACCTTGGGAGAAGGGTTTATTTTCTAGCAAGACAACTACCTCAAGCAAAAAGTCAAAACTGCACAACAATGGCTTAAAAAAAAACAATGTTAATGTCCTGCAGTGGTCGAGTCAGAGTTCAGAATTTGTGCCTGGACTTGAAAAAGGCTGTTTACTCAAGATCCACACACAACCTGGCAGAAATTGAGCCATTTTGCAAAGAAAAATTAGGAAAAATTGCTGTAACTAGATGAACTAAGCTGACAGAGAGAGACCTGTGCACACAGACTCAAGGCTGTCATGACTGCCAAAAGTGCATTTGCTAAATACTGACCTGAATACTTATATGATTCATTATTTTTTATTTTATATTTGTAACTAATTTAGTCCATTTTGCAGAGATCTATTTTCACTTTTGAAGTTGAAGAGTCTTCATATGTTGATCAGTGTCAAAAAGTCAAATTAAATTCACTGTGATTCAACATTGTATAACAATATAATGTAAAAACTTCCAAGGGGGAAAAACTTTTGCACATAGATTAATAGTTTAACTTGGTGCAGGAATGACTGGTCTTCCACACAGCAAAAGAATGTATAAGGCACCAACTGTGTCAGCCCTTTTACTGTCTGCAGAAATGGAAAGTAAAGAAAAAGAAATAACGGTCTTTGGCATGTCTTGCACTCCAAACAAGAGGATTCAAATGCTGCTGTCTCTGGTGGAGCCCAGCGCGGTGGTTGTTGAGGCCAGTAAATGACGCCTCTTTTTGGAATGCCCAGTACTTTATAGTAGCTGGACCAGAAGGGGCCAGTCACCAAGGCTAACTTCTCGGCACTGTGGAGAAAGCAGGAGAAGACAGCGTTAGCGGCAGTGCCCTCTTTTGTCTCGGTGGGTTACTACGTACCTCAAATGAGCATGTCAGGAGGTCCTCTGACGCACATACATGTCAATAGATTATCTATCTGATTTCATATATATATGTAGGTGTGGATTTTTTTTCTCCCTAAATAATAAAAACCATCATTTAAAAACTGCATTTTGTGTTTACTTGTGTTATATTTGACTAATGGTTACATGTGTTTGATGATCAGAAACATTTTGTGTGACAAACATGCAAAAGAATAAGAAATCAGGAAGGGGGCAAATAGTTTTTCACACCACTGTATCTGTACTAATAAAAGGCAAAGCCCTCACTGACTGACTGACTGACTCACTCACTCACTCACTCATCACTAATTCTCCAATTCCCGTGTAGGTAGAAGGCTGAAATTTGGCAGGCTCATTCCTTACAGCTTACTTACAAAAGTTAAGCAGGTTTCATTTCGAAATTCCACGCGTAACGGTTATAACTGAATCCTACTAACATACATATATACGGCCATAGCCTGCAACTCGGTTGCTGTGTGAGGCGGAGTTGCGTCCCCCATCACCACACCTCCCACGTAGTTGGCTGCCTGCTTATATTGCGTCCCCCATACCCACGCCTCCCACGTAATTGAGTGCCTGCCCATATAAGGCCGTCCATCAGCAGCAATCCAATAGACAAACTGCCGCTAAATATTCGCAGGCAAATCAAAAAGTTAATACCGGGAATGCCTGTTAAACATCTTAGATTCACGAGTAGCGATTTGGGTGGTGAGATGTCTATCGAGGTGATCACTGTAATATTTATATGTCATTGAAATGTATTATTATCAGGCATGGTTTAGGCACCTATGTCATCAGGAAGGCACCAGAAAAAGGGATCTCAAGGTTACTATTATGGAAGTTAATTTAGAGCACGGATGCCGTGAATGTAAGAGCTGTAATAAATAAAGTTCCCCTGCATACTTTAAAAGAAAGTCTTGCCATCATTTCATTTTTCACAATTTGTGAAAACAAGACATGGTGTCAGAATAGAGGACAGTCGTGGATTTTGTTGGAGTTCCCTCGCCACGAATTGACTGGGATTCTCTTAACCTGCCGGGAGAATGGAAAAAGTTCCGACAGCACGTGGAGCTGATGTTTTCTGGCCCGCTAAAAGGCAAAGACAAGAATGAGAAATGCAGCTACCTGCTCCTGTGGACTGGGGAAAAAGGAAGAGACATTTTTAACACATGGACTCTCACCCAGGAGGAAGCCAAGGTACTGAAAACTTATTATGACCGTTTTGAGGCGTTTGTCATGCCTAAGACGAATACGATATTCGCGAGATACAAGTTTAATGAGAAGACGCAGGGTATAAACGAGACTTTTGATCACTTTGTAACAAAGTTAAAATTGCTGGTGAGGGACTGTGCTTATGCAAATGAAGATGAGATGGTCAGGGATAGAATAGTGTTTGGCACAAAGTCAGCAAAAGTGCGACAGAAACTTTTAAGTGCCAGGTCTGAGCTAACATTAAATAAAGCCGTGGACATCGCAAGATCGCATGAGATAGCACAACCACAGCTGAGAACCTTTGTTGCATGTACTCCGAGCGGCTCACTTGAACTGACTGTGAACGCAGTACGCAGACAACAAGCAACAGCTCCAAAGAGCGCTGAACAAAAAACGCAATACACAATTGAGAAGGCAGCAAAAGAATATGAAGCGAGTGACGCATACAAGCATATTCATAAGTGCAGCTACTGCGGAAACAAAGCACACAGTGGAAAAAGTCAATGTCCAGCTAAAGGAAGACAGTGTTAAAAAATGTGGTAAATTGAACCACTTCGCTAAAGTTTGCAGGACTGGGAAAGGTAAACCCGTGCATGCAGTGTGTGATGTCTCAGATAAAGAGGAAGACGAGCTGTTTATTGATGCAGTAAGAAAGGAACAACCCTCTGAAGTTGAACAAGCCTTTGTAGACATATCAATAGGAAAGCAAGGTGTAAAGCTTAAGTTTAAATTAAGTTCATAGACACGCTGCCACTAAATATTCGCAGGCAAATCCACAAATTAATACCGGGAATGCCTGTTAAACATGTTAGATTCGCGAGTACCGATTTGGGTAGTGAACACTTCAATGAATGAAACCTGTTATCTTTAGAACGGTTGACAAACACGGAATGCAACTTGAACACAACACATCCTCCAAATACGAACCTGATTGAAAGAAATAATGATAATCAAATCCTTGATGACAGCAACACTCATAACAGTGACAAAACAATTACATTGACAATCATGTTACGTTATTTTTAAAATGTTTTCTTTTTCATAATTTCTTTAACACACTACTTTTCCGCTGCGAAGCGCGGGTATTTTGCTAGTATATATATATATTGTAAGAAGACTGACCATCAGACATTGCGAAGGTTTTGAGCAGCCGCCCTTATAATTTTTCCCGGCTGCAAAACTGTTGCAAAAGCAGAGACATGTTCACACAATAGAGTCCAAAACAGAACTGACTTATTATCCACAAGATGGCAGCTTTAAAGGCCAGTAGGGGAAGTGACGTCATTGGCTGCTCCAGAGCCGGGCAGGATTTCCCTAGAATGGTCTGTAAAAGATAGAGAAGGAGAATTAGTGCACTTCGCCACCCCGTGGTCCGGCGTGGAATTCCATGTACTCAAGCCCTTTAGTTGTCTCTTAAATATATATATATATAGCCTTGTAGGTTTAATGATGTATGTGTACAGAGTACAATGTAATTCTTTACTAATCAACATGTGACACATCACAATTCCATGATTAGTGAGTATATCAACTTTACTGTTAAACAAAAAATCTCAGAAGACAATTTACAACACTATCTTCCATTAGGACTCATACATACATACAGTATTTACGTCAAAAAGGTTAGACATTTTCTTTTACCCTCTTTCACTTTTGTTGTTTCCTCAATTTTTGCTAATATTTACATGGAGACATAATGCCAAAGCAAAATCAAATTGTGCATTTGTCTTCATGCGTGCTTCGATGTTTCTAATTTCAGGACTTATTAAAGAGGATCAATGTTAGTTATGCTCTTCAACCACAGAATTAAAAGATGTCCTATTGCAACCGTTCCAAAATGGCACATCTTCTAATTTTGAGTACTTCCAGTGATTTCAATTATATTTTCTTTGGATTTAATGAAACCTCCAAAAAACAAACTCTGTGTGGATCTTCTTCTGTTATATGGAAGCCTTTGTCAGTAATACTAAGCTATAACTTTTATAGGCTAATGAACAGATAATCAAACAAATGCCAAAATGGTGGATGTATAATTCGTTTTACCAAATTAATGTCTTCCCTGGATCTGGCTGTACCAAAGATTGTGTGCTAATTTAATTAGAGGGCCGTACTCTCCCGTTCATTTGAATCACTGTCAATGACCAGACCAGCCTTTGTCAGATGAACAGATCTTCTTATTGACAAATGAACAAAGTAGAGGTCTTTATTGATCCAGACAGTGTGTTAAAAGCTGCCAGCTAATTATTTTTTTGTCTACAGTGTCTGCGTTTACATAAACTGTGCACTATTTCAGGACAGCTATATCTATAAGGAGAGTAAAAACAAACAGTCTACTTAACCAACACAAAGATCCCATGTGGTTTTCTCCTTTTGCAAAGAATGAAGTTCCCACAAGTAAGCCTAGTTAGCCTTGAATAGTAAATCAGTCGTTTATGATTTCGTAGCCAGGCGACTGCACTCTGATAAATGTGCAGTATACACATTCACAGTTAGGAGGTGGTGATGGTGGAGCTGTACCTTGTATCATTCTTGTGCTATTTATTGTGTATTTAAAACTAAATGATTTTGAATTAGGAGTCATGTATTTTCTTTTTCTTCAAAATTCAACAATGTTGACCGTTTGTGATTGTATTTAATACGTAATGATAGGATTACAGTGACTAACCGTTTAGCACAGATATTGATTCAGATAAAAGGCTCATATATCCTGAAGCAGCCAAAAGTAATTCAGGAAATCGAAACTGCTGCATTAGTATGGCCAACCTTTAATCTGCTTATTTTATTATCTAAAAAGAAATGTGTGTGTATGCCCTTCCTTTCTTCTATTTCTCTTTAATTGTCCCAGGGAAATTAGCTGTGCAATATCATTAGAAATAGTAATAGCCAGAAAGTAAAAATACAAAAGGCCAGGGTCTAGATGCAGCATTTTATTATTTATTCATTTTAGAAAATATTTGTGCAGGAAGAACCTGCTGGGAAGTATCCGCTTGTTTTAAGTGAGTTCCTGCCCCTGACAGTGCCGTGACAGGGGGGTACAATCAAAGCAATGAAAAGAGACACATCAAACTGCAAAGAAGCAAGCACTCTAGATTAAAGGGGAAGAAGCTCGACAGGCAAAATGCCTCAATACCTGCTGAATAATTCTAATAAGAGAATATTCTATGGCCTTGTGTATGTCCAGTTGACAGCATCCTTAATCAGCTGCATTCATCATGCTGTTAGATCTTTTCTTTATACATCATATCACTGCATAAAAATATAATTTCAAATTCAATAGGCATTGTTTTATTAGAACTTGCCTAGGAAGCACAACATAACTCTAGTTTAGTAGACTTAATAGAATTCAGAAAGCCGTACTCAATGTGCTTTCTTTAAAAGTATCGCACTGCATGATTCAGTGTCAATGTGGAACTGCAGCATTCAAGCCAATGGAGGCAGATGGTGAATCAATATGTACTTCACTTTGAGAATGTGTCCTGACTACCGCATCCTGAAAGACGCAGGAGTCCAATTTCTGTGGATTTTCTTGTAAAAAGAGAATGTATGGCTATCCACAGCAAAAATCAGAATTGAATGTGGGTCAGAATTGGAAAAGAATTCCATCATGTGCTACGTCACTTACCTCTTTAAACCTGTATGCTACAAATGTCAGGAGGAAGGTTGTATTGGAAGACACAGATAATTAACTCAAATGTGGTGGAGGAGTTATGAGTAGTAATATTAGCTAAAATGAGGATTTAGGTTTAATAGTGAACACAATTGTAAAAGAATTGATTGTTTCAATTGACTTTATCACTGTGGTGTGAAGAAGGAGAACTTGTTGAAGACATGGTCCATGAGGGTGGATAATAAAGTATTAAAAATGGAATTTGACTTTCTGGGGAAATAGTTGAGAAACTAGCGATAGGATAATGAAATCTGGAGATGTTGCAGTTATTGCTAGGATTTTTGCACAAATGGCAAAGCCGAAATTGTGAAATCCATCCCCAAAACCCAACCTCAGTGAAGAGCTAAAGTGTTAAATTGCCCTGATATTGCAATCAGAAGAGCAGACCTGTTGAAGGTCCCACCCAATTTTCTCCACAAAAAATTGAAAATAATTAATAAAAATGTGATATAAGAAAAATTTCATTTAAAAAAGTTAAGGCCAGGGAGACAACTCCATTGAAACCTTGACAATGGCAGTAAAATAATAGTTAATGCTGGACTGGCTCTGCAATTTAGGTGAACTAGGCAGTTGCCCATGCAGCAGAATTTTGGGGAACATATTTTTTTGACAACAGACCCTGACTTAAGAAAATTCTGTCTCAATACTCCCATTATCGCTATAATATTGGTTTTATACACCGATCAGCCAAAACTTCAAAACCACTGACAGGTGATGTGAATTACATTGATTATCTCATTACAATGGCGCCTGTCAAGGAGTGGGATATATAAAGCAGCAAGTGATGAGTCAGTTCTTGAAAGTGATATGCTGGAAGCAGGAAAAAATGGGCAAGCATAAGCATTTGAGTGACTTTGACAAGGGTCAAACTGTGATGGCTAGATGACTGGGTGAGATCATCTCCGAAATGGCAAGTCTTGTGGGGTTTTCCTGGCATGCAATTGTTAGTACCTAGCAAAAATGGTCCAATCAAGGACAACCAGTAAACCAGTGACAGCTTTATGGGTGCCCAAGGTTCACTGATGTGCATGGGGAAATAAGGCTTGCTTTTCTGGTCCAGTCCCACAGAAGAGCTACTGTAGCACAAACTGCTGAAAAACCTAATGCTGTCCATGTTAGAAAGGTGTCAGAACACACAGTGCATCACAGCTTGTTGCTTATGGGGCTGCATAGCTGCAGACCTTTCGAAGTGCCCATGCTGGCCCCTGTCTATTTCCAAAAGCACCTTCAATTGGCACATTATTGTCAGAACTGGACCATGGAACAGTGGAACAAAGTGGCCTGGTCTGATAAATCACATTTTCTTTTAGATCATGTGGGGAGTCTGATGCATTGCGTTGTTCACCTGTAGAAGATGGCAGCAGGATGCACATGGCAAGTCAGCGGAGACAATGTGATACACTGGACGATGTTTTGCTTGGAACCTTGGGTCCTGGCATTCATGTGGACTTTGACATGTACTACCTACCTAAAGGTCTTTGCTGATGTCATACACCCCTTCTTGCGTACGGTATTTCCTGATAGCAATGGTCTATCTAAGCAGGATAATGCATCCTGTTACATTGCAAAACTGGTTCAGCAATGCTTTAAGGAACATGACAAACAGTTCAAGATGTTGTCCTGGCCTCCATATTCCACAGATCTTAATTTGACACAGCATCTGTGGGATGTGCTAGAAAATAAGTCAGATCCATGGAGGCCCAACCTTGCAACTTACAGGACCTAAAGGATCTGCTGATAGCATGATGGTTCCAGATACCACAGGACAACTTCAGAGGTCTTCCTGAGTCTATGACCTGACAGGTCAGTGTTGTTTTGGTAGTACGAAAGGGACTGACATAATATTAGGAGGTAGTTTTAATGTTGTGTTTGGTCGGTGTATTATTTTCATGTAATACCCCTGTGTTGTAGGAATATCTAGTGGCTTACACAGGCCCTTTATATATGCTCCTCCAAATCCCAGGATTCATCACACAAAGCTCCACAAAAGTTTTCTTTATGCTGAACATGCTTGTTTTTTATTTTCTTCAGGTGTAAGTTTTAGTTTTACTTTTGGTTTAGCACTGTATGCCTTTTAGCAAGTTTTCCCTTTATCTTACTTTCAGTCCTAATTTTGAAATTTGGTTGATGCAGATTTTGAATGCATATACAGTATGTATTTTTCATTGCACAATGCATTGCCATTATGAGCAGTTTTAAAAAGATACTTTATGTGCCTATTATGAATCCTGACAATATTTAATCGCAGGTCTATATTACTGTAATTACTATTCTATGTTGGTATTATTGTGAATAATTTTTTTAATTACTGACAATTCTTGAAATGCCCTATCATATAACATTTGTGTGTGTTTCATTGATTTATGTTTCTTATATACAGTATATTGTAAATGACCAAGAGTGAGACAACAAAGGTTTGGGATTCCACCCTGTATATTCACAATTCCTGGGAAGAAAAAAAAACACAATGTAATCAAATAATCCTCAAGGGATCCAAGTAGTGTCTTCAGACTGAGTCTAAGATGGTACTGGCGAATGGGGAAAACTGGTAGCTTTTATAGAGGACTAGCTGAAATACCCAGCGTTTCCCAGGAGGAAAATAAAGTGTTTTTTTTAAATTGTTTAGAAAAATATAATTAAAAAAAAAACACAACTTCAAAAATAAAAATAAATTAACAAACAATGAAGATTCACTAATGTGCTTGTCTTGCGGTCTTGTATGTACGTTATCATCCAGTTGATGCTCGGAACCAGCCAACTCTACTTAATTTCAAAAGCAACAGGGGTGTTGTGGTGCTCAAACATAAAGAATGCTGGCAGTCACCTGCAGTTCGCCCTCTGGTGGTCGTCCCGAGTGTCAACTGGATGATGACGTGCATACAAGACTGTAAGATCACCTCCCACCCTACCCAGAAGGGGGTAGTTGATTTCACCCTATAGTATTTTTAGTCGACCAATCAGAATCATGTGTGCAAGTTTCATGAAAATCACTCCAGCTGTTTGGAAGTGATGCTGGAACATACATACATACACACATACTTTGACTTTTATATATATAGATGAGGAGGAAGATGTGTGTGTCCAAGGGGGTGGAACAGGAGTGAGGTCAATGCTAGAGTGTATTCTGGAAGCAGAGGTGGAGTTAGGCAGGCTTCTGTTTGGAGGATCTGGAGGAGAGAGGGAAAAGGCATTAGTGCACTCAGCCAACCCCTGCCCAGCCAAGCCCATTGACTGCCTCCCATGTGCTCATGTGTGACAATATATATACATTACATATGTGTGACATATATATATATATATATATATATATATATATATATATATATATATATTATACAGCAGATGTTTTTATAATTCATTTAATTCTCAGCATTGTTAGCAGTGGATAGACTATCTATCTATCTATCTATCTATCTATCTATCTATCTATCTATCTATCTATCTATCTATCTATCTATCTATCTATCTA
>JANRMT010062843.1:14716835-14755944 GCA_026402145.1 Polypterus bichir lapradei | reverse complement strand
CTATCTATCTATCTATCTATCTATCTATCTATCTATCTATCTATCTAAAGTGAATATTTAATAGTAATAAGCATACTTAACAAGCACTCGATATATTTTGTAAAATCTGTACCAAACCCTAACAGTAGGCCTAGAATAAAAGTGCTACACTGAGTTGTAGGACACAAACAGTCTTGCTTCACTCTAAAGCTCCTAGACGGTCATATAGATATTTCTGCCTCAGTAAATCAGCTTCTAAAGAGTCAACCAAAAACATAAAATGAAAATTTGGAATAAACTCAAACAGAATAAACAAACATCCATCCATCCATTATCCAACCCGCTATATCCTAACTACATGGTCACATGGGTCTACTGGAGCCAATCCCAGCCAACACAGGGCACAAGGCAGGAAACAAACCCCAGGCAGGGTGCCAGCCCACCGCAGGAATAAACAAATAGGAAGAGAAAAAATACAAGTAAATATTAAAAGACACAAGAAAACAATGAGTAAAATGCACAGGCACACCTGGAAAAATTGCTAAATGAAATATTGGGAAAGTTTATGAGAGAAATTATTTTTTAAACTATTTTTTGCACCTTTCCTGCTTACCTTTAAAATAAAGTTATTTTGTGAAATCATTTGGAGGATCCAAATATAGCATTTATTTCTTAATTAGATATTTGCTATTATTTTGTGGATATTTTTGTTGGAGGTTGCTACCATTTTGCTGGAGATGTACAACACATGATGTCACATAAGCAATAGTATAAAAATTAGTGTTGGGCACTTCCTGGTTGTCCGAGTTTGTGGATATGAACTAATAAGAAAAAAAAAGTCTTTTGTGCATTTCTCTAGTTTTTCTGGTCCCTGAATTTCTCTATGTGTCCTTCTGATTTATAACTAAATTGTATCTTGGTTCTTTAACTCTGGTTGTGTAAAATGTTGGTAATGGATATTTTCCAGTTTGGTGACATTTAATCTCCTGGTTCCACTCATTAAAACCGCATCTGCCTTTCCAAGAATGTGGAAGAACAGATGGAGTATGGCTATTCAAAAAAAACAGATACAATTATCTAAAGCATGCTTCCAGTTTTTCATTTATAGTAAAAACAGCCTTTATGGAAATCATATGCCCGCTGTGTTGTGTGAATATGCCTCTATGCAGCATCTTGACATATAATTTTTGTTCCTAAAAGCAGTTGGAGATAGCAAAACAAATTGGGAAAAAAAACTATGAAAGATTTGGAAAAAATATGTTTTCACCCTGAACTTTACATAATTTAAAAACTGCACCTACAATCTAAGTAATACATGTTAACACATTGAAAATGCTTTCAAAGTTTAAGATTTGTCAAAATAAGCAAACAGAAGGCCTGGTTAAAGGGATGCTGCAAAAGTATATACACTTTCTAATGAAACTGGCAAAAAGTGACTCAATTAGATAAATTACATCTTATGTTACAGAGTGTGCTGCTCTCCTTAATTAATTTCAATCATTCACACTGGTCTTTGCTATCACAAGAGGTTTGCTTTGTGTGATATAAATGATCTGGTTGAAACTGCCACTGAATAACCTGTAGAAAGAAAGATTAATCTATATTGATAAATAATTTTTGTTTTTTATCTTCCTTGGCTCTATTACATATAGAAAAAAAACAATTAGGACTAGAAAAAACTCCTGTAAAACAAAGGTCTCCACTGTAGAAATGAATATGAATCATTGAACTACTGGTACAGGAAGAAAGGAGAATATAGGTTTATCTGTCATATTTTTGGTCCAGACTTAACTGTATTTGCTAGCAGTACCTTTTACAAAGTAGATTGGCTAACCTAGGAGCTGATATCCTTTTCCTTTCTGTCTAATAAATATAGGTAAGACCTCCCTTTTTTATTCCCATCCTCAACTCAGATCCAAAAGAACGAGAAGCCGAACAGATTACTCAGAAGTTCTAAGGTTCTAAGAGGTGATTTTGAGAAAAACATAAAGGACCAGTTGCTGTCTGTCTTGGCCATGTTCCTCTGTATGTGAAGTGCCATCTGTCGCTGTTTGCTGTTTTAATTAAAAGGCTATGGGATAATTTTATGGCTGTTCCAAGTGCTTTGATGTTGTGCTACATTGAAGAGATCACTGAACATTGTTCAGATACAACTCATAAGATATGGTGTGCAGTTCTCCCAAAGTATTACAAACTAATAGATCATCAAGACAAGTGTTCTAACCCATCTGTGCTTACAGTTTCTTTATTATAAAACAAGAATGGGTGCAATACAGATGATTACAAATTATGAATGCAAATAATCATGCATTTTATATAATTTATATATATATGTATATATATATATATATATATATATATAGTGGACCACTAAGGTGCGTATAGCCACCCTATCCTGACACAGCACACAACACAGCACACGGTTTAGCTCGTAGGGCAAAGTATAATACAGTCCCTTTTCCTTTTCCTTCTTCTTCTTCTTCTTCTTCCTCTTCCAGCAAACTTTGTATTCCTTTCTCCTGACTCTGGCTCCCCAAATGGCGTGAGATGGCTCCTTTTATTTAGGCCCCGGGAGTGTTCCAGGTGGCTCATCAGTATAACCTGTATTCACTACCAGGAGTGCTGGAGGTCCACTATAGGGCTCTGCAGCTCCCCCTGGCAGCCCCCACAGGACCCAACATGGCTGCACCAAACTTCAGCCCCCGCCATGCTTTGCGGGAAGCCGTGGTGCCACAGCCACCCAAGTGAACTGGCTTCTAGCATCCCAGGGGAATAATTGCCTCACCGATGCACTCTTCCCTGGTCCTTCCATCCAGGTGGTATCCCAGCTGGATAATAGCTGAGGTCGCTCATCACAGTATAAATATACCAGCTGTGTAAGCCCGTTATGGGCCGGACAGACAGACAGACACACTTCCACGCATAGACGTTTATACCATATTTACTCATGTACCACGCACCCTTGTGTAAGACGAGCACCCTAATTTTTACAAAGAAAATTGCGAAAAAAGTTTTGCCCTGTGTATGACACGCGTTGTGATTGTATAGGAAGTGTTTAGAGAGAGAGAGAACACTGTCGAGCAAGAGTGCGAGCAAGCGAGCGAGAGGGAGTGCGGGTGAGCGAGCGAGAGAGAGAGAGCACGAGTGCGAGCAAGAGAGAGAGCATGAGTCTGCGAGCGAGAGAGAGAGCACGAGTGGGCGAGCAAGCGAGTGAGAGAGAGAGCACGAGTGCACGAGCGAGAGAGAGAGGGAGAACAAGCAAGCGAGCCCAAGCAGAAGAAGTAAACATTACAGAATTACATTTCCTCATGTATGACGCGCACCTGATTTTCTAATGCTTTTTTCGGGAAAAAATGTGCGTGTGGTACACGTGTAAATACGGTATATAAGCTATATATTGTGGAGACCAGCCTCAACACAGACAGGCAGACACTGATGGTTCAAACACCACAACATGTTTAATCATATTTACAATATATATAAGTGTATCGCCCACAACCCGGTGCCAATGCACCACACACCCTCAGTCCGGGCCTCTCAATATCCAAGCCTTTCTTCACCGCCTCCATTCCTCTCCTCCCAGCTTCATCCTCTTCCACCCGACTCCAGTTGACACCCAAGGTGCCACCTGATGAGCTTCCTGTGGCACTTTCTGGTGTGGCGGAAGTGCCGCACGAGCACCCGGAAGCACTCCGGGTGTCCCTGGTTTTCCTTCTGCCAGCACCTCCGGGTGTGGCAGAAGTGCTGACGCCCAGGGCTTCTCAGGCATCCGAGCACCCCCTGGCGGTGACCACGGGCCCCTACAGGGTTGAGCTTCCATGCTCCATTCCTGTGGCCCCAATACCAACCAGGGAGGCTGCCCTCTCGTGGTCCAGAGGAGGCATAGTCCCTCTCCCGGTCCTTCCAGGTGTCCCGGCTGGGTACCACCCCCAGCCGCCCGCCACAACACAAGACATATAAAAAAGACCTATATTTTAGACACATATATAAATAAAAGACTTGTGTGTGTGTGTGTGTGTGTGTGGAGCAGTCCGCTCTGCACACACTCAACCACAGCCACAGGAGTTGGTGTGAATTCCACTGAAAATGTAGAAGCTTATACAAGTGTGACTTGCAAGTGGTGAGATTGCATGCATGCACTTCACTTCTCATTCAACCCAAGCAGACAAACTCAGTTTTGTGGTACATTCACATTGTACCTTTACACAACAAGCTACCATACGTTTGCCTAAGAGAGGTTCCAGCCTGGCCCAGCACACATAGCTGATTCCTGTGCAAGTTCACCAATATGATAAAAGTATAGTATATATGTAATGAGATTTTTGAGCTTTTTTGAGATCCTCCCAAACTGTGCTGCACACCTAGACACGGTTGATAATTGACTGTTGAAGATTGCTTGTCCTCTCCGTGTAACATGTCTGTCACCTGATCATTGATGCGGGGAACATACTAGCCCGACCACTGACCTGGCCCCATTCCTGCTCGTTTGCTGTGTCTGTGTGTATTGAAGTGATGGCTCCTGTTTTAATAAATACCCTGACTGTTCCTGTTTTGATTTGAATAAAGTTGGTTTTCTTGAAGCCTTTGGACTCAGGTGCAAATTTCTCTCAGGTGTAAGACAGTGATTTACGCATCCCAATATTTATGCATATAAAATAATATGTTGTGCATTCTAGCAGTGCTAATTCTACTTCTTTTGGTTTCTCGTTACTGAACAGAAAACTAAAGATTCAGGATGCAAACTGAGGAATACATACTGTATATAATTGCACATTTTGCATTGTTTTCTACCAAGACTTCCCACGTACACCTATTTTACACACAGAATTAACTATAATGAAAAGTTTAAAAATAAAGCCCAGCAAACTTCTGTTAATAATCAAGGACAGGTTTTCTTGCTAGTTCCAAGGTACACTGCCCATAAAATATTTTTACCACCTTGTAAATTTTAAAATTTTGTTTTTGTTCTTTTAATCATAGAGGATTTAACTTTGCTTTTTAGTAATTAAGAAAAGACTAATTAATGTCAAAGTGAAAGCAGATCTGTGCAAAGTGATTTAAATTAGTAATTTAATGTAAAGCACAAACTAATTGGTCACATAAGTGTTCACCCCTTTCAAGTCAGTATTTAATAGATATAACTTTGGCAGCCATGACAGCCTTGACTCTGTGTGCACAGGTGTGCCTCTTTGTCTATGTCAGCTTTGCACACCTCAACACTGAAATGTTTCCCCCATTGTCCTTTGCAAAATGGCTCAAGCCCGTGTCAGGTTGCACGGAGATCGTGAATAAATAGCCTTTTTCAGAGCTAGTCACAAACACTCAAATGGATGGCTGTCTGGATTCCGACTTGGCCACTTCAGGACCTAGACATTATTGTTTTAAAGCCTTTGTGAAATAAATAGATCTTGACACCAAAAGAGGTTCGGGGCAGCCACCCGTATACTTGATTCAGGCTGCAAAATGAGGTTTTGGTTGCACAGAAGTGTACCGTGTGAGTCCACACCAGAACAGATTACAAAGAGGTGGTGTTTTTTTTTTTTTACGGCTGGTTGGTGGATGTGATGTCATCTGGAGCAGGGACAGGAAGTGACATTCTTGAAACTGGAACCGGAAATAATGTTCTTGGGGCTGGAATTGAAAGTGGCATTCTTGGGGCCCGGAACCAGAAGTGACATCATGGGGATGGGACCAGAAAGTGACATCATCGGAATCAGTCGGAGTTTCCCGTGTCTGGTCTGCAAAGTTAAAAGAGAAAGGTTTACTGCATCCCACCACCCCCTGGCATGGCATAGAATTACCTTCTTTTGGTCATATTAGCTGCCTCCCATGCACATGTGTGTAACAGCTTTCATGTGCAGCTTTGGCTTTATTGTCTCACTAGATAATATATCTTCTCCCAAGGCACAGGTTTCTTGCAGATGTCCTTGGGTTTTCCTCCACAATTTCCCTGTGTTTTGGTGCCTTGATTTTACCCTTACATGCCTTCCATGGCCTGCAGCAGAGATCGGGCACAACTTGTGCTTTTCAATCGCCTTTTCATGGAGTTGCTTGGAGAGTTCTTTTGTCTTCATTGTGTAGGTTAGGCCAACACATTGACTGACCACAAGTTGGACCTTCCAAATGAGGTGCAGTTACTCTACAGTCATGTGGTTCCCCTGACAGGTGATCACCGTTTAACTAATTATGTTACTTTTAACACAAATTGGCTCCACCAGTGGTGAATTAGGTCTGTCATAATAAAAGGGGTAAATACTGTATATAATTAATTATTTGGTGTTTTATAGTTTTAAATAATTTGATAATTTGATACTGATGTCGTAACAGCATATACCCACAAGTTGTGAAATGCAGGAACTTGACCATGGAGTCTGTAGAGCTAATTCTGTATGTCTTTGTTTTGTTAAATTGGTTGTTTAGGGTTAGAATAAATGTGAATGTCATTGCATTGTAACGTTTGGACCAAACTGTAATATTATAATCTTCACCAGATTAGTTTCCATGTAGCTGGTTTTGTTAGGGCAGTAAAGTAGGAAGTGTTTCTTTCACAAGCATCACTCCATAGCTTTTTAACTATTAAATATATTGATTAAGTGTATATCTTTCAACCTTACCTGATTCACTATGAATCATCCTTCTCTGGAGAAATCATCCTCTGCTTCTGCTTCAGTTCTGTTAGGTATAGGAGGTGATCAGTCACACTGAGAACTGTTTGTGATGTATAGATTATTCCTGTTGGAGAAGAATAAATACTACAGACATGAAATGAGATGTTTTCAATGGCCTGTAATTTAATGTTTAGTGTGAATCATGTTTCAGGTAGTTTGGCACTAACTTTGATACTGGTGATATACTGACATTATACATTTTAATTGAATTGTAGTAGTTTGACTGAAACAAAGGGAACACACGTCAATTAATTCTTTGATTTTCTAATTCGCTTGTTAGTTCAGAAATGTAGGAAGCAGGGAATACAAAGAAATGTGATTTAAACCCTGATGAAAGTGTTAGTGGCCAAAATCACTAATGAAGTGAATGAGATGCCTGTCCATCAAAACTAAATATATGCCTGAATTGTGGTGAAATGATAATTTAATACTAAAAAGAATTTACAATTCTAAACTCCTAACCAAATGAGTCATCTCATTCATAATAATCTCATGTTCTAAATATGCAAATAGACGTTTTACTGGCAATTAAGTGTACTTCCGTTACATGAGTGCAGATGTCTGCAGCATATCAACCAAGCAATCTTTATTAAGTGTTGTGCCTTTCATGGTGAGCACTGCAGAAAGCCCCCCAAGAATTGGCTGCAGAAGCCTGTAAATGTGACCTTCTTCAGTGTTGTTGTACACATAGTAAGGCAGATACCAAAGTAAATGCATGATAAAACCTGGTGGTGTAAATAATTGAGGAGACAGGAAGCAGCAGAGCTTGGAAACAGAAGGAGACAAAAAGTGGGTAGAGGAAGGTTAAGGTTGTGTGGTGGCCAATAAAAGCTAATGAAAACTTTTCAAGTAGGGCGGTGGTACAAATTTGTGGAGGTTTGAGCAAATGTGAATATTTTAGCTGTACTGTAACTCCTCCATGTTGTCTTTGCTCCAAAAACCAGGTGCTGCTAAATTATGGCATTTTATGAAACATTAAATTTTATAAGTTGTTATATTCTATGTCTTTGAGGTACAGTATAATATGGATTTTACAGTTCATAAAACTTGAATATCTCAAACAGTTTGGATCACAGGTTGAAAATATTTAGGGGCTGTTGTTATACTGTACTGTCCTTCTGCTAGTATAAGAGGTGCCCCTTCAACCCCAGGCAGAAGATTCACTACTTCAGTTTAGCATACCCTGATTAGAACTGCTGATTAGTGCATACTGCATCTTTGTTGTTAGTCATTAGTACTAAAATATAACTAATATGATATTTATAAACTGTTACTAACCCTCACTGATTCTGTTCTGTCTTTTTGGCATCCTTATGTGGCACCTGGTGCCGCTGCTCTACTGCCATGTTGTTTATCTGTCTATGGAAAAATCAGCTCAGATAAAGGAGCACTGGAATCACTGGGTAGGAGGGTCCTTCTGTCAGATTGGTCAGCCCAGCACGGACTCAGCTATAGAATGGACAGTGTGTTGGGTGCGGAGGCAACTTGTTGCCGAGGTCTTCAGGACTCTGACTGTGTCTGACTTGCATCATGTAATCTTATATTATATGATTAAATAAGTCAAACCAAACCCAGTTTCTATAGCTGTTTATTTAAACTACCAGCCTACTAGGTTATTATGAACTGGAGATTTCCTAAGCACAAGTCCCAAAATGCCCACAGAACCTTCAAACTCCAGCTAGTAACAAAAGGACAAACATAGAATCTTTAGAAGTAAAAGGTTTATTTTCAACAAAAATGCTCTGTAATAATCAAAGCTCGAAAGGTAAAGAATGAGTTGCCTAAATAGGCAATTTCTGAGCAAAAAAATGTACCAAAACACAAATCTAAAGAATAGTCATAAAATAAGAGCACAAATGGCAAAAATCCAGTAATTCACAAAAGACATAGCATAAGCACAACAGAAACTTGCCAATATCAGCACATTCAATGAACCCCAATGGAATCTTGGAAAGGTTGAGGGCAGTCCCTTGATGGAGATGGACCTGTTGGGGGACAACTCAATAAACACCTGGCAAATAGACAAAGATACATAAAGAAACTTAACGATCAACAATATCAAAATAAAAAATAAACAAAACAGATATGAAAGAGAAATTTGAACCCCAGCAGGAGGGCTTTGGCTAAAATATAAATTGACAAGCCTAGTATAATGATTAACCACAAATATTTACCCATGTTTCCTAAGCACTGCATTGCTTGGTAATAAATGGCAGTAATGAGTAGGACTATCCAATAAATGCACAACCTCAGAGAGTTTTGAGAAACTCTGAAAAACAGACTATGGAGAGCATTTTTAGCAAGCCAAGTGTGTGTGTAATAGATGGTGGTTATCAAAAAGGAACAATATATGTCAAGTTTTAATGTAAGCCCTTTTGGGACACAACTATAGTTTGAATTAAATCAGCCTTTAGCAATGCATTCAAGAGCTGCAATCCTCTTGCTGTTTTGTTTGTTTGATGACATCTGTATGTCCTATGCTATGCCATTTTGTGGACTATTTTTATTATTTCACATGTTGTAGCCTATGCTTTTTGACCCGCACCTCACAGGATTTAGAAGACCACCTGTAATAGTGGTGACTTGTGTAGGTCGTCAGACATTAAGACCAAACATCATAATATAAAACAATGTAATTGGGTTAAGGGAAATGGGAAAGCCAGATCTTGCTGGTCTAGATGACTTGTTAGTTCATCTAAATGCTAGAGCAGGCCCTGACCCTGAGGTGCCTTCTGCATTTCCATCACTTTATCTCTGGCAAACTAAGTGATTTGTTCAGTCAGTCTGTGTCTGTTAGCAGTGAGAGTCAGCTGCACAACGTTATTCTTTTCAGTCAAATTAATGAGATCTGAACATTAATGAGAACTGAACACTCAGCATATTTTAGGGTCTCACTGTGCTTTTCACTTTATTATCCAGAGTACTGCCTCACCATGTAATAAGTAAGTCGTATTTCATTTAGCTGGATATAAAGACTTCCAATGGACTGGTGTAGATATTCATTGTGGATATTGTGCAGTCCTACTGTGTTTAGGATTTGCCTAAAGACATAACGCATAATTAACTGAACAAGTGTATCTGTGTCCTGTTGCAAATGAAGTGGTTCATGGAGGCCCCCTTCCTATACATATGGAGGAGACAGTCATTTTCAGGTTTCTGAGTGGGTGGCCTCATTAGGTGTTAGAATAAAGAGTGCCTAAAATTTTATTATTTATAAAACATTTTGTTTAGGATATTTGAGCCTTCAAATCATTATGATAGGTGGTGCCACTTGTGGCTACTAATGCTGCATACGTACAAAACACCTCGTAATAGATAAAGGAGGCAAGGACAGCCACAGGGAGGTATGAATAAAAAGCAAAAGTCAAATTGAAAAAATAAAAGTAAGAACAATATTTCTGCTTCACCTTTACGGGACTGAAACCCAATTTATTAGATGGGGTGCCTCACCCACTTTCCTATAACAGCAAAGACCTCCCTTTCACACCTCCTGTCTCTGTTTTATTTATTCAACCAGCTGAATGTTCAGCCATTCTCCATCTGACTACGCACTTAGAGGGCTGACATCTATACTTCTGAAATAACATCCAGGATTGGTTTGACCTTCAGTTTGCATTTGGGAGCACCAGGTTGGAACTCTCCCAATTGCTCCTACTTTATCTGCATCCCTTGCAGGATGAGAACTCTGCAGTGTTAGCAGGAATTCAACAATGTTTCCTACAATGTCCAGTGACATTGTGTGTGTGCTAGCAGCAAAGAGAGATGTTGATTCCTCTAAAGCTTACTTTCTGGCATCATTCTTGTCAGTTCTTGACATGGAACCAAACCAAACTACTGTCGGTACTCCTGATGGGGATACGGTGGAATTCAATTATAGAATTGGTTTTCCCTGTGAAACTCCGAAAGTCCGGGATGCGTCAATCAAAGAGTGCAGGGTGTTTGACTGTAGTGACAGTCCAGGTCCTTTAGCAGCTTGAACCCGGAACCACCAATAATCATAACCGAGATGGGCGAGGGCAAATGATTACGTACACAGTCAAATGGTAGGTGACAGTGCTTAGTTATTTATACCCAAACAAAACTACAAATTATTAGTGCCATCTTCTGAATAAACAGTACATAATCCATGATAAAAACTGCCACAGTACCACTCACACACTCCTGCACCCCACATATGCTTGATTGCTCCTGTATTTACTTATGTTATTAAAATACTCGATGCCACAGACTTCTCTTATGCAGTGTTTTCCCCAGTGAAGATTCACTGAAAGATACCAGTGAAATTTCTGTTGTTGTGATACAGTCAATTGAAGGGGGCTCCTTGTGTCCTATGTATACTTCCATCCCAGCCATTTGTAGATTTTTGTTGTTAATCCTGCCTGATTCCCTTCTGGGACACTCGGCACACTGTGACCAGTAGGTGGCGCTGCAGCCTCCCAAACTGTAGACACAATAATGCCCAGACATATTTTCTGACTGAATAAAGAGTTTTTATTGAGCATCAACACAAAAAAACACACCAAGCATAATTCTCTTTCCTCCTCGAAGAGCATAGCCCACTGCCTCCCGAATATTACTCAGTCTAAATGAGGAAGTGGGCTTTCTTTTAAACTCGACCCAGGAACTGCTTCCAGTTTCCTCTCCAAATGTTCCCTAACAGTTCTGGACTGTGTCTTCGGGGCAGGTCCCTCTGTCTGTTCCTAAAGGCCCTGACAGGGTTTTGTTTCCAGGCTCCATTTTTCATGCAACTCTGTGGGTGTCCTAATCGGATTTAACCCTAAGGAACACTGCATTCTGCCGTATGGGGGAATGACCTTCTCCAGTTAAGCCCATTCTCTCAGTCTTTCCATTATGGCCTCCTGGCCGGGTATGAAACCATCCTTTATCTTGGCTTGGATGCCGGTCCTTCCTTCTGGAATCCCACAATACATACATTGTATGTCACTCTCTGGCAGCCCCAAGACCACTCCTTCTCTCTCAGCGCAGTTTAACCACAGCCAGTGGTTTCCTGGTTGTTCCTTTGCCCTTGCAACCTCATACCATACATTGCCTAAAGGAAGAGAGCAATCTATTCGAATAAAACCATTCATCCTTCTCAGGGTTTGCTATGTGTCATTCCCTATTACCTTCCTTGAATTTATATTTAATATCATACATTTGCAGCCTCACATAACTATATGTAGTTGTTGGCAATTGTGCTTTATACGTTATTATATAAGTGATATAAAACTGCTTTTTCCTACTGTTTGTCTATATTATGTAGCTCTTTCCTAGTGATCAACTTGTTAAAGCCCTTCAGGTCATCGCAGAAAATGTTGTTAGCTGTGTATATATGTGCCTGTTCTTGCTAACCATTGAACTTTGGTACTGTTTGCTTTTCTTACTTATACCCAAGACATACTGTAGCATTGATTAAATTAAATGAGAAATCTAGTTGTCTTCTGTGTCTGTCTTGTCTTCTTGTATTGGTGAATGACCGTCCTGCGTTTATACAGTGTTGATACCTGCCATCTGTTGGCTGCTGTGCTGCTCATTCATGTTTCCAGCTTAGAGTCGGTGATTTGCAAAGCTTCCAGGTCCAAACACATTACCCCTGTGCTAAGCACATTTTATAATGTAAGTCCATACTTGAATTTGTTTCCTTTCCAGCTAACAGCTTCTTTAACTGGTATGCTGATGTATTGGAACATCAGCTATTTGATGCTTCTATGTTAAATCCTTGGCACAAATGTACTTCTCTTACATCTCAATATATCTTAGTAAAGTGGTATTGAGCTTCTCTGAAGTTCTTTTGTATGCTAATTCAGCATTATAAAACAGTTATGAGCAGTTTAATAGCCTTCCCCAAGCCTTAAAAAAAGCAGAGCTAAATCGTTTGCTGTGATTTTTTTACACCAGTAAAAAAAGGATTGAGAAACTGCTTTGTCTGTGCCATTTTTCTTAAAAATGGCCATGCTGTTGGTCTGTGCTGCAAGTCAGCCTTTATTTTATATGCACCATCTTTTCTAGTGTTGCATTCTGGCCATTGCTGTATGCACTTTCAATGTTCCTCCCATGTCTTTATGTGTTTTTCTGTAGGTACTCTGGTTTTCCTTCCAAATCTCTAAAGATATGTTTATTAATTTACCTGTGTCACCCATGCGTGTTTACGGATCACACTCTGGATTCATCTGAAGCAGATAAAACCACCCCAGGTTGCTAACCCTCTCCTCTGTTGTTCACTCCGCAGTGCAGAGATGACACTCAATGAGGACAAATGACTCCGCCCCTTCTGGTCCTACATTTTTAAATCCGGCAGCTGCCTTGAAGGAAGCACTCAGTTTGGGACTGACTGCACCACAGGACGAAGCTCCTTCCATCCTGACCAGAAACAATAATTTACTCAGCCTGATGGCATTCTTAGTTTGATTTTTTTTCTCTTTCATGGCGGCCCCTTTTCATTATTATTTTTGGACAGAATTAAATGGGGATGACCAGGTTGGCACTCCAACGGTTATCTGTGGAACTTACAGCACTTCATTTGAGCACACTGGCAATTTGAAATCAGCCTTGAGGGAGTGGATAATGTGCTGCTTTAGCACACCTTCCGGGGTGGCCAAACTCTGTAAGTAAAGGCTCTGGCACCCCACCACCCTGAAGTGAACTAGAATATCGCATTATATAACCTATACAAGTGTGCATCACGTAACCCTTTGTCCAGTTTGAACGTAGAATCATATTTATATGCCTAGTGCAGTGAGTACAGAAACATAGCCAAATATCCTTCCTATTTTTCCATATTACTTGGTTTTGCTGTTACTTGCTGGGGATACGTCTTATTTGGTACAGCACTGTTTTGTTTCCTAGTAATTTACACTTGCTGTTTAAGTAAAATTGATTTAATTATAATATTTTGACATATAGTTGTAATTAACTCTAATCTGTAAGTTAATTAGACTGGATTCTAAATGACAATTAGCATCCAGCCAATCTTTATTTATGGAATATGCATGATAATGCTCCATGGCTTTCATTCAAATAAGCACATTTGGACAATTCATCCCCTACTGTTTAGCAGAAGTAAAATAAGTCACCCTATTAAACCTTGTTTCACCCAGGAGCCATCCCCCAACTACAGTCCCCGCAGCTAGCAGTTCTTCTTCAAAGTACTGATTAATCAGCCTTTTTATTGTTAAGATTTCTCAAAGACTGGGCAAGTTTTAAATCTTTAAGATCGCTAGGTGCAAACATGCACAGTGAACTGAATGATAAAGCCCACAGTTGGGAGTTGCTGTTTAATTTCAAATTACAGATCAGCACCTATGGTTAACTATATCTTCAGTAGTGTCAACACCATACACTATATCTGTGGCCCTTCCTCTTCCTCCTAACATTTGTCCTGCTTTGTTGTTGGGTCTGCAGGCTTTGTGCATTGTTCTAAACTTCATCTGTTAAAGGATGTCTTCTGGGGTGAGGTTGATATGCTTCATGTCTTCTGCTATTCGGTACGTTCAGCATTTCTTTGGTCTGCCACATGGCCTTTTGCCTTTGGTGTCAAGTTTCAGGGCTGTGATGGCCAACATCTGATCATTACTATGGATCACATGGCCGTACCATCACAGGCACACTTCTCACATTTTGTCTATGATCGTCCTCATGTCTTCGCTGGTGATCAAGCTGAGTCAAACCAAGCATTCAGCAAAGTATCCACATTTCCATAGCGTGTGGCATCTGTTCATGTTTCACAAACGTTGGCCAGCATTCTGCGCCGTACAAGTCAACGAGGCGGATGATCATTTTATATATTTTAGCCACACTGGTTTAGAGTGATGATGACAATGTTGCAGCAGCAGCACTCAACGAATCATTTGAAAATCATCCCTGCATGACATAGTAGGAGGACTGGGTGATAGTTTGTGCAATCACGGATATCTCCTTTGCCCTTCCAAGTTAGCAAAATATGAACTGAGAATAGGAGCTGGCTTAAGGGTCAGATTGTTAGAATTGTAGAGGCGAGTTTCATGGTTGAGTAGAGCCCATGTAAGATGCTTTTTGGAATTCAACACATCGTGTGCCTCTTCTATCTGCAATGTAATATCAGACTGAGTGTGTCTGCTTCCCACTTCCCTTCTGTTGTGTATTAGTTCATTGGACAGAAGATGAAAACTTACAATACTTGCATTTGGAATGAAAGGAAGGCTTTGTGAGAAATCTGAGCAGACAGAACATAAAGAGAGCAGGTGTTTTATATAGCTGAACCAATAATAGGGGTTTGAATATTTTCTGCTACAAATACAGTATATAATATTTTATCTAAATGTATACATCTTTATTAGGTACTTGGCACTAGCAAGTAGAACGTTGTTTTTGGTTGCTATTGTGTGATTGAAGAATTGATGTGAAGGTTAAAGGTGAGGTTTTTAAGATAGTACTACACCAGCAATGATGTATGGAGCTGAGACATAGGCAGTGAAGGGAGCACAGGAGCAAACTGATGTGGCATAAATGAGAATGTTGAGATGGATGTGTGTTGTTATAAAAAAAGGACAAAATAAGAACTGAGACAATCAGAGGTAAAGTGGGAAAGATCAAAGAAAGTATAGGAAAATAGGTTAAAGCGGTATGGACATGTGAGGAGAGACAAGGAATATGTGTATAAAAGAGTGATGGGAATGGAAGTACAAAGGAGGAGAAATTGAGTGGAGATAGCTGGATAAGGTAAAAGAAGATCTGAAGGAAAAAGGCTTGACTGGGGAGGAAGTGCAGGACCAAGCTATTTGGAGAATGTTGATCAAGCACATCGACCTCAGATAGAAGTGGGAAAAAATGAAGACAAAGAAGAAGCAAGCAAAATGTGTTGAGCACAATCTGAATGATTTATACTTCACAGAGAGCATACTTTGGCCACTACATTCACACAATATGCCCCGCTTACAGTTGTAAGTGAAGAAGAACATGCAGACGTTCTGTCGACACAGTCAAATTCTCGTGGGGCTATGTGAACAGAGTGCTGAAGTAAATGGTGAAGAATTAATAGTTAGTAGGCATGTGCACCAACAAGCAAAATTATTCTTGACCCCAAAAAAAGTTATTTAAAATGTGTATCATGAAAAATTTTTAAGCCAGTGGATCCCCAAAGGAAATATTTGAATATGGTTAACAAAGCTGTAGAATGACATATTTGTGGCTGGTCCCCAACAATGCATTCAAATCCTTAATCCTTTATATGGAGACACTTAAAACTTTCCTTGTATTTCTAGAAGCTTGGAAACGTACAGTAACATAATGTCACCATTTTTGTCTGTTTTGAGGCATTGTGAGGCTTGTATGTTTTACAAATAAAAGCAATGGTATGCATTAAATCATCATAATGTAACAATCAGTGATTTTGGTAGAGAATCTGTGCAGATTAGTATTCAGGTCTGGTGTTAAAGAGGCCCTTATGGGCATACGAAGAATTCAGAAGAAAAAGCAGAGTGAAGGGAAGGAACTTTACTAAGTGTAAGTGCCATGAAGAACAGATGGGCATACTGGCTAGATGAAAGAATAAATTCTTGCTCAACTGGAAAGATGTAAGGGATGGTCTAGCAGAAGCTGGAGGCCAGTTCTATCCCCCATGCGACAGGTGGCAGTGGTCCTCTCAAGACATCCCAGTTTGAAACCCCACAAGGGTGTATCAGAGTTGGAGTCTGGAAGTGCAGCCTTGTTGGGGTTCCTGGGTGTCGTGCTTGTAACTGGACCCACCATGATACCTGAAGCATTCCCTGGTCCTGATTAAAAGATGCCTGCCACCTCACCTCAGAAATTCAGTGCTGGGCAGACAGGGGGGCAACACTCACCAGTAGGGCAAGAGAAGAGAAAAGTATAAACTTGTCTTGGGATTGTGGAATTATTGGCTACAATGTGTAATAAAAGGTTATTTTTTTGTAACCCGGGACTATGTTGGACATTGCTATGTCTGGGGTTTGGGGCTCAGTGGTGCCCCCTACTGGCTACAAGCGCTAAACTAGAAAACAAACTCACTGAGAAAGATGCGTGGGATGGACCAGGCATAATTAATGAACCCAAGTAATTTAGGGCTGTGGTGCTAGAAAGACGGTGAGTAAGTTAAGGCATTGAACCAATTTTTGATAGATTTCCTTCCTTCCACCGCCACCACCTTTGTCCAGTGACCAGTCCCATCCATCGCTACTACATCAACAACTACTACCACTTCATCTGATTTGTCCAGTGGTAAGTCCACCTCTGACCATCAGTATGGGCTGTTCTTATCTGATGATGAAATGAGGAGACAACTGAGGAGTCTACACACAGGAAAAGCCGTGAGACCAGATGGAGTCCGTTTTTGAGTTCTTAAGGCCCATGCTGGCCAACTTTGTGGTATCATTTGTTACCTGTTCAATCTGTCACTACAGCTCCAAAAAGCTGTGAAAAACATCCTACATTGTTCCTGTTTCAAAAAAGGCAGACACCTGTTCACCTAATGACTACAGATCAGTGACTGTTACGTCCCACATCATGTTAAACTCAGGAATATTCTTGTGGATGAGTCTAAGGTGTGCTGGATAATGGATCATCTGCATGGCTCAAGGACCATATCCCTAATTTGGATGTGAGCAAAACTATAGCACCAGAAGGATCTGCCTGGTCTCATTTTCTCTTCACCCTGTACACCTCGGAATATAAGTACTGTATAACACTGGGTCACGTCAGGTGAAGAACTTTGTTTCTTGGTATAGAAGAAAATGTCTGCAACTTAACATCAGCAAACCAAGGAACTGCTTATTGGCTTTTACCACAACAAAGAGCCTCTATGTCCAGTCACAAATCAGGGAGTGGGTGTAGAGGTGGTGCACTGCTACAAGTATCTGGGAGCCCACATCAGTGACAGGCTGGACTGGTCTCATAATACAGAGTGTGGGAGGCAGCCGACAGTTCAACCCGAATGGGACGCCCCTGGAATGGAAGGATGGGGGAAGGCAGATACTTGTCATCACTGCCTTCCCCAAAACGCTAGATGGCAGCTTTATAGGCCAGAACAGGAAATTACATCATCGGGACTGGAGACAGAAGTGATGTCATTGGGACCGGAAGTGACATCATCATTAATACCAGACCCAGACGTGACGACTTCAATGGTGCCGTTACCAGAAGTGACGTCATCAATAGCTCCCGTGCTGGAAGTGACATCATCAATGGCGTTGTAACCTAGTAGGATTTCCCATGGATGGTCTGCAAATGATTGAGAGATAGTGTTAGGGCAGCTTGCCACCCCTTGGTCTGGTGTGGTACTACTATTATTCAGGCCCTCTAGTTGCCTCCCAATCACAGTGTGACAAGAGAAACTATATAAGAAAAGGCAGAGCAGGCTCTTTTTTAATATACTAAACTGCACTACTTTAATGTGTTTAGTTACATCCTTTACATCTTCTACAACTCTATGAACACCAGTATGATTTTCTATGCTGTAGTATGCTGGGCCAGTAACATCAATTCAAGAGAGGCCCACTGGATCAACAAGCTGATAAGAAGGCAAGCTCAGTTATGGGGCTCACTCTGTACCCCTTAAGGTCATTACAAAGGAGAGAATGAAAACAAAACTGAGTGCCATTATGACAATGATGCACATCCCCTCTCTCTGACACGCTAACACTTTCAGCCAACAATTTATTCAGTAGAAGCGTGTCAAGAAATGCTACGGGGGCTCCTTTATACCAACAGCAACATGCCTACGTAAGGCCTCATTGTCACTGTGACTGACCTTTTTATTGTTAGCAAATTCAGGGGGTTTCTTTTTAGGTATTCTGGTGTATATTTAAGGGGTTATGTTATTTGTTATAATATTATTTAGTTAATTATTTAATTATTTAGCATCTTTTAACAGCTAAATTTGAGTACAAATAAAGTGCTGTCTACCTATAGTTTAATGTGGCAGGACCTAAAAATGCTCATGCTGTGACAGTAGGGGGCACTATCACTCCCTTGAACCCTCAGGTACCACGCCAAACACCAGGTAAAAGTCCAATAATTCTTATTTTTATTATAATAATTATGTGCACCAAGCAGCCTCCACTCCACACTACTCATTAAATAATCAATACAATAATCGATCCTTCAACTCCCAGACACTTAGCCACCCTTCCTCCCAGCTCAGCTTGTCGTCTGGGAGTTCCCAAAGTTCTTATATATTTCCTGACCCGGAAGTGTTTCTCATCCTTCAGACCATGATTCCTTATCACTTCCGGGTCAGATAAAAAGTCTTTTTCTCTTACCCCGGATGTACGTAATTCCTCCCGTCCAAGTGACTCGGACGTACTTCCGGGGCGTAGGGAAAATGGTAGTCCCTGGTTCTCCCTGGAGTGATTCCTGGTGGTCCTGATGTTATCCAGCAGGGCTTTACAGGAAAACTCCACAGTCCATGATGCCCTGCTGGAATTTGAAGCATCTCCATGTCATAGGGAGGGCTCCCTCTGGCGACCTGGGGGTGTTGGCCAGGATAAAAAGCTGGCCATGGACCACAATGTTATCCAGGTGGCTGCATGTAAACTATCAGCATTTTCAGTTGTGAACATGGCGTTCAGCTCTTTTCCCTACTGCTTTAAAGGGACGGAGGTTGGTTTGTTTCCCATCACATCACTTTTGGTTTCTGTACTGCACATATGAGGAGAGCAAAGTGCAGTCAAGTATAATTATAATTAGAGTTTCCCCTTTTCAATTGCACTATTGGATTCTAGTTGCAGTGGGCAAAGGAATTCCTCAGCAGCTGTGTTTATTTACCTTCTTGAAAATTGTAATTATATTGAAGTTGTTGTAAAAAGGTCCTTGGGCATTTTTATATCCTTTAGGGCAAGAGGATAAGAATACCAACTGTAGCCAGCATAAGCAGATGTGCGACTATGAAGCTCCCACATTCTAATTTGGCATCTGAGATTTTCTGATTAATTCATATGGCTGCTGCCGAGTTTAGTGCTTGAAAAGAATTCTAGGCCATCTTGCTCTCTGTTTCTCTCCAGCCTCATCTTTCTGAAATACCTGTCAGACAAGTGGACAAATTATTTTTAGTTATAGCCAATTTATTTTTTAGACAAAACATAAAACTTCATAAGACATAGTGTGCTGCCTTAGGAAGCATTTTCATATGCTTTTTTTCAATTCTCATTCTCATAAACATTCTTCTGTCTACTGCCTCAAAGCTACTATATATCACAAAATTAAAAAACTGATGTACATCAGAGACATTATATTTAAACCCAGAGTTAGCAACTCATCTTCTAGACCTGGTGAACAACACCTGGATGAGAAGTACAGGCTATTCTCTGAGCCAAATGTGTTAAGTTGGGGCATGAAAAGTCAGGTTGGGTTAAATAGAAGTGTTTGCTTATGTAAAGAGTGCACATAGCCAGAGTAAAATATCTGTTGGGATTATGGAGAAGTTGTTGTGATCCACAAGGTGTCTGACAATTACTGTAAGAAGATAAATGTGGGCCAAAAATCATCATCAGGGGCAATGGTCAAAGACAAGAGCATCAAAAAAATCTAGCAAACAAAAGATAAGAATGAAAAGGAGTTAAAAAATAACGTGAAACAAAACCTGGCACTAATGCCTCTTGGTTTAGAAGCTAACTATTGCTAATGGAGATTTGTTTTCAAAACCTGAACCACCAATGGATAATATATACAGCAAACAGCAACATATTTATACCATCACCTGTTACATCATGGATGCGATGATCCACATTGCGAAGTTTTGTCAAAATAATTTGAAATTATAAATAAACCCCAAAAGACAAGATACATAATAAAAAAAATCAGATACATCAAAATACACATATGAAATGTAGTAACTGTTCCACAATCCTCCTTGTATGAAGATAAATCATAAAGTAAATGCAATTTGAAATTTACATGATAACGACAATGGATAGAAGCTGACGCAATGCAACATTTTCGCAATGGCTTATGGGTAGTATGAACTTGTGCAGCACTGCACTCTGCTGGTAGTCTTTTTGAGGTCAAGGTCAAATGAACATGGACGCTCCACTGTGGGATTTCACCATTACTGAACAATGTGCCATAGTGAGGTTTCTTTGAGCAGAGGTAGTGAAACCTTTTGAATTCACCAAAGCATGTTGGCTCAGTATGGAGGTGAAACCTCGATCTGGTCGACCATAAACATTGCACACAAAAGGCCATATTGACATGGTGAATGCCTTCATCAGACAAGACCAACACAGCATGTTGTCCACTGTAGCTGCACATTTGTATATCACTTGTGGATCTACACCATGCTATAGTGCATGGTGTTCTTTGGGTACCATAAAGTTTGCATAGGATGGGTACCAAAACAGCTTACTCATCTACACAAGCCAACATCCTTCTGTGAATTTCAGCAGGTTTCACTCCATCTACTGAAAGAATCTCTGACTTCCAGCTGTTCAACTTTTTTCTACATTCAAAGTTTAGAACTTTTTAGAAAGTTTTGACAATAGTTTTCCATCTTTCAATATCACCTTTCACGTCAGCGAACAAATATGTGTCTTCTGATTTGACAACCCTACTCCTTAAGGTGGTAACTTTCCATTTTGCCAGCATGTAATTCAGAGGGGTCAACTGAACTAAAAAAGGTGGACCCTATGCTGCGGCACAGCAAACAACCCTGGATAAAGTGATTGACATAACAGAAGATACTTTAGATAGACTTAGAACTTTTGCTTGTTTTGTTTCATGATTAGAATTTTGCCAGTCAGCTTTCTTCTGTTGGTATTGACCTTTTCAGAGAGCAACAACAACTTTTTGTTTTCTGCTCATTTTGACCTCTTTAGCCTCCGTACCATTATGTTTACCTCCAGAAAAATGAGACAAAAACGTTGAGTTTTTTTCAACAAGAAAAAAACCTATTATGTGTAACAGAAGCATGTAAAGACCAAACAACCAACATAAATACAGTAGGAAAAGTCCATCTTTTGTCCACTTCTGTACTAATGTAGATTATGTTTTGAAACAGTCACCAACACACAGTCTGATGTTGCAATAGGGACAGAAAAAGCATGTTTCTTTGCACACTTTTCTTATAATGTATTTATTTCTATTGCTTGTGTGTGAAAGGGTAGAATGTTAAATCCACGTGATGGACAAGCCGATCGTTTTATTGTAGGCACCTCAGTGCAAGGCTTAGGGACTTCTATATTTCCCCTAACATTAAAACTTTCTGCATTTTGAACAGTGCCTAGTTGGTTAAAGTCTTCATTGTACTTCCAGTTGATCACAATCATTTCTCCTTTTTTCCAGGTACTGTAGATGTTCCACTCTACTGCACATTTATGTGGCTGAGGTCACCAGGCATATCATGGCAGTTAGGTCAATGTCTGATGACCTCTTCCCATCATCACCACTATCGCATGATTCAACTAATGATTCCATTTCAGTTTCTTCTAAAACTGGATTTACAACATCGATGTACTCGAGTACATGCCATTGTGGGCTTTAGTTGAAGATTCCACTCTGCTCCACTCATGAATATTAATGATTTGCCATAGAGTGGCAAAACACAGAAATATTCATGATTATTTTTTTTGCAAGATGCTATTTTATCCACTAGACAGCTGCAGATTACCAGCCCGAGTGTTACTCAGGCTTAACACTTTTCATAACAGCTTAACCCAGGAGACATTCGGGGTTAACTATTTTTCCATAGAATTCTGAGCATGAGAGATGATCATAGTTAACGGCAAAGTGGCTAAGTCTACAAATTTGTAGTTTTTCAACTTTGTGACAATACAATCTCTTTTAAATGGAAATGTGCTTCCTGCTTACCATCAGAACAGCACCTTCTTACCTTACGTACATGTTTGATTCACTTTGCTTATAGCTTTTGGTATAATTCATGTGATAAAGGGTTTCTACAAACTCTTCTCAGAGACCTTTTACCTAATACTAAAACAATGGAACCCTTAACCTTGGGGCTCCCCATTAACAAAGTAAAATGTTGGCATAAAGCAGTCACATTTGCTCTCTTTTTGTATTTTATTTTGATTCCATTTACAAGTATTATTCTGGTATTCATCAATGCTAGCTATGCACATGGACTTACCTCTGAGGATCTGGTTTGTGTTGTTGTATCTCTATATATAATCTTCATTTGGATCTTGATCTTTGTCCGCGAATGAATTAGAAGAAGAAGCACTAGATGGCAGTAGAGAGACAGCTAAAACATAAGCTTTGCATTAAGAATCTCCTCCAGGCTTATACTACTGAAGACTGTAGCACTCCAGTCACACCTCAAAACACAGACATTCAAACTAAACAAATTGTTGTGCTTTAAATTAACTAAAGAGATCTTCATCTAGATCTTGATCTTTGTTTGTCCGCGAATTCCATGCATCCGTAGACCACCTTCCAGTTTAGTACGTTGTTGTTACTCACGAATGTCAACAATGTGCTGGAATAACGAAAGGGGTGGTGAACAGTGTTACGCTGGTTAGCTCCTGAGGCCTGGTTAGAGAATGAGATTGCTGAAGATAAAAGGTACGTGCCTACGTAACATATGTATGAAAGAAAGACAGTGGGTAAAATGAATGACAACGTAACAGCACGTTCCGGAAATTATTATTGTTACGTTGTAGCTGGCGAGTGCTGCGTGTCTCACAGTTGTACCGTGCCTTGCTCACATGTCAGTGAAGTGATCCCTATTTATGCTTTAAAGAGCCTGGATACCTGTGTGCCCCCCTTTTATAACCATTGCTCCTTGTATATTGCCTTACTCTTTGGATTGCCACAAAGCAACCTGCGAGATTGGAGAAAGGTTGAGAAGACATCGTGAGAGGAGATGATAGCGTTGTGAAAACGAGACGGACTGTGAACGGACAGAAGCAGAAATGCTCCTACACCACCACATAATTACGATTCGGACAGTGATTCCGAGTGGGCCGTTCCTATTGAGTCAATATCCAAGGGTTTTCTTTTGTAATTTTGTTTCCCCCTATAAAAAATCATAATGCTGTGCGACGAAGGGCCTAGTTCACGACTGGCAGCCGCGTTTAAACAGGGAGCCCTTCACAGACAACTTTAACACGCGCAACGTAGTTGGGCGCACATGGCTAGTTTAATATAATAAATGGCCACTGCTGAGAGAATACTTTGTTGAATTGCCATGTAATCAAGTCTTAGTACTAGTCAGTGACTTTGCTAGACATTTGAAGAACAAGTCTGCAATGTTGCTGGAGCGTTTTCTAGGCCTAAAGCAATTTATGCTGATTAGCTCTGTACTTAACAGTTGTATCAATACAGGTATTATTATAGTAAATTTTTTTATCAAAGCTTTAAAAATCTAGGAATGACAAAAGATTTGATGAATGTGTATTGCTCATTGTCTGTCTGACTGTTATTGCCAGACTTTGACTAAAAGCAGTGGTATGTAACACAGCAGCAGAAACTGCCTTAATTCAGAAATATTCTTTGTAGCGCACGCACGTTACAAAAGCCATTATCTTTCATGAGATGAGTTGTCACCTGGGTCATGTAATTACATGCTCCTTATTGCTCTTAAATGCTGCTCTTCCCTTTTAAACCTTGATTTTTAGATGACCTTTGGTAATGTATACTGCAGTTGTGAACAGAACATTTCCTATTAAGCAAATTGCACAAGTGGAAATGAAGCACCAGCCCTGGCTTCATATGTTGAAATTATAATGATTACAGGGGGCCTGAATGGCCCTTCATGGATCTAAAGCTTATTTGAAATGAAAATTGTAAATCATTTGCAAATGACTAAAGTGAACTAGGTAGGAATCGCCGCACACTTCACACCTTATTGATATGACTTGTTGAGCGAGTTAATTATTGAAGTGTATTTGTTTTACAGGTTAGAGGACGGACGTCCAAGACTGGATTAATAGGTAGTGGAGCTCAAATGGGCTTGGGCATTCCCCACTTCTGATGCTAGTTCCACCTTCTGGATCGGAGGTAAAGACACTTTCTACCCAATTCTCTTCTTTTTCATAATTCATGCAGTCGGCTGTTATGTGTGGTGAGATTATCAAGTGCTAATGGTTATTGCTTTTTGGACAGACAAAATCAACCAGTGTGCCAACCTTTTTGACTAAAACCTGACTAAAATTAACCCTTAAATTGTGGGTTAGATGTCACATGCTTGCTGATGGAAGGGGGTCAGTTTGTACTTGCTACCTTTGAATGGTGTTTTAAGATCAAATACAGGTGAGGAGAGAAACTGGAAGCTAAACCAGAATAGATGTGGGCAGAAATGTTGGAGTCTCTCCACTAGAGACCTGGTATATATTTATATGGTCAAATATGGAGTAATAATGAATTGAATACTCCTTAATGGCACTCTAGCCAAGGTTGTTTTGTTTTACTCTGCCTGCTTCTAGACTGATAAATAAAAACAGAATACACTTGGTGATGTGAACTATGCTGTTTATGGCACCACATGTCTAAAGTGTCTGTTCAGCTTGGACAGCCTTAGTTTTTTGATACAAACGTTTCTCTGTGAATGTTGTGTTTTGTTTCTAATAATGCTGAGCTTTGAACATGCATCTGTTCTTGTCAGATGTGCTCATTACAGCCAAATTACCTTGGTGTCTGCACTTTGTTTCACAAACAAAAGACTTGCTTGCTGAACAACGAGAAGACAACTAGCTTCTGTAGCAATTTCTTCTGATTCTTCAGTTTTACTTCTTGTTTTTGATATTTTCCAGTTCAAAGTTATCTGCCTGTTCCTTTCATTTTTTTTTGCTACTGTAGTACCTTTGTGTGCATTGACTTGGCCTGTCTAACAATTCCATTTTGTAAATCTCCTAGAATTAAGACTTCTGGCCACTCTATTTTTTGGCACTTCTACTCAACACATTCTGTCCTTAGCGAGGATCATAGAAGCACGATAGTCTTCATTCTTAGAATTACTTTATTAGTTTATGCAAACAGGCTTTAAGCTTTAAATTTATCTAAGCGTCCAATTTTGGCACCCAGGTTCTCTTTAAGTTGATGTCACAGTGCCTGCTTTTTCCAGCAATTTGTAGTTTAGTCTTTATTTATGTCATCTTAGCAAGTTATAGGGAGTTGAGGCCAGTCTTGTTTGCCAGTCATGTGGTGGGACATCCAAGTGACTCAATCATTTTCCAATACAAAATTAAGTTGTGGGCGGCACGGTGGCACAGTGGTAGCGCTGCTGCCTTGCAGTAAGGAGACCCAGGTTTGCTTCCCTGGTCCTCCCTGCGTGGAGTTTGCATGTTCTCCCCATGTCTGCGTGGGTTTCCTCCGGGCACTCCGGTTTCCTCCCACAGTCCAAAGACATGCAGGTTAGGTGGATTGGCAATTCTAAATTGGCCCTAGTGTGTGCTTGGTGTGTGGGTGTGTTTGTGTGTGTCCTATGGTGGGTTGGCACCCTGCCCAGGATTGGTTCCTGCCTTGTGCCCTGTGTTGGCTGGGATTGGCTCCGGCAGACCCCTGTGACCCTGTGTTCGGATTCAGCGGGTTGGATAATGGATGGATGGATGGAAAGTACTGTCAGTTGTAGGGATGATCTCCAGTGTGTACACAAGTTGCCAACAAGTTAGCATTCATCTAGAAACACAATGCTTTCAATATGGCCTCAAAGTAAGGAACGCAAGAGGGTGATTTGAATTTGTTTGACAGAAGTCTTGTTTCTCTTAGCTTGACAGAATTCAGAAAGATAGGCTGAGATTGAAGCTGAACTTCCTATACCAGGATAATATTCATACAGCCAGAAGTGCTGTTAAGCACCACATTAGGCTGCTTGCCTACTTTGGAAATTTAAAATTTTGCTGAAAAGTCGTAAGGAGGTTGTATAAAACGTCATCTTCTGCAGTTTCAAGTTATGTAATCGGACAATAGTGAGACAACCAGATCCAACAAATGTACGATTACATTTAGCATGTTCTGTGGATCGAAGTCATGCAATGTGCTGAAGTATCTGGTACAGTTGCTGGATTTCAGAGTTTGTCCTGATAGCCAAGGGTGCATGGGTGTACAATTTTAACAGAAACAAAACACTTATCGACTTTCTATCTGTCCTACCATTTAATGAATCTGCTAACGCTGTACGCCATAGACTCGTACATCTCAGAACAATTTTCAGGTCTTTGAGATGCTGATGGGAATATCCAGAAAGAAGCTATGCTGGCACTGGGAGAATGTCCAGGATCCACACATACAGTGATTGGACCAGGACATAAACCCAGTCTCCTTGAACAGTGAGAGAGCAGTGCTGACCAGTGCACTGGCATCCCACCTTATTATACCTGAACAATAACTCGAGTAGGAGCACTTAATGAACACCTCCTTGGGTAAGGGTGTTGAACTCCAGTCCTGGAGGGCCACAATGGCTGCAGGTTTTCATTCTAACCACCTTCTTAATTAGTGACCTGCTGCTAATTAACGTCTTTTGGCTTAGCTTTAATTAACTCGACTCAGACCCCTTAGTTCTTTCTTTTTCCATAATTAGCAGCCAAGCAATAATGAGACACTAAACGAGCCGCAAAATGACCACCTAACCACATTATCTGAACATAAAGAAAGGTGAAGGTCTCAGTAAGGTTGATCTCTCAGATCACCAAAACATTTTGACAATGTTCTTAGAAAAAACAGAAAATTAACAGTTTTGAAATGTCTGCTGTAGTAGAATGAGAGCAGCAACAAGCCATGGAATTAAATAATGGGCTTAATTAACAACGAGACTCAGTGCCTAATTAAGCAACTGCTTGGAGTGAAATAGGTGGGATTACGAGGCCTCAGTTTAGCTGGTCATCTTTTGGCTCATTTCAGGTCTAATTTTTGTTTCGCTGCCATTTAATGAAGAAAAGAATCAATTGAGAGGATTGAATCCTTAAAAACAGGGCTGTTAAAATTAAGGGGAAAAAGGTAATTAGCAGTGAAAACTGGTCAATTGTTAGAATGAAAACCTGCAGCCACTGTGGCCCTCTAGGACCAGAGTTCGACACCTGTGTCCTAGGGGTTCTCTGTAGTCCGTAATAATTGCAGCAAAAAAGCTCAACTGAATGGTGACTGCTCTCAGAGGCTCTTTAGCACACTGGACATCCACCACCAACTAATTTTTCTTGCCGATGTTGAGTAGCAGGTTGGTTCTTCCTGCACCACAAGACAAAGTCTTCCACAAGCCGTCTGTATGTCAACTCGTCTCTATTATTAATGCCGTTGGTATTTTCAGTAGTCTCAGGATGTAGTGGTACCAGTTTAATTGCTTGGTATAGCATACATACATTTCTGAACCCAACTCTATTCTAGCCTTAGGTGCTGGCAGATCTGTCATTAGGGCTGATGACATCCTTGCATCTTGGTTCTCCATCCAGCAATTGTAAAGTCACTTGATTCACTTGTTTCTCTATTGTAATTGTTTCTGTATTCATAAGATTTTGCAACAGCAAGAATAACATTTATTTTATATAACAGATTTTCATACCAGGCATGTAACTCAAAGTGCTTTATAAGATATCAAAGAAAAATTGCAAGAAAAGGAAAAACACGACAAATGTTAAGTATATGAATGAATACATGAAAAACCAAAATTAGTAAATAAGAATAAATCAATGCACAGTTAACTAATACAGATTCATAAGTAATAGATAAAGCAGAGTCTTTACTTAAGGATTCATTTGTAAGTCTGTCGTGATTATAATAGTAAGTTCAGTGCACTGGTTAGATGGTAAAGGAGGACAGAAAAAAAAAAAAAACAAACATGATAGCACTGCTGGCACCATGCCCAACTCTCCTTCTTTATCCTGACTTGGTACAGGTAGTGCGACATGCTGTACTAGTGGAGTTTTTTTTTCTTAGAGGTACCTTATTGTATACAATATTTAGCTGTCAAGTGACATGACATAAAACAACACAACATTCTCAAACCTATTTAATCCAATTCAGGGTGACGAGGGCTGAAGCCCTACTTGGTAGCATCAGTTACAAGTTAGAAACCCATCCTGGATGGTGCACCAGTCCATCACTAAAAGGCTTTGTTTTATTTGAAGCTAAGTGGGTTTATTATCAATAATAAGGTGGTGCAGTTTTTAGCACTATTGTCTATAGTGGTAATTGTCGTTGTGCAATTTGAATGTTCAATTCATGACTGCTGGGGTTTTCCTCTCACATCTTCCAGTTCTATCCATTAGGTTAACTGGCACTTCCAAATTGCCCTTGTATGGAGGTGTGCGCGCATGGGCCCTGCCTGTATGGGGCGTTTTCCTGTCTTGCTTCCCAGTGTGGCCTAAAGTTGGAATGGCCAGGACTGAGAATGTTATGCTATGATACGCTTACACATCACAGGGTCACGCAGATTAACTACATCAAGCACGTCCCACTGGATGGCTGCATGCAACATGTCCTGACAGTAGCCCTAGGGTGTCCTACAAAAGTGTTACCCATCCTTTGTGGTGTCACCACCCAGTTTTTCACATACCAGTGTATTTGTGACCCACTCTGCTCTGTGATTTTAGAGCAATCGTTTGATCTGGGGAGTAGGGTGGACCCCCTTGATGAATCGAGTGCAATTGTCAAGGCTGGGCCCAACACGATCACCAGAGTGTCAGAACATTGGATGAATCAAGTGAGTTCCATCAAGTGTGGACTGGTAGATGGAGTTTTGTCCAGGGTCGACAGTGGCTGACATACAATGAAGCCATGGCCCACAGGTTTGGAAACTCTGCTCTAGAAGAAAGACATCTTGCAGTTGACATAGATATTCTGGGTTGCAGCTTATTAGGTATTTGAATATGTTCAAGGAAAAAAGGCAAATATGAGCTCTCTGCTCAGATTGCTGCTACGGATAGAAGCCGTGCACAAACGACTGGATACGGTAGATGATAATAATGATAATACTATGAATGACAGAGCTGACTTTTTGCTTATTGCATTCTGAATTTTTATTTTATCTTTGTATTAACAAGGATTTAGAATGATTGTGACCATCCATACTTATTAATGCATTGAGCAGCTCAGAAGATTAACAGTGTTTGGAGAGTCCATCTGGTTTACAGGTGCTTGAAAGCTGGAATAAAATGGGATGTCTACAGAGGTCTCCAGACTAATCTCTCGCTCAGTCCTCCTACTTTTAAACATTTTTTATTTCTCTGCTGAGCCTCCTGCATACACCACAGGAACGCTTGACAAGTACTTAAAGTATTGCTTTCTCCGATCGGCCTATCGATCTTTGAAGTGTGGCTGGTGCCAGACTGACTGCATATCTATCCCCTACTGCATTTAAAAAAGGAAGCAAAATGATTTTGTGGAGTCGGAAGCACATAGCATCTTGTGCAGTGTACCATAGTTGCACTCATGCCAGCGTAATGTTCAGAAGATTACATTATGTCCCTGCATCAACATTCCAGTTGCTCCAGCCTCTGTGTACAATCGACATGGTTACATTTGTTCACATTGTCATGCCACCACCTGTAGACAACAAAAGATATAAAAATAAGAGCTTTTTGAAATAAACACACAACAATACAGATTCATGAAAGAAATGTTCAGAAAAGCACAAACCGACCCTCTGACACCCTAAAGAGTTTGAATTTCTGTAGTGTTATTATGCTTTGCCTCAGTCTTTCTATCTATTCTGTCTTTACACTGCCAGGAAACCGTTGTACCTGTCTCATATACCATCCTTACACTACATACTCTTATCTAAGACTTCTTTTAATGTAATTGTCATGGATATCTATAAAGGGTACTATGTTAAATTAAAATTAACTGATTGATAGTGTAAAGTTTCTAAACTCTTTTGGGACTCCCCCCAATGGGACGACATGCTGAAGAGCATCCCGAAGTGCGATTGCCAAGTCTGTGGAAGACAGACTATCTGTTGCCGGGGCAAACACAGGCTCCCAGTGCTGTTGCGGCTCGCAGAGAAAGCAAATTTGAGGGGACCGCGGTCGTGCTATAAGTGCCAGTCGTCGATTGGTGATGCAAGAAACATTATACATGCAGGGAACATTATTACTTAGCCACCACGACCCTGCCTAACTGCTGTATCTATGTATAGGAGAGTGGTAGATCATGCTACAATAAATAACCATGCTGTTCCTGTTTCAAGCTGAATAAAGTTGGTTTTGCTAAAGAACTGAGACTCAGCCTCGTGTTTTGGGGTGCAAGACAGGGACTCACACGTCACAATAGATATATCAGAATTCATCTAGGCTATGTCCGCGCTACCACATTTTCATTTAAAATGTTTGTCAACGAAAACAATTCTACGTCCACACTAGAGTTGTTATAGCATTTTCAAAACAAAAATGCATATGACGTAAAACTTCACCTGTACTCTGTGAGAGCATATAGGCAGCAAACTGAAGGGATTATGAATTAAAAAAATTCAGAGCCCCGTGAAAATCAGATTCACTTGTACTGTGTGCTTTCCAAATTATCAGTGCGGGCAGGACTCTGATAACACATGCACAGCATAAGAAAATAAATAAATTCTTTAAGGAGCCGGAATGAATTGCCCTTGTGTCACATTAATGTGCAGATTACTGTTGAAAGTAAGTTTTCAGAATCGATGATGGCCATTTTGTCATTAAATTAAAAATAATCAGAAGTAGTCTCCCCTAGACTTTCTAATATACTCAGATATTGGGATGAATATTTGAGGAGTAAACCGCAAGACAACGATTATATTTTTATTTTATGTTCATTAAGGAACCATCAACAACAAATCAAATCAAATTAATAATATATTGAACAATTATTATAAAAGTAAAGTTGAATAAATCAGACTCTTCAGATGAATTAATAAAAGGTAAAGCACCACTTCCAGTTAACGGAAATAACCCAAATGTTGATAGAAACCTATGTTTTGTACCTAATACTTGTATGCAAAATTTGGTTGACCTAACTGAAAGCGTACTCAAGTTATCATGTTTACATACACATAGACATAATTCCAAAAATGGTATATTCGGACTCAAGGAGGTCTAAAACATTGAGATTCTTCAAAATCTCGAGGTGAAATTTTTGGACGATTACAATACTTTCCCTGTACTTCGTATACGAGAAAGTAACAAAGCACTTGTTAAGGTGACACTTAAAACGTTTCATTATAAGCAGCCAAAAGTAATCAGTGTGCATCTTACACCTAACAACATTTGTAAAACTAACTAAATAGAGGAAATAAATAAATAAATAAATAAATAAATAAATGCGTGCATGCTTGCATCTGTCTTTGCTTTACTGCTTTGTGCTGTTTTGTCTCTCTCTGTCCTGTAATGTCGTGGGCTCAACTGCAATCTACACCCATCCACTTTATTAAGCACCTTTTTATTAAGCTTGCTCCTCCTTAATAAAAATTAAGTTTAAGTAAAAAACATATAAAAAGCTACCAACTGAGTTATTTACAATCTGATTTTCATGGGGTTCTGAATTTTTAACACCAGCGGCCATGGGCTTTATCAAAAAACTGTAGCGACCAGTAAGTTAATTGTTTTTTATGCACTAGGGGGCTCCGCCCCCTGCTAGGTTCGGTTGCCCACCCCCATGTTTGGTTTTATCCGGATGTAAAATTTAAAGAGATTTTTATTTTCATGAGAATTGTTACATAAGCATTATTTTCACTTTCACTTTTAAACATTTGTAAAAACAATACTTGTCCCTTGTTAACGGCCCCGGGCATGGTTACATCTCTTTCTCGCAGGACTTATATCGCTGCTCGCATTGTGAAAGGGGGGCTGGCTGAACGCACGCTAAGGAGATGTCATCGGATCATCTGTTCTGCTTGTTGCATGTCATTGTTTTAAGATCTGGGAGCACATGATGCTTGTCTGCCAAAAGCAATCCAACAATTGCTAGGTTAGATGTCCGTGGACTTGCTTTAAATGATGGCTCACTGCCTTGTGTCATGTGACATTGTAAAAACAATACTTGTCCTTTATTTCCGGCCCCGTGTGTGGTTAAATCTCTTTCTCGCAGGACGCATAACGGTGCTCGCGTTGTGAAGGGGGGGCAGCTACTGTCGCGCTGCCAGTCGATCATTTTAAAGCCTTTACAGCTGCTGTCTTTTTTGCCACTTCGTGTCTATGCTGCTCGCGTTGTGAAGGGGGGGGGGGGTTAGGGTGGCTGAACGCACGCAAGGAGAAGTGGCTGGATCATCTGCTGCGAGCTGTGTGTTTTGCTTGTCGCTTGTCATTGTTTTAAGAGCTGGGAGCAAGTTAAAGTGTCTCTTGCGGGACTTCAAATTGTCTTCTGAGAAGATCATGTCTCGTCTCCCTAGTTTGCCCCCCCCCAAGATTTTTTTTTTATAATAGAGAGATGTGTGCAGCATTCAAACTTTACAAAATACAATTTATATGCATACAGGTAAGCAGCACAACAAGTGCCATGGAAAGCAACTCTTTTACACCCTCTATGTTAGAAAATGCTTTTTTTTCCTGTATAGGGATACCATTCAGGGAATGAGTCGTTCGTTGTAATGAACTGGATCAAGTCAGGGAAGGGCCAGAAAATAAGCACAAACCACTCAAAGTGAAATTAGAGAATCGTTTTTGTTAAAATGTGTTTATGTCCATCCACACCAACCAGCTGACACTACGTTTTCAGATGTATACAGCTCTGGAGAGCAGTTTTAAGAGTCTTTGTTTCCGAGGGTCTAAAATGACAAGCTAATGTGGACAAAAGGTGAAACTGTAGACACGTGTTTTTAAATGAAAATTGATTAGTATGGCTTAGTCTTGACAAGGCCTTAGAGTAAGTTGGCTAATCTTTAACTCTGCCTGCTCTGTGCGCTTTCATACCAGAGTTGTGCAAAAGAAATTTTTGATTTTTTGTGCTATTTTCAAAAAATGCATGCAGCAACCCAAACCCCCGAACCTGTCCCCTCCTGGATGCCTAGAGCAGCCAAACTTCAAGTGGGGCCATTGCAAAACTTCAAGGGGTACACCCCAACTGGATTTAGATATCAGCAAAAGTCTATGGTGAAATGACATTGCCAACAACAAAATACCAAGGGAGAAGTCACCAAGCCCCACCAGCAATGTTCATTGGACTGGTCCACATCGCCATTAGGCGGGTTTCACCTGTCATTCGGCTGGAAATATTTCCAGGACCTGGTAACCCTGCCTACTCTTCTCATTCATAGGTCACAATTCCAGCCCAGTAACAACTTATTCATTAAATAAAATTGTGCTTCACGTGATATCAGCATTGAAAGTGCAGTAAGACATAAGTAGAATTAATTATTAAAAGTTAAAGAAAATTAAGTGAAATCATTAATAGAATAATAGAATAGAATACCTTGTACTTGTGTTGCTTCAACAAGCCAGGTCAGTTTACCTGTGCAGTTTCACAAGCCACTGCTGAATAATCCTGAGCTGCTGCGGATTATATCTGTGCTTTACACTCATTTGTCCAATTAATCTTTATGGGGTGACCTTATGCCAGAGACACTGGTGCAATTTGAGAACCGTCTCTGGAAAGTAGCACATGGCACATACAAACAGAATATAAATGTATCAAGCAAACAATATGGTTTTAAACTGTGGGAGGAAGCCTGAGCAAAGCCATAAATATAGGGTGTTAGAGACACGTTTTACATTTTATTTTCGGTCATTTTTATTTTATTTTTTATTTCATCCATTTAGGGTTTAGAATATAATATGATGCAATACAATACAATTTGTTATTTGTATAACCCAAAATCACAAGACAAGTGCCGCAAAGGGCTTTAACAGGTCCTGCCTTTTTACAGCCCCCCTGCCTTGACCCTTTAAGAAGACAAGGAAAAACTCCCAAAAAAATCCTTTTAGGGGAAAAAAATGGAAGAAACTTTGGGAAAGGCAGTTCAAAGAAAGACCCCTTTCCAGGTAGGTTGAACATGCAGTGGGTGTCAAAAAGAGGAGGTAAATACAATACAATACACAGAACAGAACACAAGTAATCCTCAATACAATATAATAGTTCAATAGAAATATTACAAGTAGAGAGCAGATGATTTCACAGTAGATGATATCACATAATACGATTTGGATTTGTTCAGAGTCCTGGAGACCTCGGCCATCAAGCTGTCTCCGCCTATTGGCCATTCCACAGCTGAGACAGTACTGGGCCAGCCAATCTGATGAAAGGACCCCTCTACGCGATGATTCCTGCGATCCCCCATCAGAGATGACTTTACCTTAGGCAGGCAAAACAAGTTGACAGTAGGGCAATGGCACATTTGAGTACCGAGAAGAAAAATAGAATAGGTGAGGGTTAGTAACAAATTATAACTATTATTTTACTGATGTTTTAGTGCTAATGACTGACAACAGAGATGCAGTCTGTACAGCTAATCAGCAGCTCTAGTCAGGATATGCTAAACTGAAGTAGTGAATCTTCTGCATGGGATTGAAGGGGCACCTCTTATACTTGCAGGCAGACAAAACAGTATAATGGCCCTTAAATATTTTCAACCTATGATCCAAACTCTTTGAGATATTTAAGTTTTATAAACCGTCAACTCCATACTATACTGTACCTAAAAGACATAGAATATAACAACTTTAGTGTTTTATAAAATGCCTAGTTAGGGTATGCTAAACTGAAATAGTGAATCTTCAGTCTTCAGCCAGGATTGGAAAGCTGAGACCGAAGGGGCATCTCTTATAGTAGCAGGCAGACCATTATACAGTTTAGGATAAAAAAAATAATAATAATTTTATAATAAAAAATTTTAGGATAAAAAAAAGAATAAAGGAGAATATGTATTTAATTGCATAGTGCACTTTCTCACCTCAACATTTATTTAATGTTGTTAAAGTTATTTTTCCTTGTTTTTGGTTTTAATGGGTGCTGCCATTTGTTGCTACAGTATGTTGTCTAGGAAGCAAATTAGAGCTGCATCAATGATACAATTGTATCATTGATGCAGCTCTGTCCAAGATTTAATTTAATGTAGTAAAGTTCTTGTTTTTGATCTCTTGGTTATGAATTAATAGCAACATTTCTTTGACTTCGATTTTTGGTTTACATTTAAAATTTGACGACATATCTTTTAACTGTACATCTCATCTCCAAGCAAACTGGTGCTGCTGCTCTCATTAAAGCAGAAGACTAACCTCTCTAAAGATATTTGTTTCTGAGCCTTAAATGTTACCTATCTTCACATGCTTCTGCCTTTTAGCACTGCATCTTCCAGATTTAGCTTTTATTTTTACACTATTACTTAGATTTTTCTTGTATTCCATGGTGATACAAAACTGATATCGAAGTACAGGCAAAGCACAGGCCTGGAGCAGCAAAAATTTCACAAATGCTTAACATCTCTGTTGAAAGGAAGCAGACTTCCAGCATAAAAATGGATTTTCTTGTCTTTTATTTTCATAATGTAAGCATCATGTCTAAATAATACAAGCTTTGGGGTGCCTAAAATAGAAATGAAGGAGCAAAATCCCCATAAGGACGTTAAAAACTGTTCAGAACTGATAAATATCTTTCTTTTTCTTTCTTCATTCAAAGAAATGTTTATGATAGTTGGCTATCTGCTAGTTATGCACCGTGAAAAATCTAATTGTAGAACTGTATTACAAGCTTATGGTAAACTTTTTTATGAAACTTGCAACTCTGATACCATGCAGAAGTACAGTAAATGATTTAGTTAGTTTAAAATTAGGATAAGCAGTACATTAGTTGTATACTGTAGGTAATTTAGCTAAGGAATTGATGCAAGTCAAGAAAAATACGTATTGTCATCATAATCAAGTCATTGAACTATTGTGTGACTCCAATAAGAGACTCCTCAGAGAACTGGGGCCTCATATATAAATGGTGTGTACGCACAAATATGTTGCGTATGCCCACTTCCATTCTCACATTGCGATGTATAAAAACTAAACTTGGTGTAAAGCCACACACATTGTTACTCCAGCCTTAACCTGTGTGTAAATTTTCAGCTTGGTTTTGCAAACTGGCAGCACCCAGCGTCAAATCAGTGCTACTGTTCCTGTGTGATTTCCCTTTATTTTGTAGATTTACATCCCTGATGCAGCTTTATCAAATACACTGAAATTAACTGCATATCGTTTATTAGTTTAAGTCATCTGATTGTAATCACCCTGTAACAATATAATGGTCCACGGATATCGTTTTACATTTAAAGAACTTATTGTGTGGCGATTGGTTATTTGGAGGAAGAAGAGGATGGACAGGAATTAGAGGTTGGTATATTTGAAAGAAACAGTACTGCTGCAATAAATTATTTCATCGAAGGTCACACACAGTGCAGCAAGCACCTTTCAGGAGACTGGAACAATCTCTGAACGCTAGCTTGTTGCTACCACTGCGCCAACATGCCTCAAAGTTTAATACATGGTTTAATTCCTATCAACCTGAAAATGATATCAAGTATACATCTTAGTATTTAAATTGTTCAGAGAGCTGTAATATCATGAATGTAATGTATTCTGTGTCCTGTCGGCATAAGAGAAAGCCAGTTTAAGAAGCACGTAGTGATTCACACACAGAGTACATAGAAGAGCTCATAGAATACGTAGCGTTTAATGTGCTATTTTAGTTGTGATTAGAGAAACTAGAAAATGAAACAATTTTAAGATTAAATTTATAACATTCTACTTTAATGACAAAATAAACTATGAGATTGAAGTGGACATTTTGACGTTTTTTTCTTTTCTCTGTACCTTAATATGCTTCCGTATGACACTCAGACTGAGAGGTACATTCTAACGCACCTCATCCCCTTTTCAATCCATATGTTGACAGCAATCACACAGAAAAAATGTGTAGCGGTTTAAATAAGTGAAGGCCATCTGTACAAGCGAAGTAAAGGTGCAAAGTCCTCTGAAGCTTGAATAATATAATAGTATTTAGCAAATTTGCTATAAACCTCAAGTTCTTGCCCAGCACGGTGGCTGTGAGTGTAGTCAATTTAGCACAACCAATATGCTCAGCATCACAAACTGCTGTCTGTTGGTCAATAACTTTGAGTTGACATTTGAAGGTCTCTCAAGTCCTACTTTCCACCAAATTTATCATGGCTTTTTCTGGACTTTCCCTTTCCCTTCTAATGTTGGGGATTCATGTGCCTTGTTTGATGACTTTGCTATGACTACTTGTTCCTCTGAACTGTGTGTGACCCAACTTCTCCTTACATTAAATTACACTCTTTATAGATTATTTCACCAGTAGGTGCCAAATGGCATGGTGGTCAATCAACGGTTACATGTGAGTGTTGAGAAAGAAGAAGTTTGGTGTTGTTGCAGAGTTTTGCCTATTTTTAAGTGTAATTAAAAGTTGTTATTCTAGAAGAGCAGTTGAAAACAAAAGTTAGCACACATTTGTGTGTTGAGCTTGGGAGCCAAACTGTGCTTCGTTATGTTACAGTCTTCAGTTACTCTGCTGTGTCTGTCTCCTCCACTGACCAGTGTTCCAAATTAACATTTAACGACTTCTGCCATAGAAATTTATCTTGCTGTCGTCACTGAGAACCTGAGAAATGTTTGCAAGCAACATTAAAGCTTGACTATCAATCACATGGTCGCTACTGGGCACTATGCAACTCATTATTGGAATGTACATTCCCTACAAATTTGAAATCAAAGGTAACTATTGAGATTCTTAAACCTTCTTTTGAATGCAGGAGGTTGAAGGAATAGGACATCACACCTCCTTCTGCCATCACCATGATTAATTTTGAGAAAAACAACACCAGTAATATAAAATAATGCAAAATATATCGATTAAGCCAGGTTTTAGCATTCATTTGTGTCGTTAACAATGTTACTGGTGTATTGATTTATGGGTGGGTTTTAAACAATAATTCTATAAATTGTTTTTAAAGACAATATCCTGTTTAGTGGGGAAATTCTGCAAAAACAAAAAAAAGGAATTCTGTGAGAAAGATGAACATGTGTTAAAATGATAGCAACATTGATTTTTTGTTTTAAAAGAAGCTTTGTATCATTCTTAAGTTACAGATGAGGCTTACACTTTAGGGATCATTGGATGCTTAATGAAAGAAAATAAAAAAATCGAAAGGCCAGTAATTTGTCCTTTGGCATAGATAAATTAAGCTACCTTATCATTGTTTGACGAAAAGGAGTGGATGCCAGGGTCTGTTCAGGGTAATACTCTTTCATGTACTGAAAAGCACTGCAGAGCTCATGTTCTGAAAAAAGGTTCTTGTCACCTTTAGTGCTGTATTATAATCTTTATTGTGACTCCACTCACACTCCTCTGAAAATGTGACGGGTGTCATAAGTGTTTTATACTCATCCTAAAAGATGCTGTGAGTGAACATAATATGATAACAAATTCGTATTTAAATGGAAAACATGGGGTGTCACTTAAAGAAGCCAAAAAACACACTTGTGCAAGCTAGATCTGAAAGGCGAAAAACTTGTCATTGTTTTGGACTAGGCTAACTGGTGATAAAGACATTTTGTATTTATATACTGTACTAATGAATTTTCTATCTATCTATCTATCTATCTATCTATCTATCTATCTATCTATCT
>JANRMT010062843.1:14703255-14713705 GCA_026402145.1 Polypterus bichir lapradei | reverse complement strand
TCTATCTATCTATCTATCTATCTATCTATCTATCTATCTATCTATCTGCATCTTCATAGACAAAAATTATAGGCAAAAAAGTAAAATTATCCAGGGTGAATGCCCCTAACTTTTAGTCTAGGCTTTGTAAATACCATTGTGTGGAGGTAGGGTGTCAGAAAGGTCGATTTCTATCAGTTTCATAAGTAGTTGTTCTTACTTGAAGGTCAAAATTTTACCTGCTGATGATTTTAAGGCCTTAAGTTAATTGTAGTTAGGATTTGGGCTGTCATTGACAATGATGTCACAAAATAAGGGCACTGAAGCACTCCCATAGGTTTATTTCCCAATATCTATATAGTTTTTGTTCAAAAGATCAGTGGGAAAAAGTTATGAACATGCAGGTTCCAAGAATACCAAAATGCCCTCTAGGGGAGAATTATCATCAAACCCTGGCTAGAAACAAAAAGGACAACAAAGAATCTTTATGAAATGAAAAAAATGAATTTTCACAAAAAACACTGTAACAAAAATAGAAGGCATAGAAGACAATCCAAACAAGCAAACAAAGTCCCAATCTAAAATCCAAGACGCAAAGGCACAGGTTCAATAAATTCAGTAATTAACAATAAGCACTAAAAAAATAATTAGAAGGAAAGAACTCGCCATCTCCAGAAGTTAATTCAGAATGAACCACAAGGGACTCTGGGTTATCCCCACCTTTATAGTGCTGAGTGTAGTTCCTTGATGGTGATGGACAAGTGGCCTTTCCTCTTGGGGCACCACCCACAAAACACACAAACCATTAAGGCCAACAATAGTAACATGAACAAAATGATAAGTCAAACAAAATGCACTTATCAAACTGAGTGAGAAGTACGGAAACATTTGCACAGTGTAAGTATAATGTAGCTGAATTTTAACTTCTTACTGTAGTGCAATACCACTAAATTATCAATGGTGTTAGGCACGGGGTACAGCGTGCTTCTTCTGTGTCATAGATCCACAGACCCTGGCTGAGTTGCCAGCCCAATGCCTGGACATTTGGAGTTTACATGTCCCTGCGTTTGTAAATGTTTGTCCAGGAATTCCATTTTACTCTTAATGAAGATAAAATGGTAAGTGTAAACCAGCCCATAATGTGTGAACATACATGTGAAGTAGTAATGGGATAGTTTTTTTTTTCAAATAAGAAGTGCATATTATGTGGTTAAGTGTTTCACTTACTTGCACTAATTAATCCATCTTCATAGTTGCAATGAGCCGTAGTTTGCCCTTTGGAATCACATGCATGATAGAAATCAGCTGTGAGTGTCAAAGAGGATAGACAGACATGCCAACTGGATGATAGCATGACTTCGGGATAAAATGGAAGGTGCCAGGGAATTGACAAGGAGAAGCTGGAGGCCAGGAGTAGTTCCGTCCCCCATACATTAGGTGGAAAGGAGTCTGGAAGTGAAGCACTTTGAAGGTTCCTGGGTATCACAAGGGGGCTCTGTCGGTGGGGGACTGTCCTGGTTCTCAAACAACCTGTAAGTACTCCCCATAAGTCGGGCCAGGTCACCAGAAACACTCAACTGGAGGTGGAAGGAGAGGAAAAACATTATTGTTTCTGTAGTGTTAGACTGTGTTTAATTTTTTGTGCTTCTTGGATTAAAAACTGGTCTGGTGGGGGAGTGTGCTTTGTGATGGACTGGCGTAATGTTCAGTGTTGTGTTATCATTAGGGCGTGCCACTGAGACCAAAACCCCAGACCCAATAATGCCTGTGCTGTCCTGTATTCTTAAATATATTAAAACAATTCAAGGTTATGGGAGACTGCAGTTTAACCCAGCCGCACTGCGTACCATCTTGAAGACTGGAGACAGTAATTTTAAATGAAAGAGGACCAGAGGATGAACAAGAGACAAGATGTGTGCTAATATTGTTAACATGAGATCAATATGATCTTTTAGTTATAACTATATCCAGCAATTAAATTCAAAGGGATCAAAACAGAAGTCAAAGACCAGGAGTCAAAGGGATCTTTCATCTAAACCAGTACGCTATCAAAAAACGAGAAATGTTTTGTTATCTGTGGAATAATTAAAAAGAAAGTCTTTGAAACCGCAGTTCAAGGGATTATTGGTCACACTTGTATAAAACAAGGCCAATCGGTGACCTTTAAACCCTTGACCTAATTAGGTCAGGGTCATGATACCTTTGAGCATGCCCCCAGCAACTTAGAGAACAATTCAAAACATTGGCATCCTTACGATGGCAGCACCTGAGATAAAAGACAAAATGGTGTTACAGAAAAATAAAGACAAATTTAACACTTTATTACTGTAAGACGTGGCTCTGGGGCTAGAGATCTACGCCATCTATCGGAAGGTTGCTGGTTTGAATCCCGTAAACGCCAGCGGTGACTCTACTCTGTTGGGCCCTCAAGACGCTTAACCTGTAGTTTCTTCATTCTGGGTAGGATGTTAATCTGTATCCAATCTCCAATTTGCAGTGACTTGGGGGTTGGTGGCAGAACTGGCACTCCAACCACCACGCTGTTCCAGTGTGGTGCTGAGGTGACACCTGCTGCATTTGAGTCCCAATCCAGGTGGTTTATCCTGTGGTGGGGGTGGCAATGCGCTATCAGTGCTTCGCCCAACCTCCTTTTTCTTAAGGTGAAACACAAATACAAATTGTAGATTTGGAATGCCTGCTGGTCAAAATCCAATAGTTAATATGTAACTAGCCAGAAACCTTGATAGTATTTGCCTGATACATTTATAAAAGGTAGAGATCATAACTCAATGGGCACAAGGCAGGAAACAAACTTCAACGTGACAACAGTCCATCGCAGGACACACACCCCCATCAGAACCACTTCAGAGTCAGCAACTAACCCAATCTGCACGTACTGTAAATATGGAATGAAAGTGTAGACACAGAAAGATTGCGCAGATACATATGACAATGATCAGATGCTGGATTCAAACCTAGGATGCTGGATTCTTGAGGCAGCAGTGCTACCCACTGTACCCACAATGCAACAAAAGTTTATGATTTACAGACATCTCTAAGACTACATCATACCTTGTACACAAGTTCCTTGTCTGACGGACTGCTTTCTTGACATTTGGATGACTTTTCCTGACCCCACTGTGCCAATCAACTAAATGGCATCCACAGTGTGGTGATGGGAGAAAAAAATAAACATGCAAACAGCTAAAGAAGGTTGGACTGCAATCTGAATATTTTCATGCAGCTATTGGCATGACTGTTTAATATGATGAAGTTCTTGACACATCTAAGGCATATAATCAAAGAAAATTTAATTTAAGACCTTTCCTTCATTATTAAGTTCCAAGGCATCACAGCTGCTCATTTTTCTTATACAATAATGTCTTGGCCATGTCTCAAATTGCAATTTTTTTTGCTCCTTTCTGGATCAGTAGATGACACTAATTTATGATTTTTTTTTCCTAGCATCCAATAAGAGAAACAGTTTTAATTTCATTACGTTGTCAGTTTCCAATGTAGGTGTTATCGACCAAACCTGAGTTTAGGACAAAATAGTTTAGACTAGGCCAAGCCAGCTTGTCTGAAGCACAGTAGGATGAATCGGTTTGGCCTAGTCCAAACTAGATCATCCTGAAATCAATGTAGAGCTCCCAGGACAAACTGATTTCTCCTAGTCCATACTAGTTTGGCCTGCAATCATACTTTCCTCTATAGGATAAACCAGTTTGGCCTAGTCAAAACTGATTGGCGTTATTTTTAACATTAAATGTGTCTGATCCTGCAAATTCAGGAAATTCCTGTCCGTGCCACCCCAATTCCTGCATCTTCCTCAGTGAGCCGTAAATTTGCAGAGTGTTCCAGTGTTATATTGGTTTCGTTCTTGCATGTTTGGTTGTGTGTGTTTTATTCTTTTTGCTCTGCCGTCTTTTTGTTTTTTGTTTCCCACTGTTATAGTGGACAATGATATCAAAGGGAGTGGAGAGAGATTCTTGATGGAGATTTTCAAAAGCGAAAGCAAAAACTCTACTCATTTTAATGTGCTTACCTAAAACAAATATTTAGAACTTACACAAAATTTGGAGGGGTTTGAAAATGCGGAAAACACCCTTACAACAAAGAAGGTTAAAATTATTTAATGTACTAGAAATCAGAGACACAAAAAAACCTGTTGCACATAATAAAAACAATGAAAATATAAAATGCTATCACTGAGCTGATGCTTATTTTATTATAAACTAGCAAAATACCCGCGCTTTGCAGCGGAGAAGTAGTGTGTTAAAGAAGTTATGAAAAAGAAAAGGAAACATTTTAAAAATAACGTAACATGATTGTCAGTGTAATTGTTTTGTGACTGTTATGAGTGTTGCTGTCATCAAGGATGTGATTATCATTATTTCTTTCAATCAGGTTCGTATCTGGAGGATGTGTTGTGTTCAAGTTACATTCCGTGTTTGTCAACCATTGTAAAGATAACTGGTTTCATTCATCGAAGTGTTCACTACCCAAATCGGTACTCGTGAATCTAAGATGTTTAACAGGCATTCCCAGTATTAAGTTGTGGATTTGCCTGCAAATATTTAGTGGCAGCGTGTCTATGAACTTAATTTAAACTTAAGCTTTACACCTTGCTTTCCTATTGATATGTCTACAAAGCCTTGTTCAGATTCAGAGGGTTGTTCCTTTCTTACTGCATCAATAAACAGCTCGTCTTCCTCTTTATCTGAGACATCACACACTGCATGCACGGGTTTACCTTTTCCAGTCCTGCAAACTTTAGTGAAGTGGTTCAATTTACCACATTTTTTACACTGTCTTCCTTTAGCTGGACATTGACTTTTTCCACCGTGTGCTTTGTTTCCGCAGTAGCTGTACTTATGAATATGCTTGTATGCGTCACTCGCTTCATATTCTTTTGCTGCCTTCTCAATTGTGTAATGCGTTTTTTGTTCAGCGCTCTTTGGAGCTCTTGTTTGTTCGCTGCATACTGCGTTCACAGTCAGTTTACATGAGCCACTCAGAGTACATGCATCAAAGGTTCTCAGCTGTGCTTGTGCTATCTCATACGATTTTGCGATGTCCACGGCTTTATTTAATGTTAGCTCAGACCCGGCACTTAAAAGTTTCTCTCGCACTTTCGCTGAGTTTGTGCCAAACACTATTCTATCCCTGACCATCTCATCTTCGTTTGCATAAGCACAGTCCTTCACCGGCAATTTTAACTCCGTTACTAAGTGATTAAAAGTCTCGTTTATACCCTGCGTCTTCTCATTAAATTTGTATCTCGCCAATATCTCGTGCGATCTTGCGATGTCCACGGCTTTATTTAATGTTACCTCAGACCCGGCACTTAAAAGTTTCTCTCGCACTTTTGCTGAGTTTGTGCCAAACACTATTCTATCCCTGACCATCTCATGTTCGTTTGCACTTTCTTCTTTTAGCTGGACATTGACTTTTTCCACTGTGTGCTTTGTTTCCGCAGTAGCTGCACTTATGAATATGCCTGTATGCGTCACTCGCTTCATATTTTTTTGCTGCCTTCTCAATTGTGTAATGCGTTTTTTGTTCAGCGCTCTTTGGAGCTCTTGCTTGTTGTCTGCGTACTGCGTTCACAGTCAGTTCACGTGAGCCGCTCGGAGTACATGCATCGAAGGTTCTCAGCTGTGCTTGTGCTATCTTGTGCAGTCTTGCGATGTCCACGGCTTTATTTAATGTTAGCTCAGACCCGGCACTTAAAAGTTTTTCTCGCACTTTCGCTGAGTTTGTGCTAAACACTATTCTATCCCTGACCATCTCATCTTCGTTTGCATAAGCACAGTCCTTCACCAGCAATTTTAACTCTGTTACAAAGTGATCAAAAGTCTCGTTTATACCTTGCATCTTCTCACTAAACTTGTATCTTGCGAATATCATATTCGTCTTAGGCATGACAAACACCTCGTAGCAGCAGCGTGTCTATTGGATTGCTGCTGACGGACGACCATATATGGGCAGGCACTCAATTACGTGGGAGGCGTGCATATCGGGGACGCAATATAGGCAGGCAGCCAACTACGTGGGAGGCGTGGTGATGGGTGACGCAACTCCGTCTCACACGGCGACCGAGCTGCAGGCTATGGCTGTATATATGTACGTAAGTAGGATTCAGTTATGACCGTTACGTGTAGAAAATGAAACCTGCTTAACTTTTGTAAGTAAGCTGTAAGAAATGAGCCTGCCAAATTTCAGCCTTCTACCTACATGGGAAGTTGGAGAATTAGTGATGAGTGAGTGAGTGAGTCAGGGCTTTGCCTTTTATTAGTATAGATATTTTTTTATTATGTATGTACCAGCTTGCATTGTGATTCACTATTATGTTTGAGTAATTCTTTTCATATCGTCTTAATGGTTGTGTATTGTAGACTGTTTGAATTGATTGTTTTGAATGTTTGCATAACATTTGTTTCTACAACTTTGTAATTTTGTGTTTTATTAAAAGGCAACACTGCCTTTAAAACTGTATATAAATGAATACATTTTCTTACATTTCCCCTTAATTGGTCTTGTATCCTATATATTGAAGTGGGACTGCACAGAATGTAAGTTTTGTCTAGGCCAAACTAGTTTAGACTAGGACCATTCAGTTTGTCCTGGGAGCTTAAGATTGATTTCAAGATAATCTAGTGTAGACTAGGCCAAAGCGGTTCATCCTATCTCTCTTCGGACAAACTGGTTTGGTCTAGTCTAAACTAATTTGTTCTTAAAATCGAGATTGGATGATAATATCGACAATACAATTAATATTTCACTAACTGCCATCCATTCCTGTATTAATAAATCAGCTTAGTCCTGTTCAGGGTTGATTTGGAGGGAGACTCCCCTGGCAAGATCAAGCAGAAGGTATAAAACAACATCAGATGGGTGCCATTCAATTACAGTACATCAGTAACTTGACAATTGAAATTTAACCGGAAAAAGTCTTTTTTAAGATTAGAGAACTAAATGAAATCTCACTGAATCACATAAACCTAATTTTTTTATTAATTCATGTCTTCTTTGGTGTATAATACAAAACCAAAGGGCAGAAAGTTAGAAAATGTGCATTGTACCGGTGATCCTGTTTATTTAATATATTTACACAACACTAGTTGGTTTTAGGTTGGTTGTGGAATAAGCTGTCAGAACATGATAGGCAGAAAGAATGAATTTACACTACCTGCAAATAACTGTCAACCTCATATTCTTCCACATTTTCATGCTCTTCTGTTCCTCATCCCAGAATTGACACTAGAACACTAGCATCGTTTTTTATATTAGAGATTTTTTGGTAAGTTTTATTTGTAAAGAACCCATTCCAGTCATTCAAAAAAAATTTGTCAACATTCCATCTTCAGGGATTTTCTTTCCCAGGTTTGAGTATTTTATCATGTTTTATGTGTGCATAGCTTTTGGGTTAATCCTTAAAAAAAGCTAAAAGTGTCAAACAAGCAGCGAGCACTTCCTTCAAGCACAGCATGGAGATCGAACGTGTGCTGTGTGCGGAGAGGACAGCAAGCGACTTTTTGCATGAACTTTTTTCTCTGCTTTTTTTATCAGTTTTCTGTGTTGACATTTTGCACGACCATAACCTGATCAATGTATACGGAAACTAGGGGGCTTTGCCCCCTGCTCACTTCCCTCGCCAATCCCCCAGCCTGCGCTACGCACCAGCCACTCGCTTTTCTGCCGCTTGTGTATGTGGATTTCACTTTCACCAAACAACAAATCTTTTAATTCTCATGGATATGCATTTTCACTGGGAAGAAACACTACTTTTCCCTTTTGGCAACACAAATTAGACAATCCACAACTTTCTTGATATTAAAAACCACGACTTTCTTGATATTTTAGTTTATAATTTAAAAATGGAATAAGAATCTGAAAATCTAACAACATCACTTTAAAGTTCGATAAATTCCGAAAAGAATGATACCAAACATATACTGTATATGTAGGTTTTAAAATAAGTCAAATTTAAAGCGTGACAAAAAACGTGACATAAAATCGTTGTGCAAAATCGTTGCACTTTTAAGCTTAGGATTTTATATATAGAGAGTAGATTAACTTACGTGTATTTTATTTTCTATTGCTGTTTTTTTGTTTATTTTGAATTATTATTTTTCATGTCTTTGTATTATTTTTATTAACCTCATATGTGGCTATGTATTTGCATAATAAATGTGAGGATGTTTCATGATCTTTGTGGTGGAACATCAAGAGATGGGGCCACCTGTTAGTCTCTTTTTTGGATTGCCCCCATCCATGTAAAGGCAACGGAGACAGACGGTTCAAGTGGGAATCATTGTGATCGATAGTGTGAGTACTTCGAATTTATGGTTGAATTTTCTGTTTTTTTATTACTATTGCTATTGTGTTAAGGATTTTGATTACTGGTCGGTGTTTTTGGGACTTGTTCACTGATGATGCCTTAGAGACAGCTCCTTTAAAGCCTCTGTTTGTTCTAAACAGCTTTTTCTGGGATTTGGTACTTTTCAAATAAGTCTTATTTTTCTTAAGATTCTTTACATAGTCTTCCTTTTCAAGCCAAGGTTTTATAGTTTCTCCTTCTCTTGGCAGGCACTTTTTTATTTTGAAAAATTCAAAGTTATTTAGAAGCTGCAATCTCTTTTGAGCCTGCAAGGCCTGAAGCAGGTCTGTGGGGTTAGGAGTTTAAACTATTTGGAGTGAAGCCTAATCCAGGCAAGCATAGGAGGTCTGGCCTGGCTTGTGAAGGCTCTTGGAGGCCTTACACCTTTTTTGCATTCATGGAGGCTCCAGCTTATGACACTGTGTGGCCTCCTGTGGTGTTTATACGAAAGCAGATACTTCAACTGTTGAAAAGGACCATTGCATGGAACATTATAGGATGAAGCTTAAAAAAATTAAGGAATGATTTAGATACAAGGTAGCAGGCACAGTGGAGGCTGGATGGTCTTTTGGCCACGGGATCCCAGCAGATTTCGTTTTTTTTCTTTCTCCAGCATCTCGCCCCTGGAGTTTTTTTTTTTGTTTGTTTTTTCTTTGTCCTCCCTGGCCATCTGAGCATAGTAATGGACTTTAAAAAATAGTAATGGATGTTTAAATTCAGACTCCATTTTACATATGACTTGTACATCTGTGTTATATAAGCTAGCATTTCTGTGTTCTTGTTTACAAAGTTTGGTATGCCATTTATTCATTTCTTTTATTAGCTTCATTTAATCTGATTTTCTTTTCTTGAAACTTTTTTCTGACATCTGGTAAAGTACTCTGAGCTATGTTCTTTGTATGTGCAATACAAGTAAGTTCTGAATATATGTGTGTGGCAGAAGGCCAGGACGCCCCCACGCAGGGAGGACTGGGGGAGCAAGCATGTCCAGAACGTTGCCTTCCCCAGAACTCTAGATGGCAGCCCCCCTGGGTTGCAGCAGGGCTTCATGGGAGCTGGAGTTTGGTGCAGCCCTGTTAGGATCCGTGGGCGCAGCCAGGGGGTGCTGCTGCTGCTGAACCCTGGAGAGCAGCTCCTCCGCCACAACAGGAAGTCAGTCAGTCAGTCATTGTCCAACCCATTATAGCCTTACACAGGGTCACGGGGGTCTGCTGGAGCCAATCCCAGCCAACACAGGGCCCAAAGCAGGAACAAACCCCGGGCAGACACCAGGAGGTGCTGCCGGAAAATATGTCATCAAGCACATGGAACACTTCCGCGTGCCTTATGTAAGGGGCCAGCAGACATTACTCGGTGAGCCAGAGTTGGGAGGAGGGAGACAAAGCTTTCCAGGAGGAGAGGAGAAGGAGGAGAAGAAGGAGAAAAAAAAGAGTAGAGAAGAAAAAGAAAGAAAAGAAATAGAATTTTGTTGAGTATTGTGCTTAGGACTGTGTTGTTGTGCTTGTGGGAGACGGGGAAGACGTTTCCCACAAGGGAAACAGAAAATAAAAAGCCCTGTGTGCTTTGGAGTTGTGCCTCTGTGTCTGTCTGTGCCAGGTTGGGGTGGCGGTGCCCACCTTAGTGGTCCACAATGTGCTTATATTTTTAAAATCTTAATTGTCAAATTAATTGTCCCTTAATTTTATCTTAATAATTATAGTTAAAAACAAGCAGAGACAACACCGAATGATGAAAGGCGTTAAAAAAAGACATTATCCCCATGTAGCTGATTAGTACATTTTAATAAACATTTATCAAGCTTAGTTTTATAATTTTAACATTGACCCCAACACACAGTAATTGGGAAGTAAAAGCTCACTTAATTAGTCTAGGAGTCCTGTGTCAAAATGGAAATCGGTTGCAACAAAATCCTGCAGCCACAGGGGGTCCCCCCCAGGACCAAATTTGGGAACCAGTGGTCCAAGACATAAAGCTGAACGCGTGTTTTTGGGTGTGATTGTCTGATGGGCAAATCCACAAATTGCTAGGCAGAAAAATTTAGTATCTATCTATCTATCTATCTATCTATCTATCTATCTATCTATCTAT